>JAFJYJ010000096.1:1200000-1800000 GCA_019022615.1 Acacia melanoxylon
GAAATTAATCAAATCAAGGCAGCCCTAGCACGAGAATTCCAAATCAAGGATCTTGGAGAAATGAAATATTTTCTTGGGATGGAAGTAGCTCGATCCAAGAGAGGAATCTATATCTCCCAAAGGAAGTATGTACTAGACTTCCTAAAGGAAACAGGGATGACAGGTTGCAGACCCAGTGACACACCTATACAGGTTAATAAAGTAGATGAAGAAACAGATCTCGGTAAAGTAGTGGACAAAGGGAACTATCAACGAATGGTAGGAAAACTAATATATCTGTCTCATACCAAACCGGACATTGCATTTACAGTAAGTGTTGTCAGCTAGCATTCGCATGACCCTAAACAAAAACATTTAAATGAAGTCTACAGGATCCATCGTTATTTGAAGGGATCTCCGGGACGTGGTTTGCTATTTATGAAAAATGACAAACGGAATGTAGAGTTGTTTACAGATGCTGATTGGGCAGGCAATCAAGATGACAAGAAATTGACATCTGGGTATTGTACATATGTGTGGGGTAACTTGGTCACATGGAGAAGTAAAAAAGCAAAGTGTAGTTGCAAGAAGTAGTGTTGAAGTTGAATACAAGGTGTAGCACTGGGAATCTGTGAAGGCATATGGATAAAGCGTGTACTAGAAGACTTGAGAAAATGCATAAATCTACCAATCAAGGTCTATTGTGATAACATGGATGCAATTAACATTGCTCATAACCCAGTTCAACATGACAAAACCAAGCATGTTGAGATAGACAAACATTTTACAAGGGAAAAAGTTGATGAGGGTATCATTGATCTAAGGTATATACCTTCAAAAGAACAAAATGCAGACATCATCACCAAAGGATTGCCCAAGGACAGATTTGAGTATCTAGTTGGCAAGTTGAACTTGATTGACATATACAGTCCAACTTGAGGGAGAGTGTAGAATCTGTTATTGATTCCATAATTATAGGGATTAACTAAACCAAGAGATTATAGGAGATTATTGTTAGGATATCAGTTTTCAAATTTCAAACTTAGATCTCACTAACAGATTAGATTCTTTATTTTGTCTATAAATGTAATCCTTCATTCATCTGAATAAAATAACAATTATTCTCTCATCTGATTCTCTTCAGTTATTTTTGTAATAAGCTTAAGTTACCATGCCAAAATGGATGCAGAAACGGTCTAATAGTGATTCAACAGCGTCGAATGCCCAACAAGAACCAAAGTGACTTGAATGATCAGCATCTAGATCTGCTAAGAATTTTTTAATCTTTGACATATGTAAAGCTATTACCATGAGAAAAGTAGATACTTAACTAATCTTTAATTAGTGGATTGTTTCAACATTCCAAGTGTTCATCAAAGAAGAAGAGTCAATAACTATTTGCGCAAGAATTACTTAGAAAATCCAACGAGAAGCAAGTAGGTAACCTAGAATTCTTCTAATTGTGCTACACTACTTCCAAGCTGTTCTTGCATCAAATTTATATGGCAATTTTAATGCTTTTGGATAAGTTTTTACAGGAGTATTTCTTAATTCCTTTCTAGGTGTTTGCTTGACCCCTAGAAGGTGCTTGAATTGACCAACCTATGAAAGAAAACCAAGATCTTATAATCTTGAATCATTGTACATAATCTAAGCATGTGCAATAAAAGTGTTTTAGATGGTCAAAAAATATAAACAGAGTTGTGCAAATTGATAGCTAAGCGTATAATTTGAGAAACGAGGACTCATGGCGACCTTCCTTTGCTTTTGGATTTTCCATCAACTGTTCAACAATAAACTCCTGCAAGGTGATGTTTAACAAATCAACACACATCTAGAACCAAAACAATACATAATATTCATATTAAAATTTCAAGTTAGCACTAAAGTTGGTGATAAAAAAAATTCAAGACTGCCATCCTGTAGGATCTTTCTTTTAATTATTTTCATAACAGTATTACTCTCAAGCAAAACCAAAAAAAAAAAAAAATATGCATTGAACATCACCCCAATTGAAAGAACATCAAAAAAATAGGACACCCTAAAAAGCACTAGAACCTCACATGGCAAACTTATCCCCTCCTACAATAGGCTTACATAAAACATAATTAAAGGTTCATTTTAACAACAATTCTTCATCATTAGCATAGATGCTTATATGTGGCACATGGAAAAGCATGATGTGTACGCATATTTTTATGACTTGTGAAATGAAAGAATACCAGCAATCTACCTGCAAGTGCAATGGTCTTTGCTTGTTAAAGACAAATGAAAATAAGGATGTACAATGTGCACCAATGCTCACAACAACCAGAGGCATGCTCCTAGAGAAAATATGATGAACAGGCATTCTGCTCCATGGATTTGGCTTGTATCCTCTTCTCTTCTCATCCTCTTCCTCGTCTCAGCCGTTGGATTGAAATTTGAACGGTTCAGATTTGTTTAAAAAATTTAATTATTAAAAAAAATCTAAACCGTTCAAAAAAAATCTGAACCGTTTAGATTTCAATGATCAAGATCTTACGAGAAAAAATGGTGCTTGATCAAGTCTTTAGGGAAGACGTCAAATTCAAATTTTGAAACACGAGAATAGAGAATTTCCATTGTATCAACCAGGAAAAGTAGAGAGAAAATAAGGCTAGGATTAAAAGACATACCACATTCAAAAAGTTATGTATGAAGCAACTGAAGCACATGCAATTTCTATATACAGAACTATTTGGATTTACATAATCTTCAAGATTCTCAACACTCAAACAGAACCCATTGTGCCAGCCTCTGCTTCTTCCTTAACTTAATCGGGAATAAAGCATCATATACTTCGTTAGAAAATTGGGGGTGTAATCATAGGCGGATCTACTTATTGAACTTGCCTCCCTTAAATTTGTCACTTTGTTATTATTTTTTTTTTAAAAATGTATTTAGTGCCCCCTTGAATTTTCTCTTCAAAAAAAATTTATGTTAAAGATTTATTTGATAGCGTTGATAATAGGCAATTATGATGGAATTCTAAAAAATAAGACCTAGAAGGATGACATTGTAATTATTTTTTATTGTAATATATACTTTTGTTATTAAAATATATGTACTTAAACTTATTGAGTTTCACTCTTCATTGTAATTTATGTAGCTGCATTTCTAACAACACTTAGCCTTGCTTTTCTAAATGACAAGTTTGTAAAATAATTGCATATCTTGTTACATCATCAGTATTCACTTGATTTCATGAAAAAAAAAATTATATTTTTTTCTTTTCTTGTTTATATTCTTTTATTTTTTAATGCATTTAAAACTTTCATTTAAAAAAATTTTTGAGGGCGCTGCCCGAACCCTCAAATCTTCCCCGCAACTGGTGCCCCTGAATAATTTTCTGGATCCGCCCCTGGTGTAATGTAAGTCAAGGATACACCTAAAAAAACATTATCAAAAGAAGACAAGATACAAGTATTAAAAAGAACAAGAATAAAAAATAGCCAGCTCACTGAAATTTGGGAGTAGACTGAACCCTAGGATTCAAATATTCAAATCTTGCTAGAGAACAACCATGCAAGGCTAACAACGGTCGCCGGCGTCCAATAGCAAGCTCGACAAGTGTCGTATGCTTATCAATGACGAAGAAAAACCTTCAGTTTCTGGTGGGCTGGTGCGTCACGGACATGGACGAGATTCGGAGCTTTATGAAGCACGCGTCGATTTGCGGGGAGAGTGATAGGGCTTGTAGTTTGCACTCTTTAGAGAACTTGCACTAATTGAGAAATGGAGGGAAGCTGCAAAATTTTTGTGAAATTTTTGGAGGGAGCGTTGGGACGACATGAAAGGCTTGAGAATAGAAAGCCTCGCACTGGAAATGAACTCGTGAATGAAGGTTCGGAGAAGTAATAAATAATATAATATAATTTTTAATTACACATTGATAAAATAATAAGAAAAATCATAATATGAAATAAATTTTAATGATAATTAGAATAAGAGGCTATTTATATCAACATAATCAAATTCAAATTGAGAAATTTTTTAATTTCTTTTATCAATTATTGTTGGAAAAAATAAGAATTTAAAAATAATTGATTTTACAATATATAGGTTGTTTTGATTTATAGCCTTATTGAAAGTGTTTGAATATATATGAATTTTTCACTTATGATCTTACTTTATGTATGTGCTTTTAATGATAAGTTGGAGCTATTGAGCTTAATTTAATTATATTTTATTTATTAGGGAAAAAGATAGAAAAGAGATTTGAAATTGTATAATATCAAATCAAATATGTTACCAATAGTTAATTCTTCGTCTCTCTCACACACACATATATATATACTAGTACGAACATAATTATCATCTCTCTCAAATACACACATGTTCGCTATCACAAGTGCATGAGTCGTGCCAAGTAATAAAATGATAAGTAGAGATATGGTTTCCACGAGGATTTGATTAACAAATGATCAAGCAAGAGGCTTAGTGAATTCAATTAAGTTGAGCCAAGACAAATTTCGATATGGAAAGAGTGATAAATGCAAATGATTCTTTAACTTCAATGATTAAATGGAGCCTAAGATTATTTCTCTCATTTGCATTTCATAAAACTAGATCAATTTCCTTTCTACTAGTATTTCAATGAATATATGTGTTAAAAGTAGGTTTAAAAGCACTTGACAAAACTTTCCCAAGTCAAAATCATGTTTATCTTTTCATCAAAATGTACAATTTCTTGCTACAATTAATGAAAATCAACTTTAAGCAACAACATTAATGTGACAATGCAATGTTAGTAAATATCACTCTCTTCCTCTCACTCTCAAATGCACAACACACACTATCTCTCAAACTCTCTTTATCTCACAATAATCCAAAAAATAATTTATTTTTTCATAATATATTACATCAATAAACATATTTATTGTATAAATATTATTAAAAAAAAGAAGAAAAAAACTAAAAAAAAAAGACTTTCGGTGACATTAAGTCATTTCTTTGAAACATACTTTCGGCGGCAACATATGAGAGTCGCCGCTGAAAGTCATACTTTTAGCAGTGATAACATAATGTCACCGCTGAAAGTTAGTCTTTCAACGGCAACATTAAAAGTCTCCGTTAAATGTCGCCACTAAAAGTCCTTTTTTTGTAGTGATTTAATATTCACGTATAAAGGAGTTGCTTCGATTTAATATTTTCAATCCAAACATAAATCATATTACACAATCTGACTTTTATCAATTTTAAGTTTACAAAAGTTATATTAAAAAAGTCACTTTTGTCATCATTATTCTAAATACACATATAGTAGTAGGTGCTGTGCCATATAAACAAAAGCTTATTTTCGTGGCTTTTGGATATGAAGTCACTTTTTTTCATTATGAAGTCATTTTTTAAAAAAGAAGCCACTTCTTTTTGTTATGTTTGGTTGATAAGTAGTCCAACTGAGCTTCAGAACCAAAAGTAACTATTAGTTAAAAGCTTATTTTAGTGGCTTTTCGATCCGTCCTTATGGCAACCGACTGTGCATTAATATCCGTTGGCAACCACACTCGACTAGCTTCCTGAAGCAGAGCATTATGTTCATCTTCTTCTTCGTCTGAGCATTTAATTGTTAACCACACTCGACTCATCTTCTTCTGCATTTCTCTCCTTGCTGAACAACCTCAACTCATCTATTTCTTTATGTTCTCTCCTCCTTTTTCGACGGTCCCTTTCTCTTCGTCGTGTCCGTCATATCTTCTCCACTCGAAGTGCATGTCGGAGGTCCGCAGCTCAGTCAACCGAGGTCGGATCTGTGCATTTAACCATGTCTCTCATATTTCTCCTGCGCTCTCTCTCTCTCTCTCGCCGGAGGACTGTTGTGGCGGATCTTTGCATTTAACCGAGGTCGAGCTACATAAGCTTGAAGTGTGGATCTGGGCTTGGATCTGGTCTGCTCATCCGCATTTAAACAGGTTGGGTAGGTTTCTTTTGCGTTTTTGCTCCTTCAACAGTGGTTTGTAGAATTATTCCATCTAATCTGTTCTTTTATGGTCGTAATGTCGTTATGCATCAGTAGATCTGTTGTTTTTCTGGTTAGAAGCTTATTTCTCGTCTGCTATGCTCTCGCTTCCTCTTCCGAACATTTTTCCTTCGTCATCACTGTATAGTTCTTGCTTTCAGTTATCTGGTTTAACCACGCCGTCGTTTTTTGTTGCTTATGGTTTTGTCTTCTGATTTGTAGGAAACTTTCCCTCACCAGTCAGGGCGACGCGCCACGCTACTGATTTGTTTATTAGGTCTGCCAGTGAATGGTAGGAAAGAGATAATAGAAGAAACTCCATTTGGATGGGATAATAAAAGTCCTTTACCAATGTTTTTTTTATACATGGATAGTTTAGACAGTATATCTTAACATGTTTGTATTATAGATTTATTTGAATTCTAGTGATGTAATGATACTTATATATGTCTTCAACTTTTTGTTTTGCCAAACAATCTGAATGTAGGATAATGCTGGTTGTGTCTATCTTTTAAAGTCAATCACTAATGGAAATGATTATTCTATATCTTTCCAAGAGATTAGTTAAAGCTGATGTTATGTGTTGTCTTGGTTTTCCATTTTTAATGATATTTCATTTTTGTGAAGTCATTGAACTCTTGTGTTTATGGCGAGCCAGGATGTGGATGTTTATCATAAATAATATTCCAAACTCCTTCTTGGCTCCAAACATCTGTATTACATTAATTTCAGCTGATAATTATATGGATTTGTAAGCCTTGTACTTTTTCAAGCCAATCTTTCAAAGATATCCGCGGCCTGAGAAATAATACCAGTCATTTTCTCTTATCTACTGATAGGTCACTCGACTTGGTATGAATTTTTTACATGGGTTAAGGTGCAGATTGGTCAACGAAGTATTACGCTAGGAGTATCTAGCACAAAAATGTATTGAAGGTACCTTAAATACCAACCAACAATTAAAAATGAAAAACATTTACCAATCAACTATTAAAAATGGAAACTATCACAATAGATGTATGATTAGAAATACATAACCACGTTAAAATCGATACAAGCAATAATAATAACGGTAACATAACCACGTATGATACAAGCAATAATAATAACGTAAACTCCGTTTGTCCTCGAGAAAGTGTGAATACAACAATCATATATATCCATACAATAACCATCGTGAGAATAAGCTCGGAATCACGCCAAATTGTAGCCATCATAATATTCTAACACATTTTAGGTACAAATTACCATTTTGCCCCTAAACCCTAATCGGCGGAATTTTAGCAATCTTCGGGCTCTTCTCTTACAGATCTTTTCCCTCATCATATTTTCGAAATATATATCATATTTACCCCTAAATATGATATCTAAAGATGGATTTTCTAGTTTTTGAATTTGGGGTGAAGAAGAATGAAGAGGGAGAGCTCCTATTTATAGGAAAAGGAAGGGACAAGGTGGGAATTACTTCAATTGTTTTCGGAGATCGGATTTCAACCGTCGGATCGCACTTCGCCAGTTCTCTTAATGCAAGAAGCGTGAGGCTGATCGGTGTCTTCTAAGTGGTTTAATCGGATTCTTAAGTTATTGCGTTAACTAAATTTTTGATCCCATTAAGAAGTGATATTTTGAAACTCATGATCGGACCTACTTAAGAAACCTAATCCTTGGTTTGAGATGATTAAGAAGGAAGGTGTAGTGCAAAGAAGATGATTAGTGGCTTAAACCTTGAGGATTTTCGATGCCCGTTGGCTCTTTACCATATATATTATTATTTTATTCAAAATATCTAGATATTTATTTATTTTTCTTTTATTTTTTTTTATTTTTCTTTTAATTTCGAATTTCAACCCCTTAAAAATAATTATTTAAATTATTTTTAATTCATTTACTCTATACCATAATTATCCCATTAATTACCAGATTAGCCACTTACTAATTTTTGATAATTTTCTTAATTAGGATAAATCATTATTTCACAACTATTTTACTTACATTGGTATTTTATATCCCATGTAAAATATTAAAAATCATGGGGTCACTTATGATCCCCAAAATAATATTTAATTTTGTCTCATTATTTTTCAAGGGAAATTATCCCAAAAATTCCTAAAATTAGAGACAACATACTTTCTAATTTTTAATAAATATTTTACTGCCTCTTAGGATTTATCATAATATTTTTAGGCCATTTAATGCCCTAAGAATACATTTTAGCTCTTTATTCACCCTAATTTCAATAGTAATTACCTTAGAAAATAAGATAATTATTACTTATTATTTGAAACCACATATTCACCTATTTGCAATAGGTATTATTTATCGAAATATAATGATGGACCCATGATAATTGTATCAACAAGTCACACCTACAATTGAAGTTCGATCCAACAATGCTGAAATCTGGAAACAAAACCTGTCCCAAAACAAGGGCAAAACTGAAGAATACAGACGTAACCCCGAACACAACACTCCGAAAGCTTATTCAACAATTCTGTGTCGAAATGGCGTTTCCTTGACCAAATTAAACAATCAAAGTCGCGACATATCAATGACCGTCTTCCCAGGAAGCCCCTCAGCCATCTTCGGGCTTCTCTTACATACAAGTAACCAAACGGCGTTTGACTGATTTTAACGTCATTGTGATAGTTTTCATTTTTAATAATTGATTGGTAATTTTATTTTATTTTTCATTTTTAATTGTTGGTTGGTATTTAAGGTACCTTCAATACATTTTTGTGCCAGATGCTCCTAGCGTAATACTTCATTGGCCAATCTGCACCTTAACCTTTTTTACATTTGCTCCTTCTAACATTTGGTTTGTGCAGATATCATTGATGCGAACAGTGTCAGGGCATTTTGTGGCTTAATATGACGGGGTACTCTGATTCTTTTATACTAGATTTAGTCTGATCTTCTTGTTTTCACATTTGATATTGTTTCCTCTTTTCGTATACTATTCCATATTCCAATTAATGTTTTATTAGGCAAATTATAATTTTATGATTTCGTTTCTGTTCAAGTTATTTTCTTTTCTTTTTTCTTTTTTCCTCGTTTCTATTTTTATGTTTTTTATTTTATGCACATTTTTGCTATAGAATTATGGACAAAGCAGTGACGGATGATGTCTCAACTGAGATCTTTATCAACGCTTGCATTGAGCCAAAAAAAAAACGTAATGGTATAGCATTTAAGAAGACTGGCTAGACAAACATTGTGACAACTTTCAATGAGAAAAGTGGGAAAGGATATGAAAATAAATAATTGAAAAATAGGTTAGACATCTTAAGGAAGGATTTGATGACTTGGGATACATTAATCAAAGAGACTGGTGCAGGCTAGGACACGATAACGAATGTTGTGTCTACCTCGAATGAGTGGTGGTAGCAAAAAATATAGGTATTAAAACCTATGATTATGTTATGTGTTAACATTTTAAGCTACATGCGTATGCGATATGTTTGTTTATATTCTTTGTCCTTGCTTACTTGTTTTTATGCATGCGAATAAGGATTATAAAAATTTAGGCACAAAGCCCTAAAGTTTGAAAATGAGGTAAGGATTACATTCAAGGATGTGGTAGCAACTTATGTTTTCACCCTCTTTTACACGGCCTCATACATAGGAGGAAGATGTTTACCAACCCACCATGGATAAAGAAGAGCGCTCAGGGGACAACAAGGACAACCTATTTGGTACTAACCTAATACCTAGTACTAGAGTGACATGCTGATCTAGCAAGCATTGACTTATCGGGACTCACTCCACCAACTATTCCTACTACTTCAAGAAGCCATTCGAAGAGGAAGAGAGGAGAAGGGTTAGTTCATAGGGAAAAAATGAAAATTTTAGCTTCTAATTAAACAAATTGCTTATGCAGTTAGCGTCATAGCAAATGCATCAAAGGATATGGCAGCATCATTAAATGATATTAGTGATCACAGCATCCAAATTGTGATGTCTAAACTGCTTGCCCTTGAGGAAGTCTAACGTGATAAGGATTTTCGAAACCAATGTATGAAGCTTCTGCACAATAAGACTAGTCAAGAAATGTTTGTTTCAGTAAAAGGGAACAAGGAGTACTTGCTGAGATGTTTGCGCTTTATGGTTTGCCATCCCTAAATATACTTGAACTATAAATGTAAAATTGTTTAACAATGATATGTAGTGTATAGGTTTTATTTATGGGATTAAGATTTCTCATGTGACTGGAGATAAGAGTCTCTCCAGTAAGCCCCAAACTACATCGTTTCACCCCAAAATAAATTAAAAACATCTAACAACTCGCTGAAGCCAAAAAACTCTCCGCGACACCTTCAGAGGAGGAGATCACCGATCATTCTTACTCTCTAGCGTTCTACTTCTCGCCCTTGCTTTATACTCGACGGCGGCATTCCTTAATTCTCACCCTTGTTCTTACTCTCCGGCGACCTAAGTTGTTCCAGAAAGAGAGCCGTAGATCAGGCCCAGAAAAAAGCCGGAGGCTGGAAACGGTGAAGAAACAGAGGCGCTGCTAGAGAGAAGATCACTATTCATCATTATCTACACTATGCTTGCAGCCGCTGTCACTGTCTCGGGTCTAATCTTCAGCGATGGGACCAATTCAATTTGTGCAATTGGTAGATTTTAGGGTTCTTTCATATTTTTGCATCTTTTGGAGAAGATTTTCATCCTGGTAGGTGTCACCATCTCGATCTTATTAACTTTTTTTTTTCTACAAATTCTGGATTTTATGATGGATTGTACCAAGATATTGCTTTCACTTACGCTTCCTCTTCACTACACACACTCTGGAAACTACATTTTGCAGCTGGAAGCCCATCTCTATCCGAATAATATTTTTGTTGCCAAAAATGTATAAATGATGGCCTTGTTTTCAATTTTGTTTCCAAATGAATCTCACTTTGACATCTAATCATATCATTGGATTGACATCACCCAGTTAAGGCAAAAACTAATTAATAAGGAAAAAAAACTAATTAACTAGTTCTGAGTATTTCAAGTCTTTTTTTTTTGGCTTATCTGTAGCAGTTCTAATTGATTCACATCATAGAAGTATTGCTTCTTCTTAAATTAGACTAGCCTCTTTCCTCATTACCAAATTAGACTATCTGAATACTTCGGTCCACAAAACACTAACCTGATCCAATCAAATTATTTGATAGGTTGCAGGTCTTTGTTTTCAAATTATCTGAATGATTTTATTTGCTGCTTTTATATCCGTTGTTGTATAGATTTGAGTGAAAGTTTGATATCTATATAAAACAGGGTGTTGTTGCTTAAGTTGTGATTTTTATCATGGATCACTCACAAATAACAACTATTGAAGACAATGACATACATGAAAGTTTGGTATCTTTTGATGATGTTGTTGATTTGGAGAAAGACAGTGATGAATTTGGAGAAGATGATCACTATGAAATCATGGAAGACAAAGATGGTGATTACGGGGAAGATAATGTACATGAGATTGTGGAAGTTGATGATAGTGAATTCAGTGAAACCTCTATTTTGGGTAAGGTCTTTAAGACAGCAGAAGAAGCTTATGATTTTTATAATGATTATGCAGAAGGTAAAGGGTTTGGAATATGTAAGAAGTACTCTAGCAAGAATACGAAAACACAACAACTATATAAGTGGAATTATGTGTGCTCAAAGCAAGGTGTCAAGAGACTAAATGATAAAAGAGTTGATGTTCATAATGTCAAAAGGCGAAGGGATACAAGGACTGATTGTTTAGCAATGCTCCAAATAAAGTTAGTAGATGAATCATGGGTTATGGAGAAGTTCCATGATACACACAATCATCCATTGATTAATACTCCTTCAAAGGTGAAGAAGTTTTGTTCTCACAAAGATTTACGACGCTCAGAGTTTACTAAATCTATTGTTTCTCAGCTTTATCGAGAGGGTTTAACGTCTTCAAAAATCTCAAAGGTGGTGAAGACTATGGACAAAGAAGTTAATATTACCCCAGTTCAAATTCAGACTATTATATCAAGCCAAAGAAAGAATAATGTAGGGAAAGAATGTCAAAGCATCATCAAACACTTTCAAAGGAAGTCCACTCTTGATAGAGCTTTTTATTTTGATATGCATCTAGCAAAAGATGGCACATTAAGAAGCGTCTTTTAGGCAGATGGTAGGTCGAGAGCTGCATATGCTCAATTTGGTGAAGTCCTTGTGTTTGATGTGACTTACAAAACAAATAAATTCAAGTTTCCTTTTGCCCCTTTTGTCAGAGTTAATCACCATGGGCAATCAATTTTGTTTGCTGCCGCTTTATTAGAAGATGAAACTGAGGCAACATTTACATGGCTGTTTGAACAATTTCGAACATGTATGTTTAATAAGTCTCTGGTTGCTATTATCACTGATCAAGACAAAGCTATGGGAAAGCCATTGCTAAGATATTTCCAGAAGCACGACATCGTTTTTTAGCGTGGCACATCAAAAAATATGTTATGGAGCATAGTCAAGTACTACGCACACAATTTAAAGAGAGCTTTGATGTTGACTTTCGTGAGTGGTATAAAAGTTGAAGCATCGATGAATTTGAAAGCAAGTGGGAAGCACTGAGGACTAAATATGATAGTAAAGAAGGTAGTTGGTTGTCAAACATGTATGCTTCACGTCATCATTGGGCAAAAGCATACTTGAAAGATACTTTTTTTGCTTGAATGACCACGAGTAGTCGAAGTGAGAGCATGAATGCATTTTTTGATGGATACGTAAACTCTAATACGATGTTAAATGATTTTGTTACCCAATATGACAAAGCAATCAAGTCTAGGAGGGATGCAGAAGAAGATGAGGATTTCAAAACTGGAAATACAAAAGCAAATTTGGAGACTAATAATCCAATTGAAGCAATAGCTGGAGAATGTTACACAAAAAAATTATTTGAGATCTTTAAAAGGGAGTGGAATATTGCCTTACTTGATTACTTTCATGAAAAGATTTCATCAGAAGAAAATCTTATCAAGTACCGAGTAGGGTCTTGTGAAGTTCATAAAAAGTGGTGGGCGATCGCCGACTACCATTTGACAGAAACCTTTACGGCTCGTTGTTCGTGTGCAAAATTTGAGACTATGGGGATTTTGTGTAGACATACTTTATACAATATGAAGAAGAAACAAATAATAACCCTTCCTGATAAATATATTTTGTTTAGATGGACAATGGATGCAAGCTATAGGGCTAAAAATCTTGTAAACATTCATGCTGAAACAACTACTAATGAAGTCAGTGCATTGTCTTTGTGGTTGGTTCACTCTAAACTCACTATGGCTGTTTCTGAAGCAAGAGATTCTATTTCTGAGATTAGAAGACTTGATGCTATGGTTGCTGAATTTCTGCAACAACAATTGGAAAGAAAGAAAAAGAAAATTGAAGACGAACCAATTCATGGTATTGTTTCGCAATTTTCATTCATTGAAGATGTACGTGATCCTACTCGACCAGTCAAAACTAAAGGTCGTCCTAAGGTTGCTTCGCGAATAAAATCAAGTGTGGAAATGTCATTAAAACAACAAAAGACTTGCGGTTATTGTCGAGGAAAGGGTCATAATATGACTAGTTGTCAGAAGCAAAAGGTATTTGTGAAGTTGATGTATGTGTTATTTCTTACTTTGAAGGTTTAATTAAAATCTGTGTTGTTTCATTTGTAGATGGATGTTGCAAGAGAAAAGCAAAATGAATAATTGTTATTGCACATATTTTCATGGTTTTATTTTGGTAAGAATTTATTTATTTTAAAATATAGCATTCCAATGTTATAAAATATGAAAGAAATATGTACTTAATTTCTTTTCCTTATTTTCAGCTAATAATTGGAAGCTTTGCTGGAGAATCGAAGTAGATCCTACTCTTGGAACTGTGAATGTAGCGTGTGGTCATTACCCAACAACTGATTGTAATTAGAGTGTCCATAGCCGTAACTATATTTTGATTATGTAAAAATTTAGAAGTCGGCGTGTATAGAAGAAACAGAGGAAAACTTGGGTTATTACATTTGAATGGTTTAAATCACAATGTAATTTGTGATACTTAGCTTGACTAGAAATGTGTCGGTTTAATTTTTTAAGTGTTTAGTTATTCTAGTTGATTTGTCTTCCTAAAATGTCTTGGTGCAGTATTTTAATCTATGAATTTCAGTTTCCGCAATTTCCTATGCGTGATTCTTCACTTGTTATTGGAGATTGATATCAGGGAATTTGTGGTGGCTATGGAGTTTGCTGTGGATATGTTGATATTTTGATTGTCTTTTTCGACTTTATGGCTACTTAGTATATGGTGTAATTTGGTGTGTCTATGCAAAGGGATGGTGACAATTAAGATTGCACCACTCTTTCTGTTGATACCTGCCAAAATAGTTGTTACAAGTACATATAAGGAATTGATCTCATTTGTTTGATAAAACTGTGAGAAGAATAACTTTACAAAAGTCACTTGAGTTACTGATAAAATGGCTCATTTATATTGACATATATCTATATAACCATCAGTATGCCATGATGATCCTGTCATGAAAGCATGCATGACTTTTCCTCGATGATTTTTTTTCTCTAAGAAGGCAATCTATTACCACTTTATAAAAACGCATAGATACAACATAGTACAACAACAAACAATACAGCATACTAAAACGAACATAAACGACAGAGTGCAACAGCAAACAAATACAACGTACTAAACAGGCCAAGGCCAACCAAAATACTACATGAAATCAAATTAAACATCCCTCCTTCCAAAGCTGGACTGAAGGGCATCATCCATGACCAGAGAAGCCTGCTATGCATCCAAAGTTAGAAGAGGAATCAAAGAGGGTGTTAGTTGAGACACCCATCCCAAAGGGCACACCCCTTTTTCCTTGATGATTGACACTCTGTGCAATGGAGTAATTATCATTGGCACGCCTCTACAACCCTTGGTGGTTCAGTATGCGATTATGGAAATCACTGGACCCAACAGTGTTATTGTCCATAGATATTGCAACAGATCCTCCACCTTTACTTATTTGTAAGCTCCTTTAATTGACATTTTAGTGACCTCCACAAGCTTCTGGTAAAAGCCTTGAGAGAAATCATAATAGCTATCAAGTTTTGAAACTCAAATTTAGTGCCATCCACTTACTAGCCATCCAGCAATCCCAGGAACTTCTGTCACATCAAGCCCATGAGGCTTAACAGTCATTTGGAAGTATGGAGGTTCAACAAAGCATACACGCAAACTACTAAGGAAAGGCCATTTTGGTAAAATTTTACCCCAACCAAAACCGAAGCGGAGGAAAAAGAGACAAAACAGAAATTCAAATTTTATTATATTTCTCTTCTTTGCATGTTGAAAGTAATCTCGAATTAGAACATATGGAAAGGCAACAAACCATGATCATAGATCTGCATTTCAACAAAACAGTGTTCCAAATCATTTGAAACTCAAAGGACATAGGTACCAAAGCTTTTATTTCTATTGCTCACGAGAGAATGATTAAAAAAAAAGTAACTTAAAACTGTGAAAATTAATAAGCGACGGTATAAATACTTTCATAGTACAAGCTATAAATGAGAGCGGAAAATTTTAATCCTCTTCCACCATATGGTCATCTTGTGTATCTTACCTTCTAAAGAAATTACTAAGTTGTTCATTTTTAACTTAGACATTGCACTCATATCATCAGCTGTAAGAAAATTCATTCCTAATTCCAGAACCTGCATAGATCACACTACAACATCTGAATCAAACCAAAGAAGATTTTTTAGCAAAGCAAATGTTGAACAAAGAATATCTTGCTTTAAATACCATATACCAAGTGGTCATCGCTATTTTGACGAAGCACCCTCATCTCGGTAAATAAAGGGGGTTCTCCCTAGGTACAGTGCTTGAACCATGTCTTTTTTCGTAAGTATAATGCCCAATCGAGTCACAAATATTTCATTGCACCTCAATTCTCAAGTCAAAGAAAGGGAAGAATAAATAATTATATATCACTGGCCAAGCATCTCATTGAAAAGAAAAAAAAATAAGTCCTAAAAGTAATGAATAAATATAGCGTATTTGATGAATTACAGTTACAAAGTCTAAGAGTTTGAAAAATGTAAAGATTGAGCATATTTGGGTTCGTGAAGAGAGACGTAGATATAGCGTCCTGTACCTCTAAGTCGAGCACTCGCGAAATCAAAATAAGGTGGATTCCGCTTCTGGTTCTGGCTCCGATTTCCATCGTGCCTACCAAGATGAAAATCTTCTCCGAGAAGATGCAAAAATATGAAAGAACCCTAAAATCTACCAATTGCGAAATTGAATTGGTCCCATATTTGAAGAATAGACCCGGAACATTGACAATGCGGCTGCAAGCATAGTGTAGATGATGATGAGAATGGTGATCTCCTCTCTAGCAGCCGTCGAGTATAAAGCAAGGGCGAGAAGTAGAACGCTGGAGAGTAAGAATGATCGGTGATCTCCTCCACTGAAGGTGTCGCTGAGAGTTTTTTTTGCTTCAACGAGTTATTAGATGTTTTTATTTATTTTGGGGTGAAACGATGTAGTTTGGGGTTTACTGGAGAGACTCTTATCTCCAGTCACCGGAGAAATCTTAATCCCTTTATTTATCATATATTGGTTTTATGTTATTGATGAAATTTTGTGACCTTATGTATGATAAATATTTGTGCTATCTTTTTTAACTTGTTCAATGTGTTTCCATGTTTAATTCAGTACGTTTTTTTCGAATATGATGCTTACAATTGAATTTAACCACACTCACAGGTTACATAAGCAATGTAAAATTAGAACAATCAAAATGTGTCAAAGCAACAAGAAGAAGATGAAGAGTCTCAAGTATTATCTGTTATAGATAAAGAGATAATAGAGGATGAATAATTAAGTGTGTTGTTGTGCCAATATACTTTTCCTTATGTTTGCAAAGAACTGCATAAAACTAGTGCCAACACAGGTCATTTATGAGTGCAAAAAATATTGGCAACTTATGGTTCACGATGTCATGAAATGTTTAAAGTGGAAAAACATGTCTTCTACAACTTATGCAACAAATTAGTCAAACATGGGTTACGGAATTCTAAGAATGTTGGATTTGAAGAAATAGTAGCCATGTTTTTGCTCACTTTTGAATATGGAGTAGGCAATAGGGTGGTTTAAGAATTACTTCAACATTTAGGGAAAACCGTAAGCAGGCTGTTTCACACAATATTAGAAGCTTGCCTTAGTCTAGGTAGGGAAAATATCAAACGATGTGACCCCAAATTCCATGGCTATGACCCAAAAATAACAAATGATCGCCAATATTACCCTTATTTCAAGGATGTCATTGGAGCACTAGACGGAACGTATATAAAGTGTGTAGTCAGTGGTTAGACGAGAGATAAATATATCATGAAAAAGGGATATCCAACACAGAATGATATGCTTTACGTTCGTGTTAGCTGGATGGGAAGATACTACGCATGAGCTTGTGTGTTTCAAGCTGCTATCTCAAATCCATCTATGAATTTCCCTCATCCACCTCAAGGTATATTTTTGTATACTTTAACTAAATTACTATGTCTGCATTTCACATTTGAATTTATCTCACACCTTCAAAATGTTTTCACCATTTATAAGGCAAATATTATTTGGTCTACGCTGGATATCCAACACCTGTTGGGTATCTTGATCCCTAGGGGTGAGTAAGTGACCCGCTACTCGCCCAACCACCCAGGCCTCATGAAATTTTCCCTGGATTAAACCTGCCCAGATTAGGCCCGTCACGGGTAACGGGATGCCCTGTACCCGTTTACATTATACAGGTGGGTTACGGGTTGAGGCACGGGGCACCCGTGCCTACCCGCTACCGGTTTACATGTCTTGTTCCCCCCTCAGCTATTAACTCAAAGACTCAGAGACAGAGTCACGGGCGAGGTTTTAGTGCTTGGAGAATTGAAAACGTGGAGGCAGAGCAGAAGCGCAGATCAGTTTTGTTTTTCCCCCCTCAAATTCAAACCCTCGCACGCAAGCACCTCAATTGGTTAATGTAACATCCCAAATTTTGGGACAAAGATTTTAGTAGTAAGACTGAGATAAGAAGACTATTAAACTAGTAAGAGCCAAAAATCTTAAGCTTACTATGAGGAAAACCTGAAGATAATTATTAAATTTATTTTTTGGACCTTGAAATTTAGGGGAAAATTTTTAAATATTATTTTGAGGATACGGAAATATTATGAGGGGATTAATGACAGAAAAATTTGGCCTAAATAGTGTTAAATCTATTAATTGGAATTTAGGGCCTATTTTCTCAAAAATTTAAGGAAAAATAGTTAGAGGATAATTATTGGCCTAGAAATTAAAGTTGATGTTTTATGGCCTAGAGAAGCTAATTAATGAAGAAAAAATCCTTATATGGAATTAAGGATTAATTTCTAACACTTATCTAATTTTTGCAACTAAATGAGTAAATGACCAAGTTGCAAATAAAAGTTTTGTAGATGACTAAATGAGATTATTTTATGGAGTGGACCCCACAACTCATGTCCTTCCTCATTTCATATGTTGACACCCCCCCTTATTTTCCGCCACATCACCTCCACTTGCATACTCCCTTAATTATTCAATTAAGCCATTCGTATATACACACCCAATTCATTATTCCTCCAATTAAAACCCATCGGCCAGCACACATACTACTTTCCTCATTCATTCAATTTGGCCGAACACAGAAAGGAGAGGGAGAGAAACCGAGAGATGAGACAGTGATGGAAGAAAGAAGAGGAAGAGGAAGGAGGAGTTGAAGGAAGTCACATGCAACACTAGAATCACATATAGGAATTGGCAATCGCCTGAGCCCAAGAGAAAAACGAACCAAAAAGGATTTTGGTAAAGGTATAGTTTCAGAAGGAGCAACAGGTGAGCGAATAACATCCCTAACTTTTTATAAATGATATTATTTTTATTGTTGAACTTTTATGTTTATTTCCAATTTTAAAAGTATGATTTTGTGAAGGAATACTTATTGATAGTATATGAGTAAAGAATGATGATTTTATTTGTTATTATGTATTTTCTTCCAATTATTTCAAAGTATAATTTATGATTATGCACTTGAATGGAAAGGAACACTTTTCATATATTTTCATAAAATTTATATTGAAATGATCCTAGATTTTGGAAAGTTTATAAGCTAGAATTTATTATTTGAAATGGAATGTTTTTACACGAGTTCTTGATGTTTTAAAAAAGACTTTGTCGACAGATTGAACTTGAAGGAAAATTTTGGAAATATTGTTTGTGAAATTTCATGCTGGGGGATTTGATTATAAAGTATGAGATAGAGCTGCTATTATCTTGAAGGAGGAATTTTTATTACTTTGATAAATTGACCCCAAGCATGTTTCAAAATGTTTTGGAGAGATTTGAATACGAAAGCAGTTTGGTTGCTAATGCAGCATCATCTTGTTAGTCCTTAGTGCACCATGGTTAACCTCGAGCTCGCTTGATATTCATGGGATTTGTTCTCATGCTTGCTTCATGGACTGTGTGTCCATGCTTGTTTCATGGACTGTGTGTCCATGCTTGTTTCATGGCCTTGAGTCATGCTTGGTTAGTTACCCTCGTGGACTGTGTGGCCACGCTTGTCATTCGTTCTGTAAGAAGTTCTATAGAGAGATGAGATTTGATAATTATGTTTTAAATTGATTATATTAAATCAAAGGTTTTATTTCATACAAGAAATTATTTGGATAACGATATTTTTATAGAGTTCTATTTTATTCATGATCATATGGTTTAGAAATTGAAATTTATTGCTATATTGTTATTGTCAAAAGATAAAGATATTTAAATTATTTTTCTTTGTATTTTATTAAATTATAAGAATGAGATGTTATTCACCTGAAAAATTTGTTTTGGTTCAGACGATATTGCCGACCATGTATCTCCTACTGAGCATTGAAGGGCCTCTTTAAGGATGTAGAGATCGTTGATCCATCATGAGGTGCTAGTAGTTGATGTAAATCATAGCCCTAAACTTTTGTATTATTATTTGAAGTTAGATGCTCCATGTAATTTATAGGTAGGATCCATTTATTTTGAATCACATGTTTATAAGTTTAAGGCTTAAGGAATGTGATTCCACTCATATTCCCTGCCGGTCACCCCTTTAGGTTTCAGGGCATGACAGTTAGGTTAGTTGCCATTGTCGCCGCCCTAAGTTTGCTCGATCTCGCTCACTATCGCCACTGCAAGCGCCTCAGCCTTTATCGCCGCCTCATCGAAGTCGCTCGATCTCTATCACGATCTTTGGTCGCCTTGCCGAGTTTCCGTCATCGCCCAAGTTGCCGTCTCTGCTTGAGTTGCCATCGCTCGACACATCTCAATGTCTCCCTCTCCCTCTCGCCCTCACCGACCTCTCACTCTCAGCCTCACCCAGTAGGTTTTCTTGAATCTTGTTTCCTTCATGTCTAATTTCTAGATTATAAGTTTTCCACTTTTCCTATCTGTATCTAATACATAATATATAGAAATTGATTGTGAGATTGTCTGGGTCACTCTCGGCCCCACTTGTGTGTGTGTGAATCAAATTTTTTAATACACCTCTGAGTCACTCTCAACCCCACGCCCCCACCATCTCTCAAACTCAAATGATATGTATATACTTGCATTAAATATTGCCTGAGCACCAGTGAATTTATACTCTGTTTGAGCAAAAAAAAAAGTATACTCTCGGTCCTCGAATGATGTCTGAGCACCAGTGAATGCGTTAAACAATATATACTTTGCTATATTGTCTGAGCATCAAATGATACTGCATTAAATTTGATATTGTCTCTCAAATTTATGTATACACCTCTCACTTTCAACCCCACTATATGTATACCTGAATCAAATAATGCTAACTTGCACAATGGTTGGATGATATTATTAAAAAAAATGTACTGGGTTATGAGAATTTTTATCTAATTATATGTTTTTATCTTGAAATTAGCATGGCACATATACCACCAGATAATGTGCAAGGGCAAGCTCCAAGTGTTACAGGGGAAGCTAGTAATGAAGTTGTAGTCCTAATAGTACAATGTATTGCTACCCATGTTGAGAATGAGATGACGAATGAGTGACAAGATAATGATTCCCAACCTAGAAAAAAAAAGGAAAGAGTCATCTGGTATATGGAGCCATTTTACAAGGCTACCACTAGTAGAAACTAAAGGAAAACATAGGTCAAAGTGCAACTATTGTGTAGCAACTTATGCGAGTCATCCTTCGAATGATGGCACTAAACAATTATGGAGACATTTCGACAAGTGTCCAAACAATCCCAACAAAGCAAGCAAGGGTCAAAGCTAGCTTATTCGCGGCTACGACAAATCAAACAGTGACTCATCACTTATTCAGTCAAGACCGAGGTAGAAAGGTTGTTGCTAAGTACATCATAAAGGATGAGGTGCCTTTCCGAGCTGTGGAAAAAGAGGGGTTGACAAAAATTTTGCAAGAGTTTCAACCTAAACTTCAAATGCCATCAAGATAGACAGCTGCTAGAGATTGCTATGGCATATATAAAGAATAAGCATATATCTTGATAAAATATTTCAAGACTTCTAAAGTCCATGTGTCTTTCACAACCGATTGTTGGACATCTATGCAAAATAACAACTACATGTGTTTAATTGCACATTGGATTGATGAGGATTGGACTTTGCAGAAACGCATTCTGAATTTTTGTGAGATTAAAGATCATAGAGGTGAGTCAATTGCCAAACAAATTGAGGATTTCTTATTTCAATAGGGCATTGACAAAGTGTTCACGATCATAGTTGACAACGCTTCAGCCAATGATTCTACAATTACGATCTTAAAAAAGCGTTTCAAGAGTTGGGACTGCTCACATATTAAACTTGGTTGTTTCTGAAGGTCCAAAAGAAATGAACAAGTCTATTGAGCTCATCTGTCATGCAGTAAAGTATATTAAATCTTCTCGATCAAATTCATATTGTTGGCTGAAAGAGAGCGAGTCGAATCAAAAAGCCTTCTTACCTTGGATTGTCCCATGAGGTAATTTTTTTATAATTTGTTTGAATGAGCTTTGATATGATAATGTATTGATGTTTAATTGTTTTTCATTTCTATCATGTAATTAGGTGGACCTCAACATACCTTATGCTTGAGGCTGTTAAGTTTGTCAAAGTCTTTACTTGAATGGAGGAGGAGGATGAAGAATACAAACAATACTTCAAGAAGAAAGTGAACGTAGATTCCAATCGAGACACTTTTATCTTGATTGATGTTCATGAAGGTGTTGACGATGTATTTGATGATACAACTACAAGAAGGATTGTTGAACCTACAATTTTGCCTCCTACTGAATATGATTGAAGCATTGCAAATGAGTTTCTTGGCTTTTTAAAGTTGTTTTACAACATGACATTGATGTTTTCAGGATCAAACTATGTTACAAGTAACACCTGTTTCCAGCACATAGTTTCAATTTAGACAAGTCTTGAATCAAATGCAAGTAGCTCCTACTCTCTATTGAATCACATGTCAAGAAGAACGCTATCAAAGTTTAATAAATACTGGGGAGCGGCTGAGAAAATGAATCCCTTGTTGGTTGTTGTTGTGATACTAGACTCCAGATATAAATTGACATATATCAAGGTTGCTTTCGTCGACCTTTTTCATGAACTAACAAAGTGCGAAGCTATATTAAGGAAGATTACAAGTGTATTGTATCATTTATTTGACCACTATTCAACTATTGTTCATGTTGGTGAAACTTCTTCTCTACCAACATCAGAGCAAGGGGATAACGTTGAGTTAGAACTTGAAGTGCCATTGGCATCTGGTGATGCTACATACCAAAAGTTTTTAGCCCAGGCAGATGCAAAGAGTAATGTTGAGAAAATTTCAGAAGTAGATGAATACCTTTGAGCTAAATTGGTTGGTTATCATGATTCAAAATTTGACCTCTTGGCATGGCGAGAAAGGAATGCTTGTAAGTATAAAGTGTTAATCTTGATCGCACATGATTTGTTGGTTATTCCAATCTCTACTCTCTCTTCAGAAGCAACTTTTAGTACCGGGGGTCAAGTATTAAATGCATTCAGGAGCTCTTTATCCTCAAAGATGGCTAAGGCCCTCATATGTGCACAAAATTGGCTATCAGTGAAATCACCCAACTTCAATAATTTTGATGAGGCTGTAGCTATTGTTATCGGTATTTTAATTTGCATTTTCAATTTTTAGTTATTAATGTTTCATTTCATTTTCGTATTAGCTAATACATATTAATTAGGATTTATCTTCTTTGGTTTTGTAGAGGAAGATGCAGCAGTAGGAGGGAATCTAACAATAAATATTAATATTGTTCTGTTGGTGAATTTTTGATGTTTGAAGTCATCTAGTTTGAACTTCAATTGTTAGTATTGTTCTTTTTTAATTTTAGGTTTGAATTGTGAAGTTGTGATGATTGACGTTTGAATTGATGAATCGATTATGAGCAGTAAATATGATGAATGTGAGCAATGAAGCTGATGAATTTTTTGAGTGTTTGAATTGTGAAATTGTCATTATTGAGCAAGTATTGTCATTTGAACTTTTACAATAGTTTCAACGCAACAATAGTTTATCTGAGCAGGTATTGTAAAAGTTCAAATGATAATTTGTAAAAGACTCATTATTGACATAGGTGAAAAATTGTCATTATTGAGCAGGTATTTACGTTTTTTTACGCATTAAAAATGTATTTATGTATAAACAATAGTTTATCAAGATGAACAATTTGTAATTATTGACAATAGGTAAAAAAACACAACAACAAAATATGTTATGGGCCCAAAAAATGCAACAAAAAAACCTATTCTGGGCCCAAAAACTGTTCTTGGCAACAACAACAAAAACTTCTCTAGGCCCAATAAACTTGTTTTGAAAAAAAAAAAGTCCAGATTCCTTAAACGGGTTCCCTAGATCCATTTAGGAATACCCGTTTTTATACAAGTTAAACGGGTTTGACTACGGGTGCGGGGTTCCCCGTACCCGTGTAAAATAAACAGATGGGTCACGGGACAGCCCTACCCACTCGTTGCTCACCCCTGAATGGTCTCTAAAGATGTAAACATTATCACCTGCCAAAATTCAGGCGTCAACATGGATTGGGAAATCAAAAAGAGGCCTTCCATTTTTATCACTCAAGTTTGAAGTCCACTATTAGGGGTGGAAATAGGCCAGGGGCCTGTGGCCTGGCCTGTTTCCGACCTGGTCAGGCTAAAAGGCCAGACCTAGGCCTCCCCATGAGCCTTTTAGGCCTGTCGAGCTGGCTTTGTTATAGGGGTATAATTGTAAATTCATAACTAATCTTTATACACCCCTCCCTGATTTTGACACATTACCCTAACTCCTACTTCTATCGTGATTCTTCCCAAATTGTAGCTCCCTGTTAATGTCTTCTCTGTGTTCACAAGACATTTCACCGATCTCACTCTTAGATCATGACTTTGCAGTAGCTCCCCATTTCTCGCTCACCGTCGTTCTCGGCCTCTCGGTCTCGCGGCACCTGTTTGGTTTAGTGTTCGGCGGAGTTGGCGAGATCTCACTCCGCTCTCACTCTCATATCTCGGTATGTTTGAGTCTCACTGTCAGAGTCTCTAAGCCTCAATTTGTTCATTAGTTCTCCTAGTTCAGTTTCGGGCTCCGCTCATCGCTCTCATTCTCAGTCTCAGCTCGTCGCTCTCACTCTCAAAGGCTCAACTCGTCATTCTCAGCCTCAGGCTCAACCTCAGTTTGTTCTTCGCTTTTGCCAGTTCGATTTTCTCACCTTTTAAAGTTTAAGTGTTCAAATTTGCGATTATGGGATGTAAAGAAAAACATCCGGTGAGTAATGAAATAGTTTCCATTTTGCTTTTGATTTTAGTTAAATTTATTTTACATTTTGTATAGATGCTGTAAATTTTCTTTGTTATGCTTTCTTTGCTAATTTATCTATTGCCCGCCTGCATGCTAAAAAGTTTAGTGCCTGTGAGAATAACTTGTAACTGAACATAGAGGCAAAGGAGTAAATTTCTTTTGGTGGGGAAGGGATTACCTATTTCCCCAAATTTTCTCTTCATTAAAAAAAAAAAAAAAAAAAAAAAAAAACCCTCAACCTCTTCTCCAGCCACAATCTATGTTGTAGTGGTATGCAATCGGGGTTGCCAAATGTAACCATTGCCCAAAAGATCAACAACAAAAGGAAGAAAGAAAGGGGCGGGCGTTTGCTATCCGATATGAGTGTCTTGTTTATCTGTCATGATCATTGTAAAGTAACAATTGTATCCCCATTAATGGCAATAATTGATAGGCCAAAAACTTGATAGGTCAAAACTTTATAGCCTAAAAAACTCTGCAAGTGCATGGGCCGTATCAAGTAATAAAGAGTAAGTAAGATATCGTTCACACGAGGACTTAGTACCCACAACTTCAGTTAAGCATTAATTTCACAATTTCGTTTAAGTTGAGCAATCAAATTAAATTTAATGAAGAGAAAAGAAATTAAAATTAAAACAAAGAAACTACAACAGTAATGAACAAGCAACCTAGAGTCACTAATCCCTTATTTGTTTCCTAGATTTTATCCCCACTAAATTAACTTTGACTTAACTTATTCAACTAATCTAGAGTATCAATGTCTATAAATGCCTTCCGGTCCATTTATATACATATCTTAATTAATTATGTAATGCCTCACACAACTAAATAAGATGCGTTTTAGATCGGACTCACTCTAATTTGATTATGCGGAGCTTCTAAGTATATTCCTATCCTAGACGCAAATTAGATTAAAACCTAATTTCACATTAAATTTAAACCTAATTCCACATTATTTGTTCCCATGGTCAATTTAGGATTCCCTCTTCCAAGTTCAACCCTAAATCCTCAAAACATGCTCAATGGTGATCAATCAATAAGCAATAGCAATAAACACAGGATTAAATAAACTGAAATAAAATTAAGCAAAACTAAAAGTGAGAATAATTTCTAGAACCCAAACAAGTTCATAGGTCCTCTAGGTTGCAAAACCAATTAGCCACACATGGCTATAACACAATCTATAACAAAAAGATGAAACTCAGATTGAAAGAATAAAGGAAAGAGATGAAAGAAAGTTTCTTCGTCGCCTCCCCAGTCCTTCCGTGGAGATGATGAAGAGAACCAAAATGCTCAGCCGCTACTCCTTTGCTTCTTCGTTCCTTCCTCTGCTCCTCCGTGATCCTTCTTTTCATATATATATAACCTAAATATAACTTAGGTCATGGGTCACTGATTCTCCTTTCTTATTAAAAAGATATCTTATATCTTGTAATCAACTCCATCAGATCACGCAATTGATTTTGTTTCTATTTTTCTTGCGTGGGACCACCGAGTTTGGCTGATTGCATATCCTCTTAATTGCTTTGTCTACTTCTTTCCAAATCATCTATTATTTCCTGCACAATAAAAATAGGATATGAGTAGATTTTATGTCGATTTATTCTTTGATCCTAAGTTTGATTCAATGATGGAAAAGTTTATAAAAGATAATTAAATAGGCATATAATATTAATAAATCTAGCCAATACTCATAAAATATACACCTATTTAATCATAATATATATACTTATCACCCATTAATGGCAATAATTGGCAACTTTAAATATTGGAAATGGATTGCGGCAACCTTTTGTTGTTTATTACAATTTATGGTCTGGAGGACTGAGTGTTTACAAGTCTCACAATTTTTGTGGTTTAATGTACTACGATTGATCTTAGAGGTGCAATTATTTTGATTTGGGCTCTGTTTTTGGTTCTCCATTACAATAAAATTCTTTGATTTCATATTTTCTTAAAAAACTATGAATCACTAATAAAAATTGTAAACTTCAAATTTTGTGTGCAGGTTCGTACATTCAATGAGCACACAAATGAGAAAAATTTTGTTGGTCTCACAGTCACCAACGACTACATCGCATGTGGAAGTGAAACAAATGAAGTGTTTGTATACCACAAGGTTTGTCAAAACTGATTATGTGCTCATTTTTCATTCATTTTCCTTGAACAAATCTGAAGGTGGGTCTCACTGTAGGAAGTTTCCAAGCCTGTGACTTGGCATAGATTTGGTTCACATGATATTGAAGATGCCGAAGATGAGGCAGGGTCTTACTTCATCAGTGCTGTATGCTGGAAGAGTGATAGCCCTACCATACTAACTGCAAATAGTCAAGGGACCATTAAAGTGCTGGTTCTTGCAGCTTGAACATGCAACAAGGAAATATCCAAGACGAAGCCAACATGGTATTTCTTCTTCTCTGCATTGTTTTGACCCATTTACTGTCTGTAAATGTAGCTTATCAGTGAATATGGTAAGTTCGATTTGCTCTCAAGAAATTTGTTTCGTGTACTTTCTTGTTATCAAATAATGTTGAATGTTATTCCCAAATTTGAAGTCTGCAGATCTCATGTTTTAAAACATCTATGTTTGTTGATATTATTTAAGATCTAATAGGGATTAAATGATTTAGAATCTTGGAATTACGGTGGTGCTAAAAAGGTTGTAATTTCTGCACCAAGCAAAGATGCACCCATGTTTGTGGTCAAGTTAACGAGAAGGAATACAAGCCAGAGCTTGACATTGTTTCCAATGCTAGCTGCACAACCAATTGCCTAGCTCCCCTCGCCAAGGTCTGAATCTTTTTGAATCCTTCTGATATATTAGTTCGTGTTTGCAAATAAAAATTTGCCAAATACTACGTGGTAACTTTTATGCATGTCCTGCTATGTTTCCTAACAGTCTGAATTTTATGGCAGGTTATCAAATGATAGGTTTGGAATAGTTGAGGGTCTCATGAGTTTGAAATTATTGGTCCAGTGGCTATACATATTTCTATTCTCTGTGCTGACTAAATGTTATTTAATAATTGCATATGCATTTCATACATTGTTTTATTCCATTTTGTCATTTTGAATGTTAGGCAAATAGCAAACCTAGTTTTCTTTTTTAGGGTTTAGGTCCTGAAACTAAGCAAGCAAATGCTATTATGTTGTTGTATTTAATTTCATTTTTTATGATGTATTTTAGATTATTAGGAATAATTTATGTAATTTGACCTGTTTTCGGCTTGTTTTACATTGAGGATGTGGCCAGTTAGCTTAAGTACAAAATTGTAAAAAATATAGGCCTCTTTAACAGGCCACATGTCAAGCTAGACCTATATACAGGCTAGGTTTAGGCCGGAAAAAAAGCTTGTAACAGGTCACAAGTCAGGCTCATACCACTTTCTTGCAAAACAGGTCTGACCTGTTGGTCTGTTTCAACCCCTAACCACTATAGAAAGGACTTTTGGAATGTGGAAGAATATGTTTGAAATCTTATAAAGAATGCGCAAATATAGCTACCAAACAAAAATTCACATAGTTTGTGCAATAATGGCCTACATAATTTTATTATGAGAAATTCGCAATTAGATATTAATTTTATAAAAGCTGAAAATGAGAATATTAGAGTGCATGAAGAGCCTTCCTCGACAATCAAATATTTATTTATTTTTGGTTTTTTAGAGACCAACTGCCTCATGGAAATCAAAATTATTAAAGAGGAAATGAAAGGAACGAAGGTGGTGTGCCGTAAACACAAAGTAGTTGAGGAAAACGTTAATTAATTATGAGTGGAACAAGGAGTCATTAATTTAAATTCTTATGTCTAATGTATTCCGATCCTATATAATTTTTTCTTAAAATTGAATCCCTTCCCCCTTTCTATGTCTATTTTTGCAAATTCATGTGCAAATTTCGTACAATTTCAAAGTTCATATTTATTATAATCATGACTACTAAAGTATAACGGGAGCAAGAACTCCGCGCCCTCAACTGTCAAAAACCACGGCGCGCTCTCTCTGCTGGGGTTTTCACTCACACGTCTTCTCCTCCAAGGCTTCTGTCTCGCCGGCGGCGTTCTTACGGCCGGCGAGCCTCCTCTCACACTACATCTGCAGCAAAAGTGTAGATCAGACCTCGAAGAGTCAGGAGCAACGAGTTTTAGCTCGAAACAAAGACACAAAGCGGAGACCTTCCTTCTTCTCCGGCGCCGGCTTTCCTCTGGTCTCCGTCCTCATCGCCTCTTAGCTCCAGCGTCCCTCTTTCTTTTGGGTGCAAGCGTGGTCCTCCCTCGTCTCTGACAGTGGGAGTTTTTGTCTGATCGTCTCCCTCGATGGTGATCTCCAATGTGGCGGTGGTCTCCGGCGCGACGGTGGTCTCCAGCAGAGGGGTAGTCTGTCATTTTCTTTTATTTTTATTGTTTTATGTTTGTGTTTTTCTTCTAATGTTGTTGTGGATTTGGGCTTTTATGGTAGTGTTTTCTGTTGTGGTTTGGATTTGGGATTTTGGGGGAAGGGTTGTATCGATGGTTGATAGTGTTATGCGCCTTACCTATGAGAGGACCATTGTGAGGTTTGTTCGATGGTGGCGAATCCAAAGCATTAGTATTAGCAAAAATTTGTTCGGTGAGTGGTCGACGTCACTAAAGTTGCTTCAATGGAGGAGCAAAAGTATTTTTCAGGACTTAACTTGTCTTTTTCTTCGAGGGTTGGGTTCTCCGTCCTGTGCCTCATGTCGGGGTGATTATGTAGGCTGACCAATGTGCAGCTTTTTCTTATAAGGAGGTGTGCCCTATAGGGTGGATTTTGCAACCAACACCTTCTTTCATGTCACTTCTAACCTTGGATTTTCATGAAGCTGATGGAATCTTTGATGTTACTTTTATTCCCACCTATTTTGTGGTGATTAGCTTTCCTTACATTTGGTTTGTTCATGTTATATTTGTTAGTCTTCTTGTTCCAGTTTGTTTTCATTTAGTGTCTGTTTGTTTTCACATTGTAATCATCAAACTTTGTTGTAACTTTTATTATTAGTATTAATATAGTTTCCTTTTGACCAAAAAAAAAATTATAACGGGAGCACATTGTGTGCTCATCCCTTTGATGAGCATAAATGTTCTCGTCATTCATCTACATCTTAATTTTGGACAGTTAGATTTAATTTAATTTGTATATTTTAAGTAAATTTTTATTTTGATATACATAAAATTTAAAATAAAGATAATTTTATAACTACTACTTCTCATAAAATTTAAAATAAAGATAATTTTGACCCGCATCATTATAGCATATACAAATTATGAATAAATGTTAACGAAATTAATTAAGATGCTTGTTGCTCGCAATTATGAATTGTACATGTATATTCATGTTAAGGACATTCATTCTGGGGGCTGTTTTAGATGAGTCAAAATTTTGAACCATTTTAACTTTATAACCTTTTGTGATATTTCAATAATGCCCGGATGAAAAATATTATCATAAATAAAAATATTAATATTATTAGAATATTTGTAAAAAATATATTTTTGTAAAAATTACTGAAATCAAAACATATTATTAAAAAAATTCATATAAAAATATATTTTATGAATAAAAAATTATTATAATTATAAAATATACTATTTTAATTTTAAACAAATAAAAATATTACTAAAAAAATATATGATTATTAAATTAATTTAAGAAAAAATATTTTTATATAATTAAGAAATATTTTTATGAAATTAAATTTAATATATATATATATATAACTATTATAGTTAGAAATATATTATTATAAATTAATTTTATATAAAAATATATTACAAAAATAAAAAATATTATAAGATACCATTATAATTAAAAATTATATTATTTTATTAATTTTAAATAATACTATATTTTATAATTAAAAATATATTAATATGTAGTTTGGTTTCTCACCAACTTGGCTAGTTCGGCGACGCTCACCTCATATCTAGCGGCAGCTTCTGCCATGGTTAGTAAAGTTAGGGGCAGGAAAAGAAATACAGTTAGGTAGAAGGGTGATTTTTAAGAAAATTTGTTGGCCCCGCACGGTTGGGGCCAAATTGTTTGACCAAATTTTGGTTAGAAATGGATCTAATTAATAGGGGTTACCAACAACACATGAAAATCATAAAATTAAGAGCAATAAATAAATAATTTGTATTATTAATCCTCTATTGCTATTGATTACAAGGGAATGTATGGTAAGCTCAACAGCTTCAAGTACAACGAATCGTTTGAAGTAGCTTAGAACGTAAAGGATTCAGATTCTCTTTTTCTTGATCCCTTTTAGTGTCGATGACTTACTATATATCTCTATTTTCTTGGCCTGTTAGCTACTATATTTCAGGATCATGATAGGTACAATCATTTCGGCTTTCCCGGATTCTGGAGCTTTCTTCGACTGGTTGATTTAATCGGTCATCATGGATGTTGTGATCTTAGCTCCAGTTCGTGGGCCTTTTGGAGCTGCTCATACTGGGCTTCTAGGAGTCGGGTCTTACTAAATTCTTTTCATGTCTCCGGCCCAAGTCACTCTCGGCGGGTTTACTTGGTACGTAAGACGGCACCGCTGTTTTTGGGGCATACAGAAACTTTATAATATAAAAAGCATATTCATGAGATTTACCCCTCGTCTTTGGGTTATTTGTGAAGAATTGACTTTTCACCAAAAGGGAGGGGGGTTCGATCCGGAGTTAAACTTATTTGGGGAGCGTCTAGGGTCTACGAAAGCGGTGAAAAGCGCCTTGGGTAGAAGTGGAGCGCGTGTCTTTCTCGACCGAAGTATGCCATAATGGACGGGCCCTTCCCGCTTTGGGCGTAGGTGGCCTAACCCTTTCCTAAAATTTTATTATCAAATATATATATACACACACACACACATCCATGAGATTTAATTAATATGCTGGTCATATGTGTGTGCGCGTACGTATAGATTAGAGATTGACCAAATTAAATACTTGTAATGACGTGATGGAGGCAGGTTTGGTGGGTATATATCGATATCGATAGTCGTATGGGAAGCTGTTTGCTTATTTGTCTTTGCCCTGTTATTTGGAATGTGGTGCCGAGAGCCGACGACATCAAGCGACGATGGTGTTGGAATTTATCTCCACCATCACCGCCATTTTCATGGTAGAGGAGGTGCTGGTGCCGGATGTGATGGCGGTGATTGAACCATATTTTTACATGATTTTTGGTAATTAAATTGGAACTTTAACGATTTTGTTATAGTTATTGAGGCTTAAAATGCCTTTCTTTGTGATAAATTGTTATTAAGAGTAAAAACATTAAATTATAACTAAAAAGGGCAAAATTGTCAAAGAAATTGTAATTACTCTTAATCATTGATTTTTATGAGAATATTTGATGTTAGATTAATTATTTTGATTGTAGATGCTTGAAAAGATTAAATCAAATTGCAAAAGTTTCAATTTAGTCCCTCACTAAGAACTTTTAAACTTTTCATATTGGTCCTGGTCAAACTCTGCGTTTTGACCAGGAACCAATTAATTTGGTTCGGCTGGAAACGCAAGAAGCAAAGCATCAACAATTAATGAAAGGATCTTGCATGTGACGTGGTTGAAGCTGAAGATTTGGAAGATTTGGAGTGGGCCATAAAGAAATTAACAAAGAAAAGGGATGAAGCCTAGTGACACAACTCTCGGCCCAAGAGAGAATTAATAACCCAATAGATAGCACAGATCAAGAAAAAGACGCTGGGCAATTAAGGAGGACCCGACACAGCTAGGAGATATATTGAGAATAGCGCCGCGAACGCTGGAGAGTTTTTTTTTTTTGGGGGGATCGTCTTCATCACACTGGGCACTACGACTTCTGCCTTCCATCTTCGACCACACACGACCTCCTCTCACCACCATCATCCATCGTCAACACCACCATTACCCACTGTGAACGCCGACCACCACCCATCGTCTTCTCCACCCTCACCGGACTGAACCAGAAAACAGAACAGCGACATGAACCTGAGAACCTTCACTCTGTAATCATCATTGGTACCATCGACCTTCATCTGCGTTTTGCACCAAGCACCGTCGGACTCCTCCCTCCTAGTTCGCTGGACCCTTTCAAAGCACTACTCATCCGTTCTTTGAGTTTTTCCGGCGAGCTAATTCCAGGTTCTGGCGAAGATTGTTTTCATGGCTGGGTTGCTTTCAGATTGTATTAGATTTAATCCCATGGCTATCTGTAGCTAAATCTTTGCTTCTTGGTGATGGAGACCTGTGGCTTGAGCAATTGCGCTTCAACATGGGAGTTATTTAATTCAATCTTTTGCTTAAACTATAAATTTGATTTCCTTGTTTAGGTTTATCGTTTTTGTAGTTGTGAGGCTTGGATTATTGTTATGTGTTCATGTGAATTGATTAATGTAGTTTTAATTGGATGATGTATTTTGATTTTTAAATCTCCATATTTCTTTAAATGCTTGATTAATTATCTTTAACTTTGTCGTGTTTATGAATGGTAAACATAGTTGATTTTAATTTCTTGAATGGTTTGTTAACATTCTAATTGAGAAGAACATTTTCGATCATCCCAATTTCAATTACACATTAAGTGGATTTTAACAATATTTCAAGGAAGTAGTTTCTTCACGTTTGTAGGAAGCTACTTATTAATTGAAATTATTAGGCTGAAGTGTTATCTTGAGGTTGTTTTTTAGAACGATGAAATTTGAACTCTCAAATATATTTTAGCAAGGATAGCCACCTTCTTCATTACCAAGAACATCTATTATTAATCCCTTTTAATCCAAAGTATTTTTTTTTTCATTATTTTCCAAAAATACCAAAAAGAATAGAATTAGTTTCTTATTATTTTAATGAATTTTAGTTTATAGAAAACCAATTTCAAAACCTCATTTCTAACCATGATTTTAGCACTTAGTTTAACATAGGAATTCAAAATAAATTGCTCTTGATAAGAGAACGATCCCTAGAGTTGTTTATCTTATATGCATTTTAATTAAGTAAATTGTGATTTACTGCAAGGCATTAAGGTTTTTTGTAAATCGGTGACATGGCTGTTAGGCAAACTTAATCATCACAATGAACTCATGACACAATTTTTTATGTTCTGAAAGTGAAGTGAATATTTATGAGGAAAGCTTTGTTGTGATTAGTTGTAAGTTTTAAGACTCCTAGATAATCCTTGTGGCATACTCTTTCCATTAAAAAGGGGAGAATTATAACAAAGGGTACCAAGAAAAATACAAGTCAATTTTTAAGTATCACATTAAAAAATAGAAGTCATTTTTAATTTTGAAAGTGTCATCAGATTTTAATCAAACGTTGCATAAAGGTTGCATATTGTATTGATTAACACTTATACCGCAGACAAATTAAAACAGAATTATGGGGCGTTCAAAATTTGCACGCGTCAATCTTGAAACAAATAATAGAAATAGTTATGACACAACATGAGCGTCATTAAACATGCAAATTGTTTGGGAAAAAGCATTGAAATTAATAAAGAATATCATCAAGGAAATTAATTTGCACTAGTAAATCTTGCAGCAAATGGGCATGGGCTTCCCTCCAAAAAGAGACTAAGTCAACTCATCACAATATTCCTTTCAATTAGTACTTGTTCGTATAACTTCGAGTGATTCATTTGTATAAAGTGGTTGGCTTATTCATATCCTAGTAGAAGATAAGGAGCTTCCAACTTACGTCATGGGGCCCCGCATTATCCGCGCATATAGAAATTGAGAATAACGGTCAGAGAAATTAAGATGGTTGTTGCTCGCAATTATGAATTGTTCATACACAAACACACATATATATTCATGTCAAGGACATTATATCCATTATTTATTTATATATATATATATATATATATATATATATATATGCACACAAATTGAAAATTCACATCCGATTTAAGTTATTTACCTAAAGCCATGGGGTGCTGTTTCTCCGCAGAAGATAAGGGAAAGAGACATGAAACAAAGGCTCAAGCTGCCCGCCGGAAGACTAAGGCGGCTCAACCACGGCATCGTCGACAACCATGTCACGCATATAGAACTGGCGGAGCTGATGATGGTGGCATGATCCTCATGACATGTGCTGCAGCTTCAGTAGAAGTGAACTCCGGTGGTGGTTGTGATGGAGGCGGAGGTTATGGCAGCGAAAGGTGGTTGCGGCAGTGGAGGTGGTTGTGGTGACGGCAGTGGATGCTTATGTGAGCATAAAAGGAAAAAAAAAACAATTTATCTTTTTTTGCTAAGGAGAGAGAACAATTTATCGGTTGTGTTTGTAAGCGGAAAGTGTTAATCAATAGATAAATAATTTAGGGTTAAGGTGCAATTTTGCCTTTAAAGTATGCGCCCAGGAGCAATTTTGCCCCTGAAGTTTTCGACGTAGCAATGTTGCCCCTGAAGTTTAAAAATGTAGCAATGTTGCCCCTCCATTAACGATCAACGTTAGGGTTTCTAATGGAGGGGCAAAATTGCAATGTTTTTAAACTTCAGGGGCAACATTGCTCCCAAAAAACGTAGCAATTTTGCCCCTAAAGTTTCAAAACGTAGCAATGTTGCCCCTCCGTTAAAAACCCTAACGGTCAACTAACCGTTAGTTGACCGTTAGGGTTTTTAACGGATGGGTAACATTGCTACGTTTTGAAACTTCATGAGCAACATTGCTCCGCCGAAAACTTTAGGGGCAAAATTGCTCATGGGCGCATACTTTAAGGGCAAAATTACACCTTAACCCAATAATTTATTTCTAAATATGCTTAATCGTTTTTAAATCTAAATGCAACTTTATGTTGGGTCCACAATTCTTCACCCATATGCCTACTTTTATAATTATGTGCAAATTAAAGATGGATGATCGGACATATATATGTTGGTTGATTAAAATATCAATTTTCTTTCTATCCAAGCAGATGTATTAATTAATATATGCAATTGGAAAACTGCAAAGCCATATGCATAAAGCCATAAAGTGTTTAACGTTTGTAGTGGTTAAAATGACGTATTTATAACGGTCTTAACTGCTACGAACGACATTAATAGCAGTTGGACAAACCGCTCCAAAACACACCGTTACAAGCCGTTTTGTTGCGGTTATCTAAACTCGCTGCTACATATATAATAACCGCTATTGTAACTGTAGTGGTTTCTTATCACTGCTACTATATGAGGCTGGCCGGGATGACGTCATGTGTGAAGAACATGTAGCGGTTAGGCAACCGCTACAATATGAAATTAACCACATTTGCAGCGGTTACGTAACCGCTACTAAAGACATCACAAAAAAAAATTAAAATGGCAACAACAGTTTGTAATGGTTCACTAACCACTACAAAATTAGATGAAATTTCAAAAAAAGGCGCCAAAAAAGTTTGAATTATAGTAGCGGTTAGGTAACCGCCACAAATGTTTCCTACCATTTTCTTGGAAAAAAATTTTGCCACCTTTTTAAAAATTTTATCCAACTTTGTAGCGGTTGTAGGATCGCTACAAACGGACGGATAAATTTTATGTTAGAATTTGTAGAGTTAGGGAACAGCTACAAATGAATATTTTTTAAAAAAAATTAAGAGAGTCGTTTTAGATTATTTTATTACTTAACTAATAATTAAAATATAAATGATTTATATTAATGTTAAAAATATTTTATATTAATATTTGATATTTGATTATATATGGTTATTATATAGGTGTATAAAAATGAGATTGCGTAGAGATAATAAGAAATAATTATGATTTTGTTTAAGTAATATTTAATTCTGAAAAAAATGTATGTTAAAGAAGAAGAAATGTTGAAAAAGGTCCCTAAAATTATGAATTAAAAAAATTTAGACAAATGAGAGAAACCAAGAGAAAACATGTGTAGAAAGAGATGATGAAGCATATAAAATGAGGTGTGGTTAGGGTATTTATATGAATATCTACGTAATACTTGTAGCGGTTGATTTGACGTTTTTAGTAACAGTTTGTATTAGTAGCAGTTTAGGCGACTGTTTTTGTAGCAGTTTGTGCATTTGTAGCGGTTAATTTTAATTTTTAACGGTTATAGAACCGCTACAAATGCTATTAAGGTTTTTTTTTTCCTGAAAGAAATAGAGGATTATAGATTAAATATGTTATCGTAAGTATATTTTTTATACCAATCTTCGTCGCCATCTCTACCCAAAAAAAAAAAAAGTTTGAAGAAAATGTTACTTGTGAGTTTAATATGTTTGAACACAAATTAAACTTAAATTAAATATTATTTTTTAAAGCATATCTTAAAAAATGCACCGAACTATAAGTAAATTATCATTGCCGTATGGGAAGAAGTTTTCGAAACTAGCGTGCTGAAACAGCTACTCTCATAGGCAACGTTATCACCATCGTCCATGTCGTAAAGGTCCTGAGGCTTTAAGTGAAACAACATATCTAATCCCTGTGCCTCTTGTCCGCAACATAATAAACCTGATATGCCTCTGAGGCAAGAATATATGGCTCATCATCTTCAGACTGACCAATGTGAATAGGCCGAGAGAAATTCACTGATGTGATGCCTAAGTCGTCGCCCGAGGTCAGGAAAGTTGTCATATTTGCCCACAAACACTTGAACAGCGTCACGATGAAACGGTTTTGATAATTTATTTTGACCACATCAAGTAGCTTTTCATAATACGCGGGATATCACCGAACTGCATGTTCTCATCATTGTTGCTCATATAACTCCTTGCCCCAAAAGTGTCATTAAGTATCCAAATCATCACAAGAGTTTAATCGGATTCATTATATATATATATATATATATATATATATATATATATAGGCGCACAAAATTAAGGACAATTCACATCCAACATTCAATTCAGTACATAAAGATAATGGGAGCAATTTTTCCATTGGAGATGATGATAAGACAGAGAAACGAGAAACAAAGGCTCAAGCTGATGCCCACAAAACTGTGAAGGCTCAACCAACTGCACCCCGCCGTCATGGAGGAGACCGTGACACAATCTTCATGACCGGTGCTGCAGCTTCTGTGATGTACTCAGGTGGTGGTTGTGGTGGAGGCGGAGGAGGTTGTGGTGGCGGTGGATGTTGATGCGTTCATGGATAATCCATTTCAACTGCTTAATTAATGAGTTATTTTCATTTTTTTGTAAAGTGATAAATATTAATAAATAGACAAATTTCATGTAAATGTGCTTGGTCAAGTTATGTTGGGTGCTTGCTGCGAAGACATGTGCAGAATTCTTCTGCAGAGACTATTGCCTTTGGTTTCCTTCCCCTTTATTTCCTTTTTCTTTTGGAGACCAACTAAATCATGCAAATCAAAATTAGATTACAATTACATAAAACAAATTACTGATAATAAGGGAAATAAGAGGCGTACAAACTCAGGTTATAGCCGCGTCCATTACTATCAAGAAGATATAGATAATGAACACTTCTTCGTGAATTGTTAATAGAGGTAAGATACAATTTTGTTTCGGGAGTTATAAAAAAGAGTAATGTTGACCTTAAAAAAAAAAAAAAATATAGGAGCAATATCACCTAGGAAGTTACCAAAAATGAATATACTTGTCATCTCAGTATATCTAATCAACTAATAATCAAACTTAACCTAGATAATGACCGGAGTGAAATTGCTACGATTTGAAAACTTTCAGGGCAACATTGCTCCTTAAAAAACTTTTGAGACAACATGGCTCATTTGACAACTTTCAAGAAAATATTGGACCTTAAGCCTTGTTAATATACTACTACCTCTAGTTCTAAATATAAGACTCAATTGATTTTTTTGAAAAAATTAACAATGTTAAATAAATTATTTTATAAAGTATTTATATTTGTTATTTTTTCTTCAAAATAATTTGCATGACTGACAAACTACTAAACTAATGATATACAACATATCTTATCATTAAGTAATATTTTTAGTTTCTTTAATCTCTCCAAAAAAATAAAGTCAATTGAGTCTTATATTTAAGACGGGAAGGAGTATAAGTTTAATTATATTGCCAAGTTGATATACATATATAAATATACAATTGAAAAACTATAGACTACAGGTGTGTTCGGATCGGCGTTTTGCCAGGAAAAACGCACGATCTAGACCATAGAGTTGTGATCAAGCATGGTGGGGCCAAATTCCCTTGTTTGGGTGGGCAGTAAGGCAATTGAGTTTTTCCTTCAAAAGCAAGACCAAAGCATAAACTGGAACCGGCTTTCATCCAATACGTTTTCCATCTGCTGCCATCCGCTGCGTTGAAGTGGTGTCGTTTTGCACAAAAAGTTGAACTTGTGCCCTAAAAAAAAAAAAATCAGGATCTGATTTAGTGCTAAAAAAGATCTTGGATACTCAACAAGATCTTAAAAACATCTTGTGATTTTGAAAAATTATTTAAGGGTAGTTACTAAAAACTAAAAAAATACTTTAGGATACCAAATGGTACTGAAAAAATACTTTAAGATCTTGAAAAATTATTTGAGGATCTCGAAAAATTATTTGAGGATCTTGAAAAAATATTATAGGGTACTAACTAACATTGATAGGATACTAAAAAAAATACTTCACGATCTTTAAAAAAAAATATTTTAGGATCTTGAAAAAATATTTTAGGATACTAAATGGTACTAAAAATATACTTTGGGATATTTTTTCAAGCTGAAAAAAATACTTTAAGATCTTGAAAAATTATTTTAGGATCTTAAAAAAATATTTTAGTGTCCTTGACTAACATGAAGTATTTTTCAGGATCTTTGAAGAAATACTTCAAGATCATTAAAAAAATTATTTTAGGATCTTAAAAAAACATTTTAGAGTATTGAATGCTCTAGTGGAGAGAGAAGTATGCAGTTAAAAATATACTTTAAGATTCATAGAATGAAAAAAATTGAAATTTGGGGAAAATGAGGGGAAAATTCTAATTAAAAATTTAATTGGTAAGGATAGCCTGATGAGAGAGAGAGAGAGTATCTATTTGTTGAGATAATCCCTCCAATATCTTAGATTTATGGTTTGTACATATGTTAGATGATAATATCGTTTGTATATAAATAAAGGGAAAAACACTTCTCATGTTATAGGAGAAGTGTTTTCTTATGTCACACACACATGAAATGGTGGGACCCACATATATATAATTAGCATTATATATATATGTGGGTCCAATCATTTCGTGTGTGTGTAAAATCTTCTTCCTCATTTAAACGCAACATGAGAAATTTAAACCCCATAAATATATTAGGTAGTTATTATTAGTTTTTTTTAGTTATCAATTTTGCATTTGTATGATTTAAATTATGAGTTTTTATTCATTAAATAATATATTTAACTAAGTATTCAAATATTTTCAATTTTATTCAAAAATAAATAAATAATATAATTAAAATTTTCCCTTAAAATTATCACAAAAGCCACTAATACTACCGCTAATCCAAACAAGTTTTAGTTTCAGAAAAGTCACTTAAGATACTGTGATACTATCAAACCAAACATAAAGTATATTACACAATCTGACTTTTAAACAATCTTAAGTTTGTAAAAATCAAATTTAAAAAAAAAACATTTTTGTCACCGTCATTCCAAACACATACAACCTTAAGTAGGTGATGTGCCATATAAACAAAGTAGTAGCTGACAATAATATTAATTAATTATGAGTGAGACATAATTGTTAACATTATTAAGTTTATTCATTCATAAAGTGCCCAAATTTAGTGCCTCAAACACAATTGTTCTGACAAGATAATGCATGTGCCTAGCAAAATAAAAATAACTTCCTTTTTCTTCCTACTACGTCTATGCCATGCTATGATACTTTTTGTCTAATTCTTGTGTATATATAATAAATAGGTTGACTTTTATTTCACCCGAAAAACAAAAAGAGGTTGAGTAATTCATACTCTAATATAGAGAACTTCCATGAAATGTCATAGAAATCCAGAAAGAGCGGCATAGAAGTTGGGGTAATTCTTCTGCGCAATTTATTATGAATCAAGTATTCAGGTCAACGTCGTATGCTTCAGTGAAATCGGATTCATTATCTATATAAGGAGACATACATAGATCACATTCAACATTCTATTCATTACACAAAGCCATGGGTTGCAGTTTTTCCGTACATGATAAGGCGAAGAAACATAAAACAAAGGCTCAAGCTGCCCATAAAACTAAGAAACAGGCTCAACCACGAGCACACCGCCATCGACAACCACGTCACGGATATAAAACTGGAGGCGGCAACGGGGACATGATCTTCATGACGGGTGCCGCAGCTTCTGTGATGTATGCAGGTGGTGGTGGTTGCGGTGGAGGTGGAGGAGGAGGCTGTGGTGGTGGAGGAGGAGGCTGTGGTGGCGGTGGATGTTGATTCTGATCCGTGCGTACGCATGGATAAATCCATCTCAACTGCTTAATTATGAGCTATTCTATAAGTGTACGTTTCCATTTTATTTTATTTTATAAGAGAAAAATTTTAGTAGACAAATTCTTTGTAAATGAGCTTGGTTGCTGCGAAGACATGAGCAGAATCTTACGCAGAGACAATTGTATTTGGTTTCCTTCCTCTTTTCTGATTTTTTTTTTATTTTTATTGTTTTGGTTTTTGGAGACCAACTGCCTCATGGAAATCAAAATTATTTAAGGGGAAATGAAAGGAACGAAGGTGGTGTGCCGTGTACACAAAGTAGTTGAGGAAAACGTTAACTAATTTAATTTTTTTATGTATAATGTATTCCGATCCTATATATTGTTTTCTTAAAATTGAATCCCTTCCCACTTTCTATGTCTATTTTTGCAAATTTATGTACAAATTTCGTACAATTTCAAAGTTCACATGTATCAGAATCGTGATTACGGTTTGATGAGTACAAATGTTCTCATCATCAATTTTAGGCCGTAAGATTTAATGCAATTGAATTTTTATTTTAAATAATTTTTTTTAATATACATAAAATTTCAAATAAAGATAATTTTATAACTACTACTTCTCATAAATATGAATTTTTCATTAAAAAAAATCACAAATTAAAATTTTTAAATTTGGATTGTTAATATCTCTTCTGAGTGATGAGAAATTTGAAGTGAATTCAAACTCAAAGTATAACTTAAAAACAATTCACTGTTAATAGCAGAAATTATATAACCTGTTTTGGGACAAAAAACATTATAACTTTTTTTGGTGCAACAAAACACATTATATAACATAAACACACATAGAAGTGGTGATATATTTTTCTTGGAGAAATAATGGAATTGGAAGTATTCAAGACGCGCTAGGATAAAAGTCAACATGATACTAGTATATTGCGCGTACACGTAATGCAAGTCATGGCCAAAATTGCTGACCGAGTCAAAGTCATGGCCAACATAATATATTGGTCATAAACTTAATATTGTTAACTTGCCAAGTAACTTCAAACGACTCCCTATGAATAATCAACTTAAAGACGAGAAAAATATATATATATATATATATATATATATATATATATATATATATATATATATATATATATATATTGAATTATCTTCCCATACATGGGCTCGATGGAACATTCTGGAATTAAATTAATACTATAAAAGCATACGTATTGTGAGATTTAATATTCACGTATAGAGGAGTTGCTAGACTAGATACTATCAATCAAACATAAATCATGCTACACAATCTAACTTTTATTCAATTTTAAATTTGCAAAATTCATATTAAAGAAAAGTTACTTTTTTCACCTTCATTCTAAACACACATGTAGTAGTAGGTGTTGTGCTATATAAACAAGAGCTTATTTTCGTGACTTTTTTATATGAAGTCACTTTTTTTTCGATATGAAGTCGTTCTAAAAAAAGTCACTCTTTTTTTTTTTTTATGTTTGGTAGATAAGTAGTCCAACTGAGCTTTAGAACCAAAAGTAACTATAAGTTAAAAGCTTTTTTCGTGGCTTTTCAATCCGTCCTTATGGCAACCAACTTTGCATTAATATCCTTTAGCACCCATGCTTGACTAGCTTCCTGAAGTAGAGCATTATGTTCATCTTCTTCATCATCTGAGCATTTAATTGTCAACCACACTCGACTCTGGCCTTGAGCTTTCACACTCAACTCATCTTTTTCTGCATTTCTCACCTCGCTGAACAACCTCAACTCATCCACATCTTCCTGTTGTCTCCTCCATTTTCGACAGTCCCTTTCTCTTCGCAGTACGTGTCTCTCATATCTTCTCCATTCAAAGTGGTTGTCGGCAGTGGCGGAGCCACATCATTTTCTTTGGGTGCAAGGGCACCCATAAAAGAAACCCTTAATTTTGGGGGGGGGGAATCAGTTATCTTGAATGTGGACATACATTCACACAAATCATAAATATACATGTAATACCCGGATATTGATGTATCTAGAATTTTATATTGAGATAAATATATAACTAATTTAAGAAGGTGAATATGTGGTCTCGAAAAATAAGTTATAATTATCTTGTTTTTAGGGTAATTTTTATGGAAATAAGAAGAGATAATGTGCCAAAAGGCCAAAAATGCGTTTTTGGGCCATAAAACATCTTGAGAAAATTATGATAAATCTTAAGAGGCAATAAAATATTTATTAAAAATAGGAGAGAATATTGTCTCTAATTTTGGCAATTTAATAAATTATTTCCTTGAAAATATTAAAGAGAAAATTTAATATTATTTTTGGGAACCCTAAATGGCCCCATGATTTTTAATATTTTACATGGAGCATAAAATACCAATGTCAAGTAAAATAGTTGTGAGATAATAATTAATCCTAATTAATAAAATTATCAACAATTAGTAAGTGGCTAATTAAGTAATTAGTGGCTAATTGTTTAAACTTAAACAAGAGAATATTTAAAGTAAATTATGTAAAACCCTTTAATTAGGTGTTTATGGCTAAGATTAGCTTAAAGTATACTTACTAATTAATTGGCAAAGATTAAGAAAGATGTATGAGATTAAGTACATGAAAACCTCTAAGTCTTAAAAGAGCGCTAATCGTAGGATTAGGGCTTTAATTAAGCTTTCTAATTAAATTAAATATATTATTAATGAAATTAAAAATTAATTAAAAAAGAAAATAAGGGGAGCGAAATTTGCTAGTGTGAAAAGGGTTTGAGCTATTTCAAAAATATATTATAATATTTAAGTAATTAAATAATAATATATTCGGTAGAAAGACCAGTTGGTTAATCGAGAACCGATAGAAATAAAATCCTATCCCAAAATAGGTGAACTAAGTAGCTAACGTCTGGACTTATTATAAACGAGTATAATTTTATCCCGGAGTGAGCTGTCTCCGAAGTCATTTCCAAAACCGGAAGAGTGATTAAGAGACAGGATAAATAAGAAAAAGGGCAGATAGTAGAAACGAGAATCTATAGAAAACAAGACCGTTGTGACAAACCATAAACTAGGTTTCTTAGGTCAGGACATATTATAAACCAGTGAATTTTTGTCCAGAAGTTGGTGCTACCGGAAGTTATTTCTGTAACCGACGGCGTTTGTCCGAAAATGTTTAGCAGACTACGGAATACCCTTAATGGGATCAAAAATTTAGTTAAACTAAGTATTTTGAAAAAAGATGAATAAACCTTCAGCGCTGTGTTGCCGGATTTTTGAGATTCTCCCAGATTACGCGATTGGAACACCGAACAGGGAACTTTATCGGTACAGTCGTAGAAAGCAAGAAAGTGACATCATGCATGACATCACTTCTTTGACATTTGGGGAGAGGGAGGTCAGCACACATAAAGCAAGGGCCAAGATTGGTTCTCTCAAAAACCCTAGATCCGACGGCCGAAAACTGATATAAAAAAGTGTGAATATAATTGAATTTGCCTATAAATAGTACCTTACACTCTTCATATTTTCACACCAAAATTCAAAATAGAGAGAAGTTTTAGAGAGAAGGAGGAGTCCGGAGAAAATTGTAGCGAAGCCCTGGGTAATTTCTTCGGTCATTAGTCTTAAGCTTTAGTAGTTCTTTCAGTAGCTATAGTAGAAATGCTATGCATATCTTTAATTTGCCAAGATAGTTTAGATATCATTTTTTAGGGATAAATATGATATTTATTTCAAAAATATATTGAAGGAAGAGATATGGAAAAATTAGAGTCAAAGTAGCGAAGCTCTGGCAAAATTTTGTCGAATAGTCAAACTAGGGGCAAAATGGTAATTTTTACCTAAAATGCCTGTTATGATGCTAAATATTGATAAATGTGATATTATCCTTATAGGATATCTTTGATCACGAACCGCTGTCGTACCGCTGTCAAACGTGCCGTTTTCTGTCAGAAGTGCTGTTTTTTGTCAAACGTATCGAAGTACCGTCGACGAAGGTACGGACGCGTATTGTAACTCTAACTCTATGCTGCTCATATACATATATGCGATAGATACGTTCATAGACTGAGGCTCTGTTGAGGGTCGTCAATCGTACTTACAGTTTACACGGGTTATAGTATTGGTAATACCGTATGCGTTTTCCTAGCGCTGAGGACACGTGTTGTGATCGTGGCACAAGGTATATGCAGACATGTTGTAGGACTTTACATACTACTTTGTGCTTATGTTCTGTCATTGTATTGATCATACATCTGCTCTGTGCTTATGTGTTGATATGCTGTTTTATTTGAGCATAAGGTTAACCGTTACCTGATATCCAAATTGGAATTGGATCTTAGCTATAGCTTCAGGGTCTGGAGGACCGAGGGTTGAAGACAGGGGCAAGCAGCCGGAGTAGGATTCAAGACGGAGATTTAATTACCGTCAATGTATTTACTTTACTTTTGAACACTAGGATGACTGTATCTATACTATTGCACTATGGTTAATGATTTTGCTATGGATCAGTTACTCATTCGCTCCAATGCTCTACTCTGATTGGAAAAAAAATTTCGCTGTAAAAATTGGGATGTTACAATACATGCTTAAGATTTTTAATAAAATAGGAAACAACCAAAGAAAACCTAATAAAAATAAATTAGTAAAACATCATGGTATATGTGTGGCTATTAGTTTTGAAGGTCCAGCCTGACTTTTGCAAAACTCAGTTTTGGTAATGTTTATTTGAGTAACTCAAAAGTGACTTTTGAAAAATGGAATATTAACCTAAAATTGGGTTTTGTAAATGGTAAGAGTGTTACTTCTAGGAAATTGGTTTTTAAGAACGAAAACCTTGGTTTGGCAAACTAGCTTGACCTCACATACACATAAATGTTTCCTAATTTTCCTTCAATGAGATATGCCTGTATCTTCTAGAGTATAGTTCATTCTTGCATTTGATATTGCTTAGTTGACTCTTGATTATTATTTTTTTATGTTCAATTGAAGTTTTTTTTTCTTTTCTTGTCTATATTCTTTTATTTTTTTAATACATTTAAAACTTCCTTTAAAAAAAAAATTCGGGGGCACCCCCAAATCCCCCCATTAATTGTGCACCCACAAATATAAAATCCTAACTCCGCTACTGGTTGTCCGCAGGGGCAAAACTAGGGAGGGGCTAGGGGTGGCCCCCGCCCCCTAAAATTACAGAATAGTACTTAGATGTTCAAAAAATTATATTTCGGCCTCATAAAAATTTCAATATTTTCACTTTAGTCTCCACTAAAATTTCGTAGAGGGACTAAAATGAATAATTGAAATGTGTATAGGGTTAAATTGTAATTTTATAAACACCTGGGTTAATTCTGTACTTTTCGCCCCCTAATTTGAATTTATGACTCCGCCTCTTGTTGTCGAAGGTCCGCAGCTTAGTCAACCGAGGTCGGATCTGTGCATTTAACCGTGTCTCTCATATTTCTCCTGCGCTCTCTCTCTCACCGGCGGACTGCTGTGGCGGATCTTTGTATTTAACCGATACGAAAGCTTGGAGTGTGGATCTGAGCTTGGATCTGGTCTGCTCATCCGACATTTAAAGAGGTTGGATATGTCTCTTTTGCGTTTTTGCTCCTTCAACTGTGGTTTTTAGAATTATTCCATCTAATCTGCACTGCTGTTTTTCTGGTTAGAAGCTTATTTCTCGTCTTCTCTGCTCTTGCATCCTCTTCCGAACATTTTTCCTTCGTCATCACTGTACAGTTCTTGCTTGCAGTTATCTGGTTTAACCACGCCGTCGTTTTTTGTTGCTTATGGTTTTGTCTTCTGATTTGTCGGAAACTTCCCTCACCAGTCAGGGTGACGCGCCACGCTACTGATTTGTTTATTAGGTCTGCTAGTGAATGGCAGGAAAGAAATAATAGAAGAAACTCCATTTGGATGGGATAATGAAAGTCCTATACCAATGTTCTTTTTTTATACATGGATGGTTTAGACAGTATAACTTAACATGTTTGTATTCTAGATTTATTTGAATTCTAGTAATGTAATGATACTTATATATGTCTTCAGTTTTTGTTTTGCCAAACAATCTGAATGTAGGATAATGCTGGTTGTGTCTATCTTTTAAAGTCAATCACTAATGGAAATGATTATTCTATATCTTTCCAAGAGATTAGTTAAAGTTGATGTTATGTGCTGTCTTGGTTTTCCATTTTTAATGATATTTCATTATTGTGAACTCATTGGACTCTTGTGTTTATGGCGAGCCAGGATGTGGATGTTTATCATAAATAATAATATTCCAAACTCCTTCTTGGCTCCAGACATCTGCATTACATTAATTTCAGCTGGTAATGATATTGATTTGTATGACTTGTACTTTTTCAAGCCGATCTTTCAAAGATATCCGCGGCCTGAGAAATAGTACCAGTCATTTTCTCTTATCTACTGATAGGTCACTGGACTTGGTATGAATTTTTTACATTTGCTCCTTCTAGCATTTGGTTTGTACGGATATCATTGATACGAACAGTGTCAGGACATTTTGAAGTTTAATATGACTGGGTACTCTGATTCTTTTCTACTAGATTTAGTCATCAACTGATCTTCTTGTTTTCACATTTGATATTGTTTACTCTTTTCGTATACTATTCCGTTCTTCCATATTCCAATTAATGTTTTATTAGGCAAGTTATAATTTTATGATTTCGTTTCTATGCAAGTTATTCTCTTTTCTTTTTTCTTTTTTCCTCCCTTCTATTTTTATGTTTTTATTTTATGCACGTTTTTGCTATAGCAGTGAGGGATGATGTTTCAACTAAGGTCTTTATCAACGCTTGCATTGACCAAATTTACAAAAAACAACGCAATGGTATAGCATTTAAGAAGACTGGTTGGACAAACATGGTGACAACTTTCAATGAGAAAAGTGGCAAAGGATATGAAAATAAACAATTGAAAAATAGGTTAGACGTCTTAAGGAAAGATTTGAGGACTTGGGATACATTAATCAAAGAGACTGGTGCGGGCCGGGACTCGATAACGAATGTTGTGTCTACCTCAAATAAGTGGTGGCAACAAAAAATATAAGTATTAAAACCCATGATTCTGTTATATGTTAACATTTTAAGCTACAGTGTATGTGATATGTTTGTTTATATTCTTTGACTTTGCTTACTTGTTTGTATGTAGGTGAATAAGGATTATAAAAAACTTAGGCACACTGCCCTAAAGTTTGAAAATGAGATAAGGATTACATTCACGGATGTGATGGCAACTAGAGAGGACATATGTTTTCACCATCTTTTACATAGCCTCACGCATAGGAGGAAGATGTTTACCGACCCACCATGGATGAAGAAGAGGGGTCAGGGGACAGCGAGGACAACCTATTTGGTGCTAACCCAGTATCTAGTACTGGATTGACAGCTGATCTAGCAAGCACTAACTTATCGGGACTCACTCCACCAATTGTTCCCACTACTTCAAGAAGCCATTCCAAGATGAAGAGAGGAGAAGGGTCAATTCGTAGGAAAAAAACAAAAAATTCTAGCTTCTAAACAAATTGCAGATGCAGTTAGCTTCATAAAAAATGCATCAAAGGATCGGATATGGCAGCATCATTAAATGATATCAGTGATCACTGCGTCTTGAATGTGATGTCTGAATTGCTCGCCCTTGAGGAAGTCCAACGTGATGAGGATTTTCAGAACCAATGTATGAAGCTTCTAGTCGGGAAATGTTTGTTTCAGTAAAAGGGAACAATTGTACTTGCTAAGTTGGTTACGCTTTATGGTTCGTTGTCCCTAGATATACTTGAACTATAAATGTAGAATTGTTGAACAATGATATATATTGTGTGAGTTTTATTTATCATATATTGGTTTTATGTTATTGATGACATTACGTGCCCTTATATATGATAAAAAATTTTGCTAATTTTTATAACTTGTTCAATGTGTTTCCATGTTTAATGCAATTCATTTTTTTCGAATATGATGCTTACAACTAAACTTAACCACACTCACAAGTTACATCAATGTCAAATTGGAACAATCAAAATGTGTCAGAGCAACTGGAGGAAGATAAAGAGTCTCAAGTATTATATATTATAGATGAAGAGATAATAGAGGATGAAGAATTAAGAGTGTTGTTGTGTCAATATACTTTTCCTTATGTGTGCAAAGAACCGCATAAAACTAGTGCACACACAGGTCTTTTATGGGTGCAACAAATATTAACAACGTAACTCACAGTTCACGATGTCATGAAATGTTTAGAGTGGAAAAACATGTCTTCTACAACTTATGCAACAAATTAGTCAAACATGGGTTACGTAATTCTAAGAACATCGAAGTTGATGAAATGGTAGCCTTTTTTTTTCTCACTGTTGGACATGGAGTAGACAATAGGATGGTTCAATTCAAGAATTATTTCAACATTCAAGGGAAACTGTAAGTAGGCTGCTGCACACAATATTAGAAGCTTGCCTTAGTCTAGGTAGGGAAAATATCAAACCATGTGACCCCGAATTCCGTGGCTATGACGCAAAAATAAAAAAATGATCGCCGATTTACCCTTATTTCAAGGATGTCATTGGAGCAATAGACAGAACAGATATAAAGTGTGTAGTCAGTGGTTGGATGAGAGATAAATATATCGGGAAAAGAGGATATCAACACAGAATGTCATGGCTGTATGTAATTGGGATATATGCTTTACGTTCGTATTGGCGGGATGGGAAGATACTACGCATGATGCTCGTGTGTTTCAAGCTATTATCTCAAATCCATCTATGAATTTCCTTCATCCACCTCAAGGTATATTTTCATATACTTTAACTAAATTACTATGTCTGCATTTCACATTTGAATTTATCTCACACCTTTAAAATGTTTTCACCATTTATTAGGTAAATATTATTTGGTCGATGTTGGATATTCAACACCTCTTGGGTACCTTCATCCCTACAAATGTGAGCGTTATCACCTGGCAGAATTCAGGCGTCAACATGTATTTGGAAATCACAAAGGGGCCTTCCATTTTTATCATTCAAGTTTGAGGTCGCTATAGAAAGGAAATTTGGAGTGTGAAAGAATATGTTTGAAATCTTACAAAGAATGCGCAAATATAGGTACCAAACAAAAATCTACATAGTTTGTGCAACAATGGCCATACATAATTTTATTAGGAGAAATCTTCAATCAGATATTAATTTTATGGAAGCTGAAAATGAGAATATTATAGTAGATGATGAGCCTTCCTCGACAATCAGATATTTATTTTTTGGTTTTTTTGGAGACCAACTGCCTCATGGAAATCAAAATTATTAAAGGGGAAATGAAAGGAACGAAGGTGGTGTGCCGTATACACAAAGTAGTTGAGGAAAACGTTAATTAATTATGAGTGGAACAAGGATCGGAGTCATTAATTTAAAATTTTTATGTCTAATGTATTTTGATCCTATATAATTTTTTCTTAAAATTGAATCCCTTACCCCTTTCTATGCCTATTTTTGCAAATTCATGTACAAATTTCGTACAATTTCAAAGTTCATATTTATTATAATCATGACTACTAAAGTTTAACGGGAGCATATTTTGTGCTCATCACTTTGATCAGCACAAATATTCTCATCATTCATCTACATCGTTAATTTTGGACAGTTAGATTTAATTTAATTGAATTTTTATATTTTAAATAAATTTTTATTTTGATATACATAAAATTTAAAATAAAGATAATTTTATAACTATTACTTCTTATAAAATTTAAAATAAATATAATTTTGGCCCACATCATTATAGCATATACAAATTATGAATAAATGTTAACGAAATTAATTAAGATGCTTGTTGCTCGCAATTATGAATTGTACATGTATATTCATGTCAAGGACATTCTTTTTATGAACTTGCCCACACTTGCCTAGACCTTACGCAAGACTATCAAGCCATGCCACCACTTTGCTCGTATTAGCCCAAGGTTGCCAAGCCATGCCACCACCTTGCCAACACTTACCAAAGGTTACTAGCTCAGACCACGCACCAAACTTACCCAATGTTGCTTGGACCATGCACAAACCTTGCCCAAGGTTGCTTGGACCTTGCCAAAAGGTTCCAAGTCTTTCAATGAACTTGCCCACATTTGCCTGAACATTGCTCAAGGTTGTCATACCATACCACCACCTTACCCGCACTTTACCGGACCTTGTCCAAGGTTGTGAAGCCTTTCCATGAACATGCCCACTTGCCCGCAACCTTGCCCAAGGGTTGCGAAACCTTTTCATTAACTTGCCCACACTTGCACGAACCTTGCCCAAGGTTGCCAAGTTGTGCCACTACCTTCCCACACTTGCCCAGGTTGCCAAACATTTGCCCGTACCTTTTTCCCAATGTTGCCAAACTAAGCCACTACCTTGCCAACAGCTGCCCAGACCTTGTCGGTTAAGGTTACCAAATCTTTCCATATGAACTTGCGCACACTTGTTCGAACCTTGCTCAAGGTTGCATGGACTTAGTCCATCCTCGCCTCGGCTATGCTTTGACATTGCACAAGGATTGCCTGGATCTTGCCCAATCATGCTCAAGGCCGCCGCCACCCATCACCATATTTCCAGCACTACCTTGCCCTTGTCAAGAAAATATTCAAGATTGCACAATCTAAATCTTTGATGAACTCAGTTGGATGACAGTATCTAGTCTTCTGATGCAGTATATGATTTCTTTTCAACCATATCAATGATAGAAGCTTGAGAATCTTTAACACTTATGCAATGAGACCATCTTTATGCAGCTGAATTAGAGTAAATTTCAGCCATTCCTTGAAATCTTCAAAATTTTGAAATGATAGTCGTGGTGAAAGACTTCCATACCATAAAACTTTACTAAAGAGGCATTGAAAAAATAGATGTGACAAGAATTCCATTTCATTAAACCTGAAAAAACAGTTGCCAGTGACTGTAAGGTGATGCTTATTCAGGATATCAATTGAAGGGATGGCTTCATTTAGGATTTTCAAGATCAATAAGATCTTCATAGGTATAGATAGAGACCATAGGAATTTCCATAATGCATCATGAACTGAACCATTTCGATTCATAATGATCAGTCTGGAGCCAGATTTAGAGGCATATTCACCAGTTGGATTTTGGCTCCAAATTAGTTTTATCATCCATTACACATAAAGGCAAAGGGGTGTTGATGGTGTCTGCTATTTGTCTCTGATAAAGAGACCTAACTAAGGGGACATTTCATCTCACTGGATGGAAGATGCATTAATAGATCTTTGATATTATTCAAGTTTTAATTTGCCAAAGATTTAGATGGCGTTGGCCACCACAAGGTGGTTTAAAGAGATGTTGTCACCTGAACCCACTCTCTAATTTAAGTATTCACAGATTATATGAGCACAACTATGAATATATTTTCAAATCCAAAATAAGTTATAAGGCTTTTTTTGTTGAAGATAGGAATTGAATTTGAATTATTATTTGGACTATTTGAATTTGAATTATTGTAAGTATTTGAATTTAAATGATTGTTATTATATTAGAATAAGTTATCTAGAAAAGGAGAATATTTAAAAGGTTTGTTATCTACTATTGTGCTCAGGTTGTTAACCTCTACTTGTATAAATTTACCTCATTCAAGAGGAAAATTATGAATGAACGAGTGAATGAAAAAGAGGAAATACTCCTCTGGATTGAATTTTAACATCTAAAGGAGTATTTCATCTTTTTCATTCACTCGTTCATTCATAATTTTCCTCTTGAATGAGGTAAATTTATACAAGTAGATATTAACAAGCTGAGCACAATAATAGATAACAACCTTTTAAATATTTTATTTTTCTAGATAACTTATTCTAATCTAATAACAATAATTCAAATTCAAATACTACCAATAATTCAAATAGCAACAATAATTCATATTCAAATAATCTAAATAATAATTCAAATTCAATTCATATATTCAACACTTCCCCTCAAGTTGATGCATGAATGCCGGTCATGTCCAACTTGCCAATCACTTCTTCAAACACTTTTCCTGAGAAACAACCAGAGTTCTTCTTCTCCAAAGGTCTTGAGTAATAAGATCCAAAGCATTCGAGTACATTCATCAATAAATGATGCATATTCGAGTACATTCATCAATAGATTATACATAATAATAAGAATGAGAGAAAGAAGGGATTTGGTGGCTTTTAGCCATTTCACAAGTAGAACACTGAAAGTGGGAGGGATTCGTTGAAGAGTTCAAAGAGGAAAGTTTCATTGGATCCATCATAAAAGGTACAGAGTGACGGATCCAAGATTTCGTGGCAGATGAACCACTACATCAACGGGTGGCTCATGGATTCGATAAGTCTGCTGTGATTTTTTTTTAGCGCCGATACGCATGTCCATTAACGGGACCAAAGGGGATAGTTCGAGTCATCAAGGATAACGGTGATAGGAAAGGAGGAATTATCTTGTGGGATGATGATGATATTTGAAGGCGGACCAAAGGCGGAGGACGGTGGAGAGGCGAACTTGGTAGTAGAGTCGGGATTCTCCATGGGAAATTAGGGATTTTATCGGGTAACAAGAAAAAGAATATAGGTCTTTAGATTTTCCTAGATCGAAACGCTTTGATACCATGTTAAAATTCAATCCAGATGAGTATTTCCTCTTTTTCATTCACTCGTTCATTCATAATTTTCCTCTTGAATGAGGTAAATTTATACAAATAGGGGTTAACAACCTGAGCACAAGAGTAGATAACAACCTTTCAAATATTCTCTTTTTCTAGATAACTTATTCTAATCTAATAACAATAATTTAAATACTAACAATAATTCAAATAGCAACCATAATTCAAATTCAAATAATCCAAATAATAATTCAAATTCAATTCCTATCTTCAACATTTTTGATACGGGAAGCGCTATTTAAATCAAAATATTTAGGCTTCAGAGTTTCTGCTAGAAGCTCACCAAGAGAGGACTGAAGAATTCTTCCAAATCTGTTTAGCCAAGAAGGAACCATTAACTTGTGAAATTGGTTTGAGACCCAAACCTCCTCCTCATAAATTTTTGAAGATAAAATAATCCTTGCCTTTGAAATGTATTCTATTTGAGTCACCATTAGAGCCCCAGAAAAATATTCTCCAAATGTATTCTAATAAAATCCTTATGATCAAATATTTAATGTTGTTGATATAAAGCAAATCATAAGAAGTTAGGGTGATAATGTTCATCCTAATGGAAGAGGATTCAGTTGCTTAAGTGCAAAGCTTAAGAGGGAGCACATGTTAATAGCATCTGTTTTCCCCCGATTTCCAAGAACTAGAACTTTGAGTCTGCTTTTTATAAATAATGAGATTTCTAACTAAAATTATTTTAAGTAATCATGCTTCTCTAACGTGCCAAAAAAATTGATTACGCACAATTGTTTTTAACTTTAAGCCATTCTACATGCCCAAGAAATTGATATTGAAACATGTCGATTTCAATATGCCTCCAAATTTGTTAAGGCACTCTACTACCTCCTACCTCCTACCTCCGATTCGTAATATAAGAATCAATTGACTTTTTAAAAAAATTATTAAAGTTAAATAAGTTAGTTAATCATAACATATATATGTTGTGTATCATTTGATTATATATCGTTTATAATTCAAACAAATTAGTTTGATATAAAAATAAAATAAAAATTAATATTTTAAAGTCATTTATTTAGATTCCTTAGTTTCTATAAAAAAGTCAATCGGATTTTAAATTAAGGATGCATAGTACTATTTTGAATTATATAGTAGTTATCTTAAAATAATGCCTATAATCTAAAATCAGAGTTTGAACCGAGCTTTTAAACAATTTGTTGAATAACACAACGCCATCAAACCTCTTCCATTTTCATCGGGAGCGAGGCCTCTCCACTGGGGCCTCTCTCCATTGAGCTTAAACGGCACCTTTTGGGTTTTTTCCCGGCAGCATAGCTATGAACCAAAGCTTTATCTTTTCCTTTCTGATTGTGCAGGGAAAAAAAAAAAAATTAAGAAACTTAACCAGAAACAATTGAAAATTTATGGAAAAAAAAATTTGAATTTATATTTTCTGAAACAAAATATTGTCAAACAAATAAACAATATTACCTCTCGTCATCAATATAAGATCTAGTTAAATTTTTTAGAGATTAAGAAAATTAAATAATTTACTCAATCATATCATATATTGTGTATATATAATTAAATTATATATCAGTTTATAAGTTAGACAAATTCATTTAAAGAAAAATTGATAAATATATTATTTTAAAGTTATTTAATTATATTATTTAATTTCTAAAAAAATCAACTGAGTCTTTTTTATATATATATATATCTATATATATCTAACATACCATCATCATCCACTCAAAACCAGCATACAGTAGAAATCTAAATGGTAATTTATTCCATCCATAATAAACAGTCTGGGTAGTCACATGATGGGTATATTTGGAGCATTAATTAATTCGAATGGCTTCCAATCCTCTTGGCAAAGCAGCACACACCACCTTTCTTTGAAGTCCAACATAATCCTTGTACGTAATGCTCTAAAATAATGGCTTTTCCTTCTCCAATAACTCTGGTACAGGTCCCAGTTCTTTATCCACTTCTGGTTCATTTGCTGCTATCACACTAACTTCTTGTAAACTAGGAGATGATCTATCCAATAATGGATATTCATTCCTACTCCTTGAGAAAGGGCACTAGCTAGTGCCCTACTTGATGGTTGGGAACACGTTGTTACAAGAAAATTCCTTCTTTTTCTTCCAGAGGTCAACTATGGAACTCAATGGTCTTGTTCAGAACATCTTCCATTAACTTCTCTGAAATTCCATGATTCGTGACCTGAAAAACCACACACCCAGATCAAAACGGACATAATAAATATTGAAATTTTCATTTTTTGGATCATTAGAAAACTCATTCGATACAGTGTATTAATGAAGTTTTGAAATTTTGAATCGCAAAGTATATTCAACACAGTAAACTGTCAAGCTCTCTGTTTTCATGATGAAGTAACAGAGTAAAGAAGAAGGACGAGAAATTACAATGAAGAAGCCCCAATGTTTGGCAAGCATGGCCAAGTTGGCGAACGGCGGCGGCGTGGATTTGTGGATCGGCGGAGGTGATGAGGGAGAAGTCGATGATGGGGATGAGAGCGGACAGTTTTCAGTGTTGTGCATGCATGATAACCTGATTATTGTCTGTCCAATAAAAAAGGAAAACCATTAATAAGATCTTTATTTCTGACATTTTTATGTATTTCGGGAAAAAAATTGTTATATTATTAATATCCAAAAATTCCAATTAAATGAATATCAAACCTCCTTCACAATTTACAAGATTACTCATTATAATTTTGAGAAGGCAAAATGGAAAACCATTATATACTTTTTACTTCTTATAAAGTGAAAAAAATTTCAGGAACGGATCCGGAGGAAGTATACTGATGCAATTTTATTTTTTATTAATTGATATTTTTATTAAATATTTAATGTTGTTCATATATTTCACAGATCATAAGAAGTTGGGCTCCTAGCTAAGATGTGTTGATTCTTGAAGGAATCGGTTTCCTTACTAAGCAAATAGTTTAGAAAAGAGAGCTCATCAAATCTAAGCCGTTTATATATGATTTTGGATTATTTAGATCTGATTTTTTAAATAAAAAATCATTCTTTTAAAACAATAGTAGTTAAAAAATTATCTTTATTTTATACCCATCAAAATAAATAAAAAATCAATAAATGTAACGCTCCTTTATATCTCCCGATCATTATCAGAGTTAATACATAGAGGAGCGTGTGGATCTGGTTTGGACGAAAGAATAGCTGATAAAATGCAAAAAATTTAAAACTTAACTTGGTTTTGAAATAAAACTTTATCCCCACCGCTTAAATTAAGCATACACTTAAAATACATCATCCCAAATAACTTCAACATACAAATCAAAATGAACTCTTCTTGAGTTCCTCCTTTCTTTCCGGCTCCAACCTCACAGCACCACCTTACCTCTTCTTCCTGAAAACTTCATGCACCTTTATTCAAGTCTGATGAGATTCACGAATGAATCTCAGGGTAACATATTAACCTCTATAATTGGTGTATAAGCATATGTATAAATTAACTACCACCATCAGGAATTTAACTCAGTATACAAACAACCTTATAACACAGTTCAAAAACAAAATACTCAGAAGACAAGCACTAAACATGTTCATAAAACACATTCCATATATCATGGCATTTAACCATACACAAACATAGAAAGTTAGAGTTACCACCTGGTGCTGTATTAACCTTAACTACGTTCAAATAATTTGCGATGCGAGCGAGCTTGGGAGTTCCTATAAGTTACATTTATATAAAGATAGGTCATTATCCAATTTAATCTTAATAACATAATTAAGATTATTTCTTCTCTAAACCCACCCCAAAATACATGTCCTTTAATATCCTTATGACTAGGGATAAATACCAACTGGAACTTATTTAATTAGATACTATTCACTACGGAATAAATATCATCTCAGTCATTTAACTCTTCAATATATCCAAGGAAACCTTTACCTTGAAGGTTATACACAATTAATAACTTGTATGGCTATTTTAAGACTTACCAAAAATTCAGCCTTTAACTTCTCTAAGAATTTGGGAAATTCATAACTTGACCAATACAACTTCAAACGGAGTGATTCCAATTTCTACTTAAACCTTGATAAGTCTATTTTCATAAATTAAAGACACCAAGTTGATTTATGGCTGAGAAAATTCCCCACTTTTGAAAAATATAAACGATGTCCAGAATTTTCCAGATTTCCTGACCAGTCTTTGAAAAATCATAACTCCTTCAATACTTATCGGGATTTAACAAATTACCTATCAAATTAAACATCTATGTGTCTATTATTTATTTGGAAAATTTCATGTTTTTTTGATTTTGTTTACTTAGTCTGAAATGTCACGTCATTTTCTTGCTCCAGAATCATACCAAAAATTTCCAGATTTTTAGCTAAACTTCCAAAAATTATAACTAGAGTTATAGATCTCCATTTTAGGTGATCCAAAGCTCATTTTAAACCTTAAGGAGAGAACTATCTCCTGTAACAATTTCAGAGAACAAATCAACCTTTAACTTACAAAAACGTTAGACACAAAAGGTTATGTTTTCGAGCAAGAAAATGAAGTTGAACGTGCAGAAGCTAAACCTATGATGCACCGATACCGATACGGCGTTTTTGATACGTTACCGATATGTGACATCGATACGTTACTTCAAAAATACTAATATTTTAATACCTTCCGATACGTCTTAGTATTAAATAATATTTTTAATATTTCACATTAACAAAGTATAATAAAAGAAAAATCATTAGCATAATTAAACTACATCTCCACTAATAACATTTGCCTCCATAATTAAACTGCATCTTCATTCATCGTTCTTAATTGATTCGGAGCCTTTTTATTTCCTCCATTATAACACTTTAAAAAATACGAGATCAGAGAAGCACCATATCTCAATATCTCATCATTTGAAAATTCAGGAATAATATATATCTGAAAGAAGGGGACCACATACAGCCTTTAAATTAATTTGATTGGAATAAGGAGGAGGAGGAGCTTAAAGCAGAAAGGTTCGTCAATTGAAAATTTTGGCCAAGCTGATTACGCGTTTCCCATTCAAATTCGCGTCTCCCTCAAAAAACATGTCTCGGAAACGTTCCAATGCCAGAAATTGACGTTTCGGTTCATCATAGAGCTAAACCATGTAATCTTAAGCCTCAAACTCAGAAACCCAACATTCAGACATGCAGCAGCTAGATGGGAAGAGGTTTAGAGGCTCACCTTGGTTGACACTCACGCATGCAAGCAATGTTCAGTCCTTCTTTTGTCTTCAGCGTCTCTCTCTCTCTCTCTCTCTCTCTCTCTCTCTCTCTGCTGTGATCTCAATTTTCTAGGAAAGGAGGGAATGGAACGAAGGTTTAAGTAGAGGAGGAGGGTTCGGATGGCGTATGTGTAGGCTGAACTGGAGAAATGAAACGCTAAGGGAGGAGTGTGGGAGGGAGAGGGTTGAGAGAGTTTAGAGAAATAAAATGAAGAGGGAGTGTTTACGGGAAGGAAAGGGAGTGACTGAAGTGTAAGTGTGTGTATATGTGATTAGCTGGAGGACGACAGATGGCACACATGCAAATTGGCACTACTAGAAAAATAGGAAATAGCTACGGAATTTGCTACGGAACATTTTCCGTAGCAATAGTAACGGATTTTGCTACGGATTTGTAATTCCGTAGCAAAAATGCCCAATTTGAATTTTTTGCGACGGCTAACATCATCCGTCGCACTTTGCGAGACGTAAAGTCCGCCTATTTGCGACGGATGACGTCATCCGTCGCAATTGTGCGACGGATGAAGTCATCCGTCGCACTTTGGCGACAGAAGTCCGCCTTTTTTGCGACGGATGACGTCATCCGTCGCAATTGTGCGACGGATGAAGTCATCCGTCGTAATTGTGCGACGGATAGGTCATCCGTCGCACTTTGGCGGACGGAAGTCCGCCTTTTGCGACGGATGACTTCATCATCCGCGTGCGGACTTTACGTCGTCCTTTTTGCGACGGATACGTGATCCGTCACACAACGCAGCGACGGATCATGCATCCGTCGCAAAAAAGGGGGAAGCCCCCAATTTGCAGCTTTTAGCAACGGATCCGTGATCCGTTGCTAAATTTGCGACGGATCACCTATCCGTCGCAAAAGCTGCGTTTTTTTTTTAAAAACTCCCATCTTCCCGTTCCCGATCTCGGTCGGCCCCCCCGCGAACTCGCCGCCCCCCCCCCCTCCCCATCTCTCGCACGCCTCCCCTCCTCCCCGACCCTCCCCGGCCCGGCCCCCTCCGTCTCGGCCCCTCCCCTGCTCCCCCGACCCTTCCTCATCCCCCATACGCGTCTCCGGCCCCCCCCCCGCTCCCCCTCCGTCGGACCCTCCCCCTCTCGGGACACTTCCCCTCCGTCGATCATCCCCCCAACCACCCTCAACTCCGGCCCCCTCCCTCCTCCCCTTTGCGGTTTTTTTTTTTGTTTTGTTTTCATTTTTGGCCTCCATTTTTGTAGGTTTTTTTTTAACCTCCATTTTTGTTTTTTTCAAACACTTCTAAGTACTTTCATTGGTGTAGGCACTTCCAAACAAACAAATCCCAAAGCACTAAGATCTTCGGAAGGGGAATTAGCCAACAAATCCTAGCACTTCTTATTTTGCAGGTTAGCTTGAAGTATATTTTCTTTTTATCACTATATGATATTTATGTTATGTTTGCTTAGCTGCAATAATGAAAATATGTATGTTGGTAGAAGATTATCAATTACATGAGTTGAAATCGTTTTTTTATGTGAAGTATTTTTATCTAGCACTTTTTAGGAATTTAGAAATTTCAATTTGATTTTGGTGTGATAAAATTAAGATTTTGTATTATTTGGTATTGATACATAAATCTTTAAATATGATGATGTTGAAACTAGAAAAGTAAAGTGTTTGGAAATAAAATTTAGGGATAAGACAATTAATTAATTAATGTCAATTTGGTAGGAGGAAGGTGTGACATTGAAGAATAATCACATTTGTATGTGTTCTAAAAATTAGTAGAATTTATTATTCTATTTAGGCTATTATAAAAATGATTGTTAGTAATTTTTTAAAAAATATTTCATTTAAATTTTTTATTTCAATCTATGTTTAACAAGTTATACAATAAATTTGATTAAATGTTAAGTAATCTCTTTGATCTAGCCCATATATGTTAGAAACTCCAAAATACTTAGTATTCTATTCTTTGTTTGGCCCCTCCACATGCATGTAACCATGTTCGGTGTGCTATCCTCATTCTCGGTTGCTTTTTGGAATATGTTCTTTGTTCAATGCATGTGTTTGTTTTTCACTTTCTTGATTAAGTGGCAATTGGTAGGCATAAGAGGCGGCTTATATATATATATATATTTGTGGTATGTTGAGAAGTTAATTAGGGTAGTAACTGAACTAGCTAGGAAGTATGGAAGGCAACCATGATAGAAGTTTGATGTACAATCGTCTAAGCGATAGAAGAGAACTAAGGCAAGCATTCTTGGTGGGTTTGGAAGTATTCGTCAATTTGCTTTGGCGAATTCAAATAATTCAAGAAGGGAGATCGGTGTCCATGTGCCAAATGTAAGTGTTTAAGATTTACGGATGCGGAGACGGTCGGGAATTCATTTGTGTCAAAAGGGATTCATTAGAGATTATGAATGTTGGGAATTTCATGGCGAAGTCCGACGGACACCGAGTGGTTATTACGGGGACGGTAGTCATCGAGAAAACCTTAATCAATATGAGCAGTTGGTTATGGATGCCGCGGGTCCGTCGATCGACCAATATTTTGATCCCGTTACTCATGCTGAACCGTCATACATGGGAGAGGAGACCGGTACACATCCTCAACCATCATACATGGGTGAGGATCCTCATCCGGAAGCCGCTAGGTTCTATAAAATGCTTCAAGAAGCACAGCGTCCGTTATGGGAAGGTTGCGAACACTTTGAAAATAGTGAATATTCATCGCTATCGGCTACCCTAGCAACACTAAGCTTGAAGACCGATCACCATATGAGTGAGAGGAATTACAACGAAATGATGCGAGATCATGAGTAAGGTTGTTCCCAAAGACAATAATTTGCCTAAGGACTTTTACCAAGCAAAAAAAAAGGTGAAAGAGCTTGGGCTTGGATGTGAAAAAATTCATTCGCCCCGAGAGGATGTATGTTGTATTACAAGGATGATCTTTGAGTGACAAATTGCAAATTCGTGGACATGACGGATATAAAGTTGTGGGGAAAGGAAGGAAAAAGACCCCTCATGCATTAAGCAAGATGTGGTACTTTCCTCGGTGCCCGGACTTACGAGATTGTATGCATCCGAACAAACGGTTTGCTCGCGTGAGATGGCACCGGGAGCATCGTAGGGATGAGAAATTTGTGACGCATCCATCGATGCGAAGCTTTGCGTAAATTTGAGGCGAATCCTTTCTTTGCTATGGATCCCGTAATGTTCGTCTTGGTCTATGTTCGGATGGGTTCGCTCCTTTCAACAATACGGGCGGGAATTATTCTGTTGGCCGGTCATTGTGACTCCGTACAACCTCCCACCCTCATGTGCATGAGAAGAGAGTTTTTCTTCCTTAACGCGTTAATCCCGGGCCGTCGAACCCAAAAAAAGAAGATAGATGTGTACCTCGGGCCTTTGATAGACGAGTTGAAGATGTTGTGGAGTGAAGGTGTTCTTACGTATGATATATCATTAAGTCGAGAATTTCACCATGCGGGCTGCCTTAATGTGGACGATAAATGATTTCCCTGCGCATATGGGATGTTGAGTGGGCGGCAAACGTCGGAAAGCTCGCATGCCCGGTATGTCTTGAACAGAACATGGGTTTTAGCTTGGAACACGGTCGCAAGGTCGGTTGGTTTGACAGCACCGACGATTCCTACCCTCCGATCATCCGTTTAGGAGAAATAGAAAAGACTTCACGCGGAAGGTTGTCGAACGAGCGAGATCCACCTCGTCGTTTAAGTGGACAAGAAATATGGGACGGGGTCGGGCACATTCCGAGTGTCGAAGAGGGGGGCTGCTTCAAGCGAACCCGAGGGGTACGGCATTGATCATCATTGGAACAAACGCGGTATCTTACGGGAACTACCATATTGGAAAGATCAATTGTTAAGACACAATCTCGATGTCATGCATATTGAGAGGAATGTGTTTTGCAATATTCTGTACACCGTGATGGACACCAAGGGCAAGACGAAAGACACAGTCAACGTAAGATTGGACGTTGAAGCCATTTGTAGAAGGCCTGCTTTGCATTTGGTGGACAGTGGCACTTGACGAATTTCCAAACCTAGAGCGCCGTACACATTCAATAAAGAGCAAAATTTAGAATTGTTGCAATGGGTTAAAGATCTGAAACTCCCTGACGGTTATGCGTCAAACTGGAAAAGATGTGTCGACATGCACGAGGTGAAGTTGAGCAAGATAAAGAGTCATGATTGTCATGTTTTTTTCCGAGAGATTGTTGCCGTGGGCCTTCAAAGCACTACCGAAGCATGTATGGTCTATTCTAACGGAGTTGTCCATGTTCTTTGAGAAATTTGTGCTTGAGAGCTTAATGTTGAAAAGTTACGGCACTGGAGGCGAGCATGCCCATAACGCTATGCAAGTTAGAGATGGTGTTTCCTCCTAGCTTGTTTGACTCAATGGAACATTTGCCCGTTCACTTGGCCTACGAAGCAAAGGTAGGAGGCCCAAAAAAGTATAGATGGATGTATCCGTTTGAGAGGTAATATATATATTGATTTGCGATGTTATTAATTGACCGACATGATACTTTAGCTCAGATATTCCATTGTAGGTTTTTACGCACACTTAAGCACAAGATCAAAAATACAAGGTACGTTGAAGGATCTATCGCTGAAGCTTATCTAGTCGAAGAGGCCGCAAAATTTGCGTCATACTATTATCCCCCTGAAATGATGTCAAGATGGAGAGGGTACCTCGTAACGATGATGCCGGTGATACGAGGGATCAAAAATCAATATTTAATTTTCCGGGCGAGTCGTGGGAAAACGTTGGAAGTCAACTCTTGACGGAAGAGATAAGCGAGTTGCGAGTGGTACATTCTAAACAATTGTGAAGAGGCTGCAAAGTACCTAGAGTAAGTTTTTTTTTGTTTACTATTACGGTAAGTATTAAAGTATTAACTTAAGTTTTTTTTTGTTACAGTTACTTCTCTAATTGGGTCAGATCGGGAAATCCTTCAATGTCGGTGTCCCAAGTTGATCAATTCATTAATTCTGAGTTTCCAAAATGGTTTCGATCATATTTCTTGGAAAATCCATCGGATCCCAATGAAGTTGCGTGGAGTTTATCTTATGGAGCTGCAATGACAGTTACCCGATGCAACAAATATATAATCAATGGGTATCGATTTGCAGCTGTTGACGCGAACGCGAGTACACTATGTTGCAATTACGGTGTATGTTGTCGAGGTGACCAAATTGACGGGGTGGAGACCGACTACTACGGGATGTTAGTTGAGATAATTCATTTGAGTTACCGGTGGGACAAGGTGGTGACCCTTTTTAAGTGTGAGTGGTTTGATAACGGTCCGCGTGGGACAAAAGTGGACAAACATGGAAATATTGAGATCCACTGGACAAGGAGATATTCGGTTGGTTATGACTCATTCATCCTTGCTCAACGGGCGGAACAAGTTTACTATACACCATACCCTACATCTCGCCAAGGGTGGACGGGAGTTATTAAAACCAAAGCACGAAATATTATACCAAAGTCGAAAGAGCGGGAATCAAATGACGGTATGGCATTTGAACCTTTCCAAGCGATGTGGAACATGTCGCCCATAAACATCTTCGATGACGAAGTACCAAGCAATCTCTTTGATTCTCGTGCGGAGTTAGAGTTGATTCCTATACAAATTGACGATGAGAAATCGACGACGATGAGGATGAGGCGAAATGAGCTTCTCGATAGTGAATCGAGTTCGACGACTATGAGAGTTCGAGATGAAGACATGCAAGTAGATGTCGATGAACAGGAATCGTCCGGTTGATTTGTGTTAGTTCTTTGTTTATGAAAATATGTTATACTACATACTTTGTTTCTTTGCTACTATCATATTAACTAATTTTTTATATATATATATATATTTTGCCATAATGTCTATAAGTGTTCAGAGATGGAGCATCCAGGAGGACGTTCAAGTAGTGGACGTGGCGGTGGTCGAGCCCGACCCCATACTATAAGAGGGGGTAGGGCGACGCCAAGCTGCTCCATATGGAAGCGAGAGGGCTCGGCTCTTCTCCGGAGGTGCCACTATTTGATTTTCGTCGTCACCGTCGGGATATTTGTCATCTTCACCGTCACTTTATACATCGTCGTCACCGGCGGCTACCCCACGATGCACGGCAAGGAGGACCACGGAGTTTACTTTACCATTTCGATTGATTTACATTTGTTTAGTTTCTTGAAACCATCTATGTACAAACATCTTCAATATTTCACATTTCTTCCTTAGCACACTGCGTCGCCTCGAGCCACGTCGGGGAAGAAGGTAGTTCTTCGAGGTACCAATGCGGGGCTCAAGAGATCCGAGACATGGTTTCTTTGGATCCGTCCCGACGGCAACGAGTAAGTCATGCCAAGTTACCAGTAATGTTACAATTTTCTTTTCTAATTGGTTTGTATGCTAATATTTGCATGATAATCTCGTTTTCAGATTTTTGCACGATACTCCGGTGGCGACTTTCATGTTGGACCAAATATTCCGTAATTACACTCAAGCTTGGACCGCGTGGACGAGAGATTCCTAAGAAGCAACGAGACACGTGGTTCAAGGAGTTCTTGGTAAGTTATTTTTTTATGCGTGTTAATTTAGTACTTTTAAAATTTTGAGCACTAATTGTTCGTTATTGATTTTCGGGATAAGCATATGACGTTGCACGAGCATCTTGAAAATCGAAAAAAGCTTATAACCACGGGGCCGGCGTGATGGTGCGTCGAAAGCTCTATGCATTGAGAAGGTCGAGAGGCAAGACAGTTGGCTTCCACGGGACACTAGAGATGAATTATTTGGCAATTGGGAAAACAATGACAAGTTTAAGACCATAAGTGCGAAAAATAAGCAAAATAGGGCCAAAATGGAAGGACCATCATATCTTTGGCGGCTCCATATCAATTAGTGAGCATCGACGCAAAGTTGTAAGTACACGTTATTTTCTATTTACGTATTCAATATTTTGTACTTTGAAGTAATTAATTAAGGTCATCATTTGCGTTTGCGGGTAGAGTGGGGAAGCTCCGGTGGATCGGTTAAGTGGGTTACCTTTCGGCGGACCCATTCCGACGTGACTGAAGGGAGTAAGAGGCAATGGATTAATCCAAGGGCGCAACAAATAGCGGTTAGACATTTATTGCCTTTATTACTTGTTTTATGCACCACCATATTTATTTCATTTTACATGTCTTATTTGTTATGTATTTGTTTGCTTGTAGGAAAACTTTGAGAAGTTGTCGCGGGGAGAGAGCCACGCGGCGTGAGGCCCGACCCCTCATCCTCTATATCCGACAACGAGAGTCTGTTCTTTGAGGCTGCGGCGGATTTGACAAGAAGGGGAGGGTCTTTGGATACGGTGAGTGCAGTCCGGCCCTGATGAAGCGGACAAAGCGCCTCTCATCCGGCCTTTGTAGGGGTTTGTTCGGAGTAAACATAATACATTTTTTTTGATAATTTTCATTCTCTTGTCCATTCAAATGAAGTACAAATAATAAATGTACTAATCAATTTTGTAGATAGTGAAGAAGATGAAGGCGTTGGTGGAGGAGCAAGCAACACAGATGACCCGGAACGGGAGATGATGAGCCGGCGGCGACTCGAAACGAGAGATGATGAGGCGCAGATGATTCGAGGAACAAGATCGGATCAAGCGGGCGTTGCGGCGGGAAAAGATCGGATCAAGTAGGCGTTACGCGAGAACGGGCGATGATGCGACGGGAGATGACTCAGCAGAATGAGTTGATGAGGGTGATGCAGCTTCAAATCATGTCCCTTATGAAAGACAGAGGTTCCGGGTCGACTCTTGGTGATGATGACCATGCTAGTGATGATGACCATGCTGGTGATGACGATGATCACAATGCTGCTGTTTAGCCTACTTTTTTGTATTTGCTTGTTGCTACTACTTTTTTGTATTTGTTTGTTGCTACGGATTATATATATATTGTGCTTTCACTATGTAAACTCTTTTTTATCGTTAATATATTCATGGTACATTACTTTACTATTTGTATTCAATTTTCTATTAAAAAAATTTAAAATTTGCTACCGAAAAGAAAATCTCCGCAAATTCGAAATTTGCTACGGAAAAACAAATCGCTACGGAAAAAATCCGTAGCAAATTAAAATTGCTACGGAAAAAATCCGTAGCAAATTTCAAAATTTGTGAAATTTGCTATGGAGAAAATATCCGTAGCAAATTTTCAAATTTGCTACGGATTTTTTTCCGTAGCAATTGCGACGGATCTGAAAATCCGTAGCAAATTGCTACGGATATTAAAATCCGTGGCAATTGCTACGGATATTAAAATCCGTGGCAATTGCTACGGATATTAAAATCCATAGCAAATTTGCTACGGATATTAAAATCCGTAGCAAATTTGCTACGGATTTTCAGATCCGTAGCAATTGCTACGGATTTCCTGAAATCCGTAGCAATTGCCACGCGATATTTTGCTACGGACAAAATCCGTAGCAAAATCCGTAGCAAACATGTTTTGCTACGGAAAAATGGGTTTTTGCTACGGATTTTTTCCGTAGCAAAAACCGAAATTTTTAGTAGTGTGGAGAGGAAATACGTGTTTTTTTTTTTTTTGATATAAGAAAGTTTTGGAGAGCTTCGGTATTAGTCCCCCACCAAGGTCAGGGCACGGCCCCGGGCTCTTTGAGCACTTAATGGGGACTTACGAGATCGTCTACCAAAGGAGTCACAGCGACGACAGTGGGAATCGAACACACATCCCTTTGAAACTTGAACAAATCATTTACCATCTATGCCAACTCTTTTTGACAATACGTGTTTGTTGTTGGAAGGGAGCAGGTGTGTGTACTTGTGTGTTGTTTAAGAGTGTGTGTGTGTGTGTTGTATATTGGACTTGGGCCAATGGAATGGATGTGCATTGAGAAAGTGTGGGTGTATATGATTATAGGGAAAATCATTTTCAGGGTCGTTTTTGGAGAAAAAAAATCTAAAAAGGCCCTCAAAATTTCTAAAATCCTTCTGGGATTTTCAGAATATACGTGAGTTGTTAACGGGGCTAATATAGTTGTTAACGGGGTACTGATATAGTTGTTAATGGAAATTTAATTTAGTTGTTAGAAAATTGTTGTTAATGGGTGGACTTTAGTTGTTAATTAACAATTATATCGACCAAGATTAACAACTTACGCAAGATTTTGAAAATCCCAGGGATTTAAGAATTCTGAGGGCCTTTTTTGGATTTTTTTTCTCTAAAAATGGCATGAAAAAGATTTTCCCATGATTATATGCCAAAATGAATGATTAATGGATCAGGAGGAGTATTGTATTTTGCATGTGCATATGGGTTCATGTTGGGCTGAAGAAAATAATGAATATAGGGGGCGTATATGTGTGTCTAATGAACTTGCTGGACCAGAAAAATGAGAATAATTGGGACTGAGGAATGGGCTCGGTTTAGGCCCAATAAATAACAATGGGTTAAATGATTAGAGGTGGGCTGCACATGTATAAATGCGTATACATATGAATGGGAAAATCCCATTAAAAGTCATTTAAAATACCAAATTCTAATTTGGGTCATTAAACTTATCAAATCTATAATCAGTCATATGACCCAAATTAGGATATTGAAATTTTGTCAATTTACCTTAATAGCCCTGAGGTATTAGAAAATGAATAAAGAGAAAAATTAGATTTTAATTATTGCAGTTTTAACTATCTTATAACTCAACCTCTTATATTATGATTCAGTACAACTTAGTCCTTTTTACCCTTATTTATAATTTTATATTGTGCTTCAAAATTTATCATCCTAATTTGGCCAAAAAAAATATATTGACATGATAAAAAAAAATGGGGCCCTTCCCACAATTAGCCTTTTTTTTTTTTAATTATCAGAACCTTAACGCAAACATGGGGTTTTCAGTTTTGTTTTAGGTTGAAGGACATTGATGACGAACACTTTGAGCATATGTTTTCATGAATACATTAAATTTGAGATACCAAGAGAAGGCCAAAGATCTGCAATTTTACTCTTTGAAATGGCAATCTTCCATACCCGTCACAAGCGTTCTTGGCGGCCACCTCTCCAGCTTGTTGCAGGATGAAGCAAAGTCTTCTGGTGCTGATTTTTCTTCTTCCTCGATGTCATTGCTCTGTCTTTCAAGCTCGGATTGAACGGAAAACACAATTGTAGCAACCTTTGATTGGGGCAAAGATGGGTTTCAAAAAGATTCATCTTTGGAGAACAAGACAACTAAATTATAACTATTTTTTCTCGCTCAAAGCTATAAGGGAGCGAGAGACGTGAGGTTACTGCAACTATACCCAGAATCTAAGCTTGGGATGACAGGTAAAACAAGCAAGCAAGACTTTTTCGGGAAAAAAACAAAGAAACAGACAAGCAAGGCTTTACCAAGAAAGAAAAAAGAGAGAGAAAGAAACTCTGGGAGAAATGTGCAAATTGAGATGGAAGTTAAAATCATCTGAGTTTAGGGCGTACACAAGGGGAGGAGGAAATGGGAGGAGAGAGATAGTGCTCAGAAGAGAGAATCAAACAAAGGGCGGTAAGGTAAATTTATCAAATTTTGAAATCCTATCTTAGGTCTTCAAACCTGATTTATGATTTGTTAAATTTAACAACCCGATTTAAAATTTAGATAATTAAATTATCTTTTAATGGGATTTTGCTTATATGAATACTCAATTCCCACATTTATTTATATCAAAAAAAATCCCACATTTATATATTTTTTTCCAATTTGATTGCAACATTAAATAATTGCTGAAAATTAATCCTTATTTCCATTTAAGGATTTTTTTTTTTCTCAAATAATTCCTTTAGGCCATAAAATATTATCTCTAAACTATTTAGGCCAAAAGTTATTCCTTAATTATTTATCCTTAGTTTATCGGAAAACATGCCTTTAATCCTGAATATTAAATTTTAAATAATTAAGGTCAAATTTCCCCATAATTAATTCCATATAATATTTCAGATATCCAAGATCTAGGATGTCACAATAAAGACTTTTAAAATCTCACATCCAGACCATCGAAATTTTGACGGTCCATAGCTAATATGCTCTACTACTAAACTTTTTGCTTAGTATGAAAACCAATTCCGAGTTGTGTAACTTTGACCGCTGAATAAAATTTTATAACGAGATGGCGCATGGTAGATATAAAACTACATGGCTCTGGCATCTCTTTTTCCCTCAATTTGATTCTTAATATATAATATCCACTTTAATTTTAAAAAATTGAACTATAGAATAGATCTTAAAATGAGAAATCCCCTCGTAAAGAGCAAGTATATACTCCTTATAGTCCATAATATAAGGTATGTTTGAGAAGTTGATCTTTGTCTTAAATATAAGACATATTTTTCATATTTATCAATTATTTTCTAATCTACCCATATCCGATACTCCCTCAATAATAATGAAAGAGGAGAGGAAAAGAGATGATTAAATATGACTAGAATATTTTAAAAAATAATTAACTTCATTAATATAATCAAATAAGGAAAATATGTCTTATAACAATTGAAGGGAGTATCTTTTTTGGGGAAAAGCACTAATGTCCCAATTAAAGAAAATCGGGTAAAAAAAAAATACACGTGTCTTTACCTGTGGAGCACCCAGCACCATATGCTTTTTTTGGGAGCAAAAATACACATGTGATTACTTTTTTGGAGCAAAAATACCGTTTGACCATTAAGTTTGACTTTTTTGCTGACTAGACGATGACGTGGCATGTCCACGTGGCATCCAGCTGGACCAAACAGTTCTACGTGGACATGTCACGTCATCGTTCGATCGGCAAAAAAAAGTCAAACTTATCAAATGGTATTTTTGCTCCCAAAAAAATCACATATGTATTTTGCCCCAAAAAAAGATCTGGCGCTTCCCGAGTAAAGCACATGTGTATTTTTGCTCCTTTATCCAAGAAAATAATATCAGAAGAGTTTTATAACTTGTCAAGTAATAAGATTTTTATGATATTATTTTCTTTAATTAGGACCTTGATGCTACTTTCCTTATATTTTTTCCTTTTTGTTTCCTCATTTGAATATTTTAATACCAAAAAATACAGACAAGCTCTCATCATACTAATAATATATAGATGTAGCCTGAGATAACCCGACATATGGTAAATTAGTAATCCTTATTTTGGTCACAATTTGTAATCCCTAGAAATTCAGATTTCTTTGGGCCATAAAAAAAGAAATCCAATTTCCATTTTTGTTATATATATATATATATATATATATATATATATATATATGCGCGCGCATGCATGACTCACCCCATATCTAAAATAACCCAACACGTACATCGTAAATTAACAATCCTTGGAAAACAGGAAGTTATATGCATATATACAGAGCATGATTCGTCGTAGACAAACACACACGTTGTGATGATTCGAAGCTATGGGCTGCATTTGCTCTAGAGGATCAGAGAACAATAAAGATGAAATCAAGAGGTACAAATCCGCCAGAGAAGCAGCCCGAGCTATTAATAGAATCAAGAAGGCTCAACGCCGCCGCCGTCGACAATCACGTTTTGTATACAGAACCGCCTCGTCCCTTGTTGGCGCCGGCGGGGGTGGTGGAAGAATGGGAGGTCCTACTACTGGTGGCGGTGGCGGCGACATGGTCATGATTTTGGGTGCTGCTGCTGTGGTCCAAACGAATTATGGGACATCGGATGGAGGAGGAGGTGGCGGCAGCGGCTTCGGTGGCGGAGGCTACGGTGGTGGAGGAGGTAGTGGCGGCGGCTTTTGACATGTACGTACGTTTATGGAATTATTTGAATCTTTTAATGGATTATTCTTTTCTTCTAGTCTTGTTTTCAATTGTTATCCGTTATTATATATGTCTCGTTGTCGTTTAAAGTAGTTATATTAGGCGTGATCTTAGACATTTTATCCATATAGGAAACAGAAACAAAGAATATAATGTTCTGAAAATCATGGTGGTCAAAATCGTTGCTTTTTGTTCTTCCTTTGTTTGACTCCGAGGTTCTGCGTTTCCTCCTTAATTTGTGGGTAATCCTAGAATAATGCTCCCAGAAATAAATATTCGTTCTCATTCATCTGGAAAATAATCGAAGATTCTCGGTTGATTAATTAAATTTAATTAATTAATCATTGTCAATATGACTTTCGATCGGTCAGATTAGGCCGCATCTCATTTAAAATAACAATAAAATCAATATATTCGAAGCAAGAGCTTGCGATACGTATTTCTCTTCCGGAATTGAGGATTGAAGGTGTGTGTGTGTGTGTGTGTGTGTGTGTATAAAGAAGCTTCGCCATTAAAGCAACGAAGTTCTGTCTCTCTTCGTTTCCTTCTTGGACCTCCCATGGCCGTCGAGAAAGCAAAAAAACAAAATCCAGAAAACATGTTCTTTTGTTTTTAAAAAGGGAATCAAACAGGCCCATAATTTCTATTGGGAATTAATAAAGATAATCATATTATTTATGAGGATGTAGTTAACATATGTAGCGGTGTTGAAGATCAGAGAAATGATTACATGGGAATGGCAAGTTGTTATACGATATATTCCTAGAACTGCTAATAGAGTAGCTGATGCTCTAGCTAAGTTTGGAATTTTTAATTCTGTTGTTTTTAATGTTTGTCCCTCTCACTTGAGATCTTGGCTTTTTTCCCTATTTGCCACTTTTTAAATAATTAATTACCATTTTGCCACTCTTTTCAAAATATTTTCACCTGCCACACTTTAGTCGACTAAACCAAGGTTTAGTCGACTAAATCACTGAGATTTTGATTTTTTGAAACCTCCAGCGATTTAGTCGACTAACCTAAGTGATTTAGTCGACTAAATGATCAATTTTTTTGTAAAACCCCGACATTTAGTCGACTAACCCAAGTGGGTTAGTCGACTAAATTGATAGAGGGTTTTTAAACCCTCGTTTTGCGTCGTAATGGAACTCTTATCATATAGCAACCCTTCCCCACAATACTCTCTTTTTTCGGTTTTAGTGTGGCCAGTTGTGTAATCGTTGTAACTTCGTTTTATCGACATCGTTGACCACTTGGGTTAGTCGATTAAATCGCGACAAAGAGGTTTTTTAAAAGCGTCAAGCTGCGGCTATAGGAACCCTAATCATTATTATTGTTATCATTATTATTTTACTATTTATTATTATCTTATCACAATTAGTTAGATATTGCCCCCACATAAATTATGCTCCACTATATATATTATTTTGTAAATAATATTATAAGTAAAATAATATAGGGGTTAGTTAGATTAGATCCTATTATATAGGAGTTTATAAATACTAACAACATAAAATACATTTTATTATGATACCTATATATATTCAGTTGGATGTTTCGAATGTATGTCTTTGCACATGGAATTAAAAAAGAAAAGAAAAAAAAACCAAGATAATTGTACTCCCTGATGCTTCTTTAATTGTGAAAAGTGAAATTATATAATAGTAATAATAATAAAATTAAATCTTTGTTTTTGTTTTTTTAGAAGAATAATGAACCATGGGGTGTACGATAGTAATAATGGATATAGATATCTATTATTAAATATATATTTTTCTTAAATATGAATAATAATAAATCGAACTCAGTTTGTTGTTATGATATATGTATATATAGGTATCGTAATAAAATGTATTTTATGTTGTTAGTATTTATAAATTCCTATATAATAGGATCTAATCTAACTAACCCCTATATTATTTCACTTATAATATTATTTACAAAATAATATATATAGTGGAGCATAATTTATGTGGGAGCAATATCTAACTAATTGTGATAAGATAATAATAAATAGTAAAATAATAATGATAACAATAATAATGATTAGGGTTCCTATAGCCGCGGTTGGGGTTTTTAAAAAACCTCTCTGCCGCGATTTAGTCGACTAACCCAAGTGGCTGAACGATGTCGATAAAATGAAATTACAACGATTACACAACAATAATATCTTGAATAAGGTGGAATGAGATTAAACTTTGATGGGTCACACTAAAATTGAGAAAATAGAGAGTATTGGGGGAAGAGTTGCTATATGATAAGAGTTCCATTATGACGCAAATGGGGGTTTAAAAAACCCCTCTGCCGCAATTTAGTCGACTAACCCAAGTGGGTTAGTCGACTAAATGTCGGGGTTTTACAAAAAAAAAAAAAAAAAACCCCGACCGCCATTTAGTCGACTAAATCACTTAGGTTAGTCGACTAAATCGCGGGGTCTCAAAAAATCAAAATCCGCGATTTAGTCGACTAAATCTTGGTTTAGTCGACTAAAGTGTGGCAGTCGAGAAAATATTTTGAAAAGAGTGGCAAAGTGGTAATTAATTATTTAAAAAGTGGCGAATAGGGAAAAAAACGAGATCTTGGGTTGAACATGAGTCTGCGAGTATTCGTTTCCCCTTTGGTGTAACTCTTTATTTATAATATACGCTTATAGCCTCCTTCTTATCAAAATATATATATATATATATATATCTACGTTACCATTTTCATTATAGTGGGCCTGTTTGGGTTAGCGATAGGAGCGGTGACTTATTTTCTGTCCAACTTTTGTAGAAGCCCGATAGAAAAAAAAGTCAGGTAGTAAATGTGATTTGTATTTGGATTGACAGCAGCAGAAGTGGTTTTTTTTTCAAACGAAGACGTGTTTGAGTTAGCAGTTAAAAAGTCAATTAAGATATGAAATGACTAAAATGACATGAATCTTATTGAATATTACATATATTAATATTAGTTGTATATATTGTGATAATTGAAAAAAAATTATAAAGTTTAATTTTAGGGGAAAAAAGTTAAATTATTATTTAAAAAATTTAATAAACAATAAAGCCTTATTAAGTAAATATATTTAATGTAAAAAAATTGCATATAAATTAGAATGTGTAGAAAAAAAAATTTCTCCCTAAATTATACCAATTTAACTGATTTTACATGTTTTTCTCCTTAAATTTATTTGTTAGGAAAAATAAAATTTGTAAGGGAGAATCCATATAAAGATGGTTGAATTACCCAAATTCTAATTTGGGTTACTAAACTTAACAAATTATTAATTAGGTTATGTGACATAATTAAGGATTTAAAATTTGAGTCAAATTATATCTATATCCCTTAGTTATTAAAAAATAAAAATAAAATTGGAGACATAAAATTGTCCATATAAGCTCTAGAACAGTGGCAGTCATAATTCATTAATCTCCTTTTCAGTTTGCTTCTTTCCATGTGAAGAATTCAAATCGTTAGCTACCCCCCCCCAAAAAAAAAAAAAAAAAAAAAAAAAAAAAAAAAAAAAAAAAAAAAAAAACTTGCCCTTTTCCCACATATATGAACTACGTCGTTAAACAATATCAAGATAAAAATATGGATGTTTAGTAACTGATTATATCATTTCAATCCCTCAATCTTTTTTCTCTCATACGTAATGGAAGTTATGTCATACACCATCAACGGAAAACAAAGCAACAAAGCAAGTTTCCAAATCTTCAGTCTTCACTCTCCAAAAATTATCATTCCACTTCGCTCTTTCGTCCCCATGGTTTTCGTTTTCTGATCCTGATACAATAATCATTTGAAGATCTGAGACAATGGTTTACTGCTCTTATAATTCAATTTCTTCATCTAGGTCTGATGTCTCGAGGCTCTTCGATCCAACTTCGAATAAGATTGTTGTTGATTCTAATGGGGTTTCACAGTGTGGGTTGTGCGAATAGTGAGAAAGTGACAGAAAACCTTGCTAAAGTTTTCTCTCTGTTTAAAATCATTGTCCTCCCTTGGCCAAACCCTCGCCTACCCTTCCACAACCCGACATTTTAGCCTTCGATGTTCTGGGAATCGCCAGGGAGGTTGGGTTTTTTTTAACTATGGGTTAAGAGTTTTTTTAACTATGATTTAAATATTTTAAATTGGGTCGTTAATTATTATCGGCCAAATTTAAGATTTGTTAATTTCTGAGTCTTATATAGGATTTTTCTATTTCAACCGTTTTTATATGAGATTTTTCTAATTTGTAATTGAAAGAAAAAAAAAAACAAAGAGATATAAGAAACATGGGCCCTACATGAGTGAAAGGATGGCACGAAGACGTCCCAAACGTGTAACAGGCGAGAACCGGTTTCAGAGCTCGTCCTAGGGACGAGCTCTCTCTGCTTGTCCGTACGGACGAGTACGACCATCCGAGATCTAATCCGGGACGGTCTAAAATCGATTTTTTTACTTTTATATTTTTTATCAAAAATAATTTTAATGGGTAGAGAATAAAATAAAGATAATCTCTCAACTAACATTTTTTAACATTTTTTTTTTTAAAAAAAAAGCGATTTTTTTAAATGTAGAAAAAAATAAAAAAAATAAAGGACGAGCTGGGAATCCAGTTCCGTAACAAGTAATGATTGATTTGGACTAATGTACTGAGAAAATATGTAGGAAGTGTTGGCGCTGTGTACGTGAACAGCATCCTGCACTCAATGGCGGATCTTAACAAGTGGGGGGCCATGGCCCTCAAAAAACATTATTTAAAATTTTTTAATTGAACTTTTCCTTTTTTAGTGCTCTTTCCAAAAAGTAGTAAAATTAAATTTCCTTGGACGAGCCGGGAATCCAGTTCCATAACAGGCCATGCGGGAATGCATTAATGTACTGAGAAAATATGTAGGAAGTGTGGGCGCTGTGAATGTACTGAGCTTTAGGTAGCTTTTGGACGCGTCGCCTGCCGTATTGGAACTGGCTCTCCATACAGGCTCAGTATCTGTTAATAGTCAGAATTTATGGCGGAAGTATCCAAAGCGAACTTGAATACGAAATCGACAGGGTCAAACACAAGTACACGCACACGCAAGCTGTTTCTTTGTTTAGTACTCATGTTTATACTAGTTCAATTATAGTTGACGTCGCGGAATGTTGATTATCAATCTCTTGAATTTGAATATTCTTCACCATGGACCTGATCAAACATTCAGAGGCTATAAAGAGGCAAGTCCATGAGATTTAAAATAACCTTGTAATATTTGAGAGCTTGACCTGAGAAAGATGAATCCAGCTTTAATATTTATCATTGCTGCTGTTTGCTTATTTGCCTTTGCTGCTGTTCTGGGAATATTGCGTTGTGCTTTTGGCGGTGGAGGAGGAGGAGGCGGCGGCGGCGGCGGAGGCTTTCCTCTTCATCACCACCATCACCACCACGATAACCATGTTCTTCATGGTGGAATGACAGATGCTGGCGGAGGAGCTACGTTTAGTGGCGGTGGCGGTGGAGCAGCTGGGGGTGGAGCTAGTGCTTGTTGAGTCACAACGAACCATAGTTTTACATACGTAGGACATTCTTTATTTCCTTGTCATTAGTTTCTTCCAGTGCATCTCTGGATTTTATAAATATGTAGGACATTCTTTATTTCCATTTGATGTAATAGCTAGTTTTACCATTATTCATCTTCATGCCATCTCTGGCTGTCTATTACTCTAATATTATATTTTAATCGTGAACCTCAATAGTAACAAATTTTTTGTTCTGGTTGAAACAGTAGTTCTAATCTTTTTGATTTATTTATGACTCCTTCACTTTTAACCATTTTAAAATAATCTCATAGATCGCTAGAATCATTCGATTTTAAGCCCTCTTTTTTATCGCCTAGAGACCACTATGGCAGTATCTGACGAGAATGCGAAACTTAAAACAGACGACTTTGAATTGTTTTAAATTACAGGACCAATTTGTTTCAATAAAATCGATAAGATTAAAAGATTGTTAAATTTTAACCTTTTTTACAGTTTAATTTTGAGATAAATATCTAGAATAAAAACTTTACTGAGTTGTTTTCACTCGCAAAACAGAGAAGGGAAAACTTGTAGCTACCATATTGAACGAATGGTATGAATGATATACTATGCAAATTCAGACACAAAACATTTGGTTTGTACCTAATGGGACCGGAGGTCCCCATGGCTTCAGGAAGTTTTTGAGAGGTACGTAATATTATCCTAAAAGTTGTAAAATCCTATGACAGACTTAGAACTCGACTATTATAAGTTAACCAATTATGTTGATGTGACATATAATTTTTGCCAACATGTTTTTTCAAGTCAGATTTATAACTTTAAACAATGGAGTTTGAAGATCAGGATTTATGGAAGCAGATGAACCCTAAATTGTGACTTGCGTTGAGCTATCGTCTTCTACATCTTCCCCTGACAAGAAAGTCACTAATTGGAGGGTTTTTCCGACCAATTTGACTTTTTTTGGAGAGATTAAGGAAGCTAATTAAATTACTTTAGAGTATTTTTATCTATATTTTTTTCTCCAAACTAATTAATTTGACTAATAAACTAATATAAAATCTAAGGATACACAACATATGATATGATTAAATAACTTATTTAGTTTTCTAAATCTCTCCAAAAAAAGTCAATTCGGTCTTATAATTAGGACCGGAGGGAGTATTTATTTTATTCATGCACCTCAATAGTAGCTAATCTATTTATATTAAGTTCATGTGTGGTTTTATGTTAAAACCCACCATGATTTTGGTAATTTCTAAATGAAACCCAACATAATCTAAAACTGCCAATGAGATTGCTAACTGATGCTTCTGATGTTGTAAACAGATTAGTTGATGATAACTTCACTTTTGGTAGTCTGTTAGTTGAGCAAATCAGGGAATACTTGAGCAGGGATTGGCTGATTATGTTATGTCATATTCACAGGGACGGTAACAAGGTGGCTGATGCTCTGGCTAAAGCTGGGATTGTTAGGTCTAGTATTTTAAATGATTGCCCTTTGTTCTTACGGACTTGGGTTGATCAAGAGTGTTTGGGATTTATTCCCTCTATCTTGTAATTTATTTTTAGTTTCCTAGGCTTTATGCCTTCTTTAATATCAAAAAAAATATGGCATAAAAGCAATATTATAATCTAATACAGTACAAGTTCATCATGGTTTGAGCTAATCTTCACAAAATATTTGAAGTTGAATCAGTTCTTTAATCTTTTCAATTTATATACGACTCCTTAACTTTTAACTATTTTGAAATAATCCCACCTCTAGAACCATTCGCTTTAAAGCATTGTATTTTAATTATGGCCTAAAGACCAGCATCTAACAGTAATTGCATGCCTTCAAGAAGACCACTTTGAATTGTTTTAATTTATAGGGACCAATTTCATTCAATATAATCGACAAAATTAAAAGATTACTAAATCATCTAAAATAAAAACTTTACCAAGTTTTTTTACCTCTCGCAAAATAGAGAAGGACACGCAAGCTTGTGGTGAGCATGTTTTGGTGAACGAATCGTATGAATCAAATAGGATCCTTCGATCCTAAATATAAGATATAGTTTATACTGTAAATTACACTATAAAATATGTCTTATATTTAAACCAGGAGATAATATTATGCAAAATTCAACACAAATTATTAGATTTGTCGCCTGACACTTTTCAACAAATAAAGCATAAAATTTAAAATAGAGCCACTGATCACTGATCGAACACATGTAAAACTCATGTAAAATGGTAAATGTTAGAAAATTCTCAAGATAATCATTGTCAATATCGCTTTTGGTCAGATTAGGAGACATCTTATTTAAACTAACATAAAATATTAAAAGCAAAAGTTGGCAACATGTCTTTCTTCCGGATAGGGCAGAGCAATGGGCGGGTTGGGCAACCCATAGCCCGCCCATTTAATTTTAAATGGGTATGAGTTAACCCATACCCATACCTTAACCCATTTAAGCTCGTGTAAATGGGCTAGCATATAAATAGGCAGGTTTCATTGGGTTTTGGGTAACCCATTTATATTTAACTTATTTATTTTTTGAAAAAAAAAAAACATACATAAGCATTAAACATAAATCCAAATTCATCATTCTAAATTCTAAAATCTGAATTTTCAAAGTTCAAAAATAATAATTCACACAAGAACCTAAATTTAGGCAAGTATCATCATAACATAATTTTGATGTTAAAACTCCAATTTTTTTTTTTTTGATACAAATGAGATTCCTCAGCTAATGCCTAACACAGAATAACATCCATGATAATCCTGGCACAACAACACTTGTAAATCCTTCGAAGGTTGATAAATTTCATGGTACCCATATTCTCCTGCAAGACCATTCTTGGCTAAGTGATCCGCCGCATAGTTGCACGATCGAGGCACATAAGTGATCTTCGTTGTCCACTCCTTTGCCAGTAATTTTTTCACTTCAGTGAGAAGTTCCGCATCATGATGAGTGGGGCCATGCCCGTGCAGAATGAGGTTGATGCACTCTGTTGAATCAGTTTCAATCCATACCTTCCTAATCCCCATAGCCCATGCCATCCTAAGACCAAGTAGGCAAGCCCAAATTTCTGCAGATAATGCATCGCCATTGCCATTATCGATGAGATAGGTGAAACCTTTAAGGAAATTACCTAATGAGTCGCGTAATAGTCCTCCGCGAGCATTTTGACGAGTATTGCCGAGAACGCACCATCAACATTGACCTTGATCCAGTCCTCCTCCGGTGGTCGCCAAGATTCTCGGCTAGGAGCTAAGGTAGCCCCCTGAATCTTCGTCCCTGCTAGACGATCATTCGTGAGTGTCATACAATCAACCATTGCTCTTGAACTAGCGATGAGGCTCTTGTTCGAGATCCACTTGTTCTCAAAAACAAATAGATTTCTTCACCGCCACAACCACCAACACAAAACTGTGAAGATAGAAGCCCAGCTCCAGCTTCCTTCTGATTGACCCCTTATATTTCCCCATATCCAGTGTGAAAGGCTTAGGTTCCAAAACCTACTCCATCTCTCCTGGGGAACTACTGCCCGCCATATGGGTTTCGAGTGATTGCATTCCCGGAGTACATGCACAATGTCTTCGTATTCTCCCCACACGGGGAACAACTCGCATCCATAGTCATTCCCCTTCTTCTGCGGCTTGCATTCGTGAGTAAACACTGACGGGAGGCTTGCCATAATAAGGTCTTGCAACGTAAAGGAGCTTTAACTTTCCACAAGCTACTCCAGTCCTGCCCTTGTTCCTGCTCATCACCTGTTAATGCTTGATAAGCAGATCTTACAGTAAAATTGCCATGACGTTCCCACTTCCATTTTACCACGTTATCTCGATCTATGATAATACCTTTACGGAATGAGACTCCATGTCTTTTTTATTCCCTTCCATATATTCGAACCGGAACGTTTAACCTCAATTTGGGGAAGCAGATCTTCCCGCATTTATATTTATCTCGGATTACTTTAACCCAAAGCGCGTCTCTTTGTGTAGTAAGTCTCACCCAATTTCATGAGAAGAGCCTGGTTTTGGAAACTTGCATGTCTCGGTCCCAAACCACCCCGTCTCTTTTCTTTACATACTTCATCCCAAGCTACAAGATGTATTTTCCGATTTTCCGATGTACTACCCCATAGGAAAGCCCGATTTCGCTTATCCAGTTCTTCACACACATTACTCGGAAGTGAGAAGTTTGCATAGTATATGCAGGGATAGCAGAAGAAACCGCAGAAATGAGTGTTGCCCTACCAGCAAGGGAGAAGGAGGTAGCCTTCCACCGTGATAACTTTGTCCTTAACTTTATCAACCACCGCCCGAAAGGAATCCTTACCGGCTCTCTTGTGGTGTAATTGTACCCCTAAATACTTCCCAAGATCCATTTGTAGTAGTAAACTCGAGGATATTACTAATTTACGTCACGATGATGAATAACATTCTTGGAGAAGAATATTCGAGTCTTAGTAGCGTTTACCTTAAGACCTGAGCATTTACAGAATTCAGATAAAGCATTCTCATACCATCTCCGCCTGTTGGCAAGAGGCTTCCGTGAATAAAATGATATCATCTGCAAAAAATAGGTGAGATAAAGGTGGGCCTTTCTTTGTTAGTCTAATCGGCTTCCATTTATCCCCTTGCATCCTTTCTTGGATCATATGCGCTAGTTTCTCAATACATATCACGAACAAATATGGCGAGGGGATCTCCCGACGAACGCCTCGTGACGGATGAAAGCATTCAGCCTTACTACCATTCCATAGCAGCTGCATTTGTGCCGTGGTAATACATTGCTCCACCAACTGGATAATGTTCGAAGGAAAATTCAGCTCCTGTAGACATTTAAGAAGAAAATTCCAGTTCACTCGATCATACGCCTTCTCTAGATCGATTTTCATGGCCATGTAACCTTTTTCCCTCCCATTCTACGCATGGAGTGGACCACATCTTGAGTGACGATGATGTTATCCAAACTTAGCCGACCTGTCACAAAACTACATTGGTTTGGAGAGATAATGTGGGACATGAAGCATTTCATTCTATTGGCTATAACCTTTGTAATCAACTTGTAAATAACGTTGCACAGGCTGATTGGTCTCAGATCTCTGAAAGTCTCGGGATGATCCTTCTTGAGAATTAAGACAATGAGAGTCCTATTCACATCCCGAATCCGCTCCGGCACCGAAAAGCTTGTTTGACAAAGTGAACTAGAGACTCTGGACCGTATCCCATTGATGTTGAAAAAATAAGGCATTAAATCCATCCGGTCACGGAGATTTAAGAGCACCCATCTTTTGAACAAGGCATCCTTTATTTTCGCAACGTCAACTTCCCTACTGCACACCCTTTCATGAAAGTCAGTAATCTTAGGGTAGGAGATATCATATTCAAGGTTCTCACGTACTACTGCTTCTTCTGTAAATAGCTTAGAGAAAAAATCTTTTGCATGGGTTTTAATCAAGGCTTCCTCATAGCACCATTTCCCATTCTCCAAACAAATAGCATCTATTCGGTTCTTTTTTCTCCGACTATTTGCTTGGATGTGAAACCACCGTGTATTCCGATCTCCATCCACAGCCCAATTAGCTCTGGCTTTCTGTGCCCATAGAAGAGCTTCCTGAGTTAGAGTCTCATCAAGCTCGAGTCCATAGGTTTTCTTCGGAGTTCTTGTAGGTAGAGGAGATTACCCTTCCGGTTATAGCTCTATCTATTCCGAAGTCCGCCGAAGAAGTTGATTCTTACGCTTTTGAATGTTTCCAAAAACTTCTTTATTCCACCGACTACAGGCATGCGCAAAACTCTCAATATTGGTCCCCCAATCTACATTCGAGCTCCACTCTTCATGTACCAAATCATCAAAAGAGTCGTGTAGCACCCATGCAGCAATAAAACGAAACGGCCGCATGATCTGATCTGGTGGATGAGATCTCTCTATGGTCAGTAATAAGGGCCGATGGTCAGATTTATAGTGCGGAAGATGTAAAATTTTTGTATCCATGAATTTTGCACACCAAGCTTCATTTGCTAGGAAACGGTCAAGTCGAGCTTACGTGCTACCCCATTTGTATGTAAACGATGGTCCGTCAAACCCTAAGTCGGCTAGATTCATGTCGTCGATCCATCTAACAAACTCGCGATGCTGCTATTACACCGTGATGGAGCACTTTGGACCGCCTTTCCTCGCAGACGTTGTGGCATTAAAATCACCCCCAATGCACCAGGGAACAGTTACCGTATCTCTAATCCGAAAGAGCTCATTCCACAGCGGACGGCGGTACACACGGTTGGGGCTCGCATAGACCACAGTTAAGAGCCACTTATCCTGTCTAGGATTTTCAATCTTCAAGTGCATAAATTGCTTATGTTGTTCCACAACCTCTATTATAAGAGAAGCTTCGTCCCATAAACACCATATACCTCCACTGTATCCCTCCGCAGCAGTAAACGAATACTTACTAAATCCCAGATGGCGGATTCTGCGTTCAGCTTTAGTAGCATTCGAACGTGTTTCAAGAATAGCCATAAAATGCAACTTATAATATTTTTTGATTTCACGTACTAGGCTTGGAAATGACTTCGAGCATGTACCTCTTGAATTCCATATCATGTAATTCATTGAGAAAAGTCAAGAGTTGTAGGGACCATACCACTGTCCATAGGGTGCTTGTCACAGATTCCCATACCATTAGTTGACTCATGTGCATCCAGATACATCTCAGCATCTAATATTTCCTCACAGTGATCTTTACCCTTAGATGTCGTATTATCAAGAGAAGGTTGTCCCTTATGCCAATCATCTTTTTGTGGACCCTCCTTTATGTCATCTAAAGGCAAAAGTGAATATTGGTTTGTAATTTCCACTAAATGAACTTCCTTGTCTTCCGCTTGCTTTGTCTTCAACTTGGACCCACCATTAATTCTATTTTCTTTGCCAAATACTTTAGTCTTTTCTTCTTTTTTCCTTTTGGAGCCCACCGCAATCCATTCGATTTAGTTTTTTCCACCTCCTTCAAATTATGGTTTGACTTTTTTAAATCAATACCAAGTACCTGCTCCTTACTCATTTTACTAATCCCTCCACGTGGTCCTTCCTTCATCAACTTTTGTAAATCCACTCCATGATTTGCGCGTGGAGCCCCTTTTTTTCCCTCCTATCCCGCCTTTCACGCTCCCCATTCCACTCTTCATTCCCTCCATTTCCTCTTTGTCGTTATACCCTCGCCGGAAGTCACGCCGAAGGCAAAGCATCGGGGCCCGGGAACTCACGACGTCGGAGCGACGGTCAAATTCGAGAAATGTAACGCCGGTGATGGGGTGGTGACACGTGGTAGACGTGGAAGCACAGGTGAAGATGTGGCCCCCTTCTCGTCGACGCTTGGACCTTCGGCCTTCTTTTGGTGCATCTTGGACCGATCAAGAACAATGTTCTCGGTCTTTCCTGTTTTCCTTTCTCGACCGCTCACGCTTTGTTTCTCATTCTTGGAGGAACTTGCTTCCATCTCCATCTCCATTCCGTCTTTTTTGTTAATTGCTTCTTCCCCGTGGCTTTATCCGCTTGTGTTCTATGTGCATGAGTTCCTTCATCCATTGTTTGTTTCATGTATCCATTCTCATCTTCCATAGTAGACCTCATTTCCGTTCCATCATTACCCACACCACTATCAGGGCATTGTTCCCGTTCGTGCCCATACATGCCACAGCCAAAACACACCAAGTGAAGCCCTTCATAAACCAACTGTTTTACCTCCCCAAAAACTATAAAAGCGGGCAGTAAGGGGGTTTGCAGATCGATTTCAACACATATTCGAGCAAACGCCCCCTTGTCATAAATTGATGTAGAACGATCAATTTTAATAATCTTCCCCATCATATTTCCTATGATTTCTAGTGACTCCACCGTACAAAACTCCATAGGCGAGATCCGGAATTCTCACCCATCGCAATCTTCTTGTCGATATGCTTTCCAAGGGTTGAAGTTCGGTCTCCACCTTTGCACCAATAGGTAATGATCATCAATCATCCATGGGCCCTCAGCGAAAGCATAATCCTTATCTTCCTTGCTTGAGAATGACACAATGTAATAACCATTGCTCAAAGGAACCACCTTCAGAGGTTGTTGGGGCTTCCACATCCTTCTCACCCGATCGAAAAGCACATGTTTAGGAACTGATAAACCCAGGACCTTAATGATGAGAGAGTTTATCCATGGCCGGCACCACGATGTGTACTACTCCTCCGTCATAGACAGCACCGGATATAGGCTCGTTGAAGCACTATCCAGGTCCTCCTTCCTCGTCGACTCTTCTTCTACACAATGCAGCTCATTATTCTTCTTCGAAAAAAACCCCTTCCATCCACTAACAATATCATCCTCCTCTGCGTGACTTACCAAAAACCCCAGACCTCCCGGTGAAAGAAGCTTTTCCTTATACGAGATCGAAAGCGCTGCGTTCAACGCTCTTACCCTCATGTAACGGGGACTTCGTACTTGCTCGTTTACCTCCACTCCCGAATGTAAAAGTCATGCCCTCGTGGTATTATTCTTCTCACCACGCCTCCGCCACCACCGTCATCGTCACCGCCACTTTCCGTCGCCGTCGCTTGCTTTAGTTGCTCGCTCTCACTCATGCTCTCACTCTCTTAATCTTTTAAAGATTAAAACTTCAATTTTTAAATTAAAGCATTACAACTAAGGTTCAAAGATTAAAAAAAATGGCATGCTTCCATTGAATCTGCATGTTTCAGTCCTCACCATCATCTTCAAATTCACTTGAGGATGGGGCTGTAGCTATTAGGGTTAGGATAGTTAATAAAAATATATATATATATATATATATATATATATATATTAAATGGGCGGGTATGGGCAACCCAAAGGTGTATCCATAGCCCGCCCATTTAATTTTTAAATGGGTGGGTTTTAACCCAACCCATTATGCATCTTTTTGGGCGGGCTTAAATTGGCCCAATTACACTGGGTTGTGGGCGGGCTCACTGGGTTATGGGTTTCTTGCTCAGCCTTACTTCTGGAATTGAGGGTTGAGGGAAAATTTCTATCGGGAATTAATGAAGATAATCAATCATATTAGTCATGAGGATGTAGTTAACATATAATATCTACTTTAACCATTTCATTATATCTGTTAATACACAAAATTTGCGGTGGAATATTCAAACGGGAAAATTCCAGGTAAAGATCGATCTCCAAAATTTCAAAATCTTACATCAGTTTTGTTTTCTACAATTGATAAGGGATTGACTATATTTAATAAAAATCCACAATTCATTTTAGTGAGGAATCACTTATCTGAGATTTTAAAGTTTTGTAATTTCTGACGGAAATCTAAAGTTTTTTTTGTAGTGATATGATGAATACGACAGGGTCAAACGTAAGTACACGCACACGCAATAAAGGGTTTCCTTGTTTATACATCACATGGACCTTATCAAAGTCAAACACTACTCATGCTATATAAGAAGCATGTCCATGAGATTTAGAATAGCTTTGTATGTTTGTTTGAGAGCTTTACCTGACAGAGATGGATCCAGCTTTGACAATATTTATCATCGCTGCTGTTTGCTTATTTGCCTTGGTCGCTGTTCTGGGAATGTTGTGTCGTGGGCGGCAAGCCCCACTGGCTTCTGGCGGCAGCGGCAGCTTCGCTCACCACCACCACCACAATAACCATGTTTTCCATGGTGGAATGACTGATGCTGGGGCTATCGGTGGAGGCGGAATGACTGATGCTGGGGCTGTTGGTGGACGTTTGGTTCAAGAATGCACTCAAATTTAAAATTGACATGAATTGTTTTAAATTACAGGACCAATTTGATTCAATTTAATTATTAAATCATAACGATTTTTTTACTTGTTCGGAACATTTTTTTTTTACATTTTAAGATAAATATCTAAAATAAAAACTAACCAAGTTTTTTCGCTCTCCCAAAATAGAGAAGTGCAAAGCTTGTAGCTTAACATATGTTGGTGGACGAATGACATGAATGATAGATAACAATATAAAGTTCTACACAATATTATATCTGTCGCCTGATACATTTCCACAACAACAAAAACCATAGAATTGAAAAAAGAGCCAGTGATCACTAATCGAACACATGTAAAACTAAGCTGCTTTTGTTGGAAATAATGTTTAGCCATAATCATAATAATTACATCAAAATTGCAAGATAACACCCGAAAATGGGTCAGGAACAGATGGGAGATAATTTCAGGTACCATAGCTACGGTCCCCTGCATCTCCAAGGCCCGGAATAATGAACCTATTACAGAGAAGTTAATTATTAGATATCTTAAAAGGCCAAATATGTATATATTCTATACATAAAATGTTTCCCCAAAGTAAATAATAAAGACAGTGACTAACCCTTTGTCATTCACAGTGGGGTCAATAATTCCAGTATACACATGAAGGCTGCAAAATTCTTAAATGTTAGAAATTCTCAAGATAATATAAGCCTGCTAGAAACTAAACAAATTTAAATAATGTGATTACCCAGGGAATTGCTCACTCAGCTTCTGAAGGGCTGGTGGGGAAGAGACAGCAGATATCTACAATTTTCATGATTATAGACTAATTAAGCAAGAGGTGAAAGAAAAATATAACTCAAAATGCATTACATGTTGAATCCGCGTCAAGTATTAGCCTGTTGGGAAAACTGATTGAAAAGTCACCAAAACAGCATACTGCCTTCAGTCCTTAATATAAGATCTTGTTCATAGTTCAAATTGCACTACAAATGAGATCTTATATTAAGGACAAAAAGTAGCATCATGCCTTATGTTGTAGACAGTGCAATGCATAAAGAACAGTCGCCAGTTTTGCAGAGCCAATGCTATATAGAACCAATTGAAATATATTGGAATGAATCTCAAAAGAAAATCTAAGTTTCAATAAGATGTGGGGGCAAACCACTTTAATCTGCTTGTTGCCAACTCCACGATCCTTTAAGAGTTTGAGGGCTGCCACTATGGTACCACCTACAATTCATATGAACAAAGAAAATCTATATATATATATAAAGCCCACCAAATCAGGATACTTTCTTGCGAGCAGAATTTTAATTCTGTGGCAAAAATGATTCATGGATAAACCAGTTTTGTTTTAGGGATGGACCAAATCAGTAGATTAAATATACCTGTTGCTAGCATAGGATCAACCACAAACACTTTAGATCCTTCGGGGAACTTATCAGGTAACCTGGAAATCATAAACTGAAACATATGATGAAAGGTTTTCAAACATTTAAGTAAAACAACGCAAAAGCAAGAGAATAGTGGCTTGCCCTCCTTGTCCTCCCTCACCCATACCCAGCCAGCCCCAAAAGTGAGAAGGAAGTATAAGGGAAGGGAGGGAGGATAAAATTGTCTAACACTTTTCTTACTTGTTCAGATATATAGTTGGCTGAAGCGTTTCTTCATCTCTGCTTATTCCTAACACAAAATAAAATCAGAAACAAAAAATTGATTATTTATTCAAACAGCAGAGATTGGTAAAACATGTATTTTGATTTTAAAGAACAAATGCATCGTCAGAATCAATATTAGTAGTATTAGATGTAGTTTAAATAAGACATCACATTGGTCAAGCGGACCATGGGACAAAATGTACAAATGTAAACTCAGACTTCTGCATAAATTGATCAGACATGTCCCAGATACATTTGCAATGAAGGAGGATCCGTATCATCCAAGTGTTGTTAACTTCTAGACTAGCCAGACCTTATTCTTACCTAGATGATACGTTTTTGTTGAAGGCAAGATTGATGATGCATGTTCTGCAAGAGCAAGACCAGCTCTCAAGATGGGAACTACCTGGAGAAGAAAAACATATAAAATGATTTAATGCAGAAAGGTGCTGCACGGCCAGATTCTGGAATCTTCCGCAGTTCAGTATAAGGCCCCATTTGGAAGCATAGAGTAGAGTGAAATGGAGAAGCAATCATTTAAGCATATCCAACTATGCTCTTGTAATAATTATTTCATTTTTTAAGCAGGAAACGGGGGTTATTTCCCCATCATTCTTTCCTGTTTCAACAAACATACAAATTGAATCACGTGCCATTCCCATTCTTTTCTATATTACACCAAATGTAATCATTCCATTCCACTCAAATCTTTATTCTCTTTTCATTTTCCTTCCTAACAATGTTGCAAACCAAACACATCAGCCAATCATTATATGCAAAATTAGTGGATTAATTAAATTACATATATTAGAATCAGAAGATCAGAAGAAATCATTAAAAGGTTTAATAAAACAAACTTGATGAAAGTAATAAGATACTTACAGCTACAGGCTCCCTTGGATCTATGAATTCTACCGAGGCAACACCCATTGGTGACTGAATCTCTCCTGTAACAGTTGGCTGAAAAAAAAAAAAAACCATGGATTAGAGGCAGACAAAAGTATTTCTGTGGAAGCTAAGAAATAACACCTAGTCTCTCAAAAGTACATTAAGCCAACTGCAGCACCTGTACTGTCAAATTGACTTAGTTTATGTTGAATTGACCAAATTGCCATTAATGAAGGGAATATTTTTTTTGTTGAAAGTATATTTTTGGAATATGAAAAGAGTTATGATTATAGGGCTATGTATAATGTTCCAAAGATAACTAAACTAAATTTTACATTAGATTCTTTTCTGGTCCCGAGGAAACTTCAGTAACTTTCAATAATCCAGATGTTGGGTTTTAATTTAAGTTGTTTATAGGGTTTTAAGGGCATTACTGATTCTAGTTTTAAGTCCAAAGATTCCTCATAGCTTATTGGTAGTGAATGCCACGATCCCTCTAAGATTGGAAAAAATCCTTAATCCCTGTAAAATAGTTTGTAGGATATATATTTAAGTGGCTGTAATACTTTCTTTCTGAAAGGGTGCTCAGTTGTGTAAAGTACTGCACCAATATTTCTCTCCTATTGACTGGGCTGCAATCAAATCCTAAGAATTGTCATCCTTCTTGCAACCTCTACTTTATTTCAGTTAATCTTTTGACCCATTAAGAATCTAAAACGAAAATACCTATTGCTTTCAAACCGTCCCTTCCCTCACATACTCAAATGAGCCTTCAATTCCGCAATACCACTAACTAACCCTAAACTGTAAAATCCATAGCCTTTCATTGTCCCTGATTCAGAGAGAAAGACCAATGCAAGTCTAAGTAAAAACCAACTTATATCTTAGGCAACACTTTTTGTGAACGTGGAGGACAAAGAAGCAAAATTTGGACCAAACCGGATGTTTGGGAATCAATCTAAACTAGAGATGAAAACCATGGCTACAATTTGTATGACTGCAAGATCATTAAACTATGTTTTTTTTGCTGGAAAACCCCTTAAAAAGCAAAAAGATCAAGAGCAAAATATAAGAATTATAACAGGCTCATAAACTATGATGCTACTAACCAGACAATCCCTTGAAGCCTCATACATTAGTAACCTTCCCAACTCAGCCATTGCACTTCCTTCAACGATGCAAACAGTTTCAAATCAATTTTACATAATTAATCAGGAAATTCCAAAATTATAATTCAGTATCAATCAGCATCAAAAGGATGGAAAAAGAAAGATGGAGAATGAATGTTTCAAATGATAACAATAATGATACCACAGGCTCACAAGTCCACCCTGCTCAAGGAAGCCATATTCCTTAGTGGAAAGACAGAGATATTCAAATTATGCTGTCCCAAGTCCCCAGTAATAAGAAATATAGATAAAAGCGTATGAGAGTAGCCAATGGGTGCTCAGGATATAATAAAATCAGACCATTTAAGAAATAATAAAGCAGATATTCTTTCCACACTTAGAAGCAACAATTTATGGGAGTGAAGTCCAACGCTCCGTCAAAAATTGTCTGACAAGCACTTCATTATGAGATACGACAACAAAATGATGAAAATAAACTATAGATAGAACCTTTATTAATAGTACTAATTATTGAAGATACCAAAACACTATTATTATTGTTTCGACTTGACTTTGGTGGAGAATATAGCTGAACTGACGAAGCCATTGAAAGTGAAAAGCAAAGGGCGGTTCTGAAGGAAATCGATGTGATTGAACCAATTGCTAAGGTAAGTGAAGAAAGTGGGATCAATATTAATTGTCAGGATCAAACTCCAGAGTAGAAATTGTTACACTCACTGAAAATAGGACAAGGAGTCTGCTCGTTCCTCAGAACTGAAACCCAGTGCTTGATCAACGGATGCGGAGGCACATAAACCTTCAAACCCATCAAAAGAGTAATCACTACTATGGATGAACAAACACGTAAAACCATTAACCAAAATCACAAGATAAAAACTAACAAGCATTTTGTCCTCAGCAATCGGCTTCTCGTCCATAGTCATGTGAGATCTTACAGAGCAACGGCGCGGAGCGGTGGGGGAAGGTATCTGAGCGGGGAAGAACCAATGAGTAAACGGGTTTTATGGAGAATCCAAGAATATAATGCGGGAGAAAAAAGCGAGATTTTTTTAATTAATTAAAAAGAGGATAAGAATTTAAAATTGATTAAAGCTAAAATTACCTTTCTGGTTTTGGAGAGAAGAAAAGGTTTGAGAGTAGGGTGGGAAGCGTGAGAAGGAATCGGGGTTTGAAGTTGACATGTGGAAGAAAGACGCGACGAATCAGACGGAGACCAGAGATTCGGAGTAAAAATAAGACGGCACGAAGCCATGCATTCGATTTGTTTGGCTATGAAATGAGATTCAGAGTTTATCGGAAAATTTTGAAATGAGATTCAGACATTCTTGCTTTGCAGAATTTAGCGATGAGGCTTCTCTCAATTTCGTTTCGAAGTTTTCACTTTTCACATCAGACGGGTTCGATTGGGATAGCTTTTTCCTTTTATTGTTGTCTCTCTTCCCCACCACTGCTCGTCCCAAATAAAAATTTGAAAGGTTAAAATTTAATATTTTATAAAAATATTTCTTTTCAAATTTTATTAGTTAAACTAAATACTTTGAAGAAAAAAATAAAAATAAAAAACTCTAAAGTAATTTAAATATTTTTATAAAAATGGAAGGGGTATGGTAGGGCATTTTTTTTTTATTACAATCTTAATTTATCTTAACTAAAAGTGAGCTTTTGACCGAGAAAAAAAAAAAAACTAAAAGTGAGCCATTTAAAAATTTATTTATTTATTTTTTAATAATAGGATGTTTTATTAATATTTTTATAAAATAATAAATCAGAATCATCCAAATTTAAATTTCAATGTTAAAACTTAAATGAATAGTGGAAGGAAAGAGAATAATTAATAAAAGTGGAAGACGATAGTCAATCCCAAAGGTATACACTCCATTCTAAATTGATTTTTCTGCTCATAAAATATATTTTTTTAGTACCGACAACCACTCTAAATTTAGGATATTGAATGCAACTAAAAAAAAATGTTTTACAATGTTAAAATGCACCAAAAGCTACCTTGACGTATTGGGTGTTAGTAGAAAACATCCAGTAGAAATATATATATAACCAAAAGGCACCACACAAGTAGAAATCTAAGTGGAATTAATTAGTTTTATATAAATATATAACATCATTGGCGACCGTACAGGAAGCAAACATATATAAGCATACAAAGAGAAGCTTACAGTTTGGCCATCAAGCCATTTCTGTTTGGCTGATTTCATTTTGATTTTTTGATTTGATGAAACACAAATGGCCAAACCATAAATCATTTGATATTTTCACAACAATCCAAAGGCTGCGTCGTTGGTTTTTGGTTCCACATCAACCCATGAAACATGCAATTGGTTTGTTTATGAGTACTTATTATTAAAGCTCTAATGTCACTTTTAGAACCAACGTAACAGCAACGGCTGGAAATGACAATTGGAGTCCAATAGATTTTTTTCATTTTAGGGCCTATTTGGTATGCAGAATAGGTGGGAAGTGAAGGAAGAAAAGATGAGTAAATTTCCTTATTTGATACACTTTTATATCCTAATCTTCTTGGAAACTCAAATTCACAGGCCCACACGGGCTCAACAATCTTCCTTTAAATATGGGAAGATAAGATCCCACCAAAATTGAAACGAATCCAAATTACCACATGAACAATGACGTTTTTCGGACATATTTACTTCTCATAAAATATTTATTTTCTATAAGGAAATAAAATGGGATGATAAATTCGAACTGGGAGAATAATCGAGACAAATTCAAACTTGATGTAGGAGAATATTTTAAACAAATTCTAACTTGATAAGAGGATATTTTAGACAAATTCAAACTTTTTTTTTTGTGACATAAATGCTTCGTCATAAAATTTAAATTTGATCCATAAATTTGAATTTAATGTAAGTAAATTCTTATCAAATTGGAATTATGAAAAAAAAAACTTTTTTTTTCATTTTGAATTAATTACTTTGAAAGTAAAATCGGTATTTCTCGATTCTTTACCAACTATCAAATTTCTTTATTTTCTTCCTACTAAACAATTTATCTTCCTTCATCCCTTAAAATCGTCCATTCCCTTCTTTTCCTCCTCAAATCTTCCTAATACCAAACAGCCCCTAAGAGTTAATGAAGTAATGTTGTTGAAGGCTAGCCAGTCTAGTTTGGGGGTATATTTTAAGTTACAGCTTTTTGAAAAGTATTATCTTGATTAAGAATTGATTATGGGTCAAAAAATTTGGCCACCTTGAGGTCTCAATTTTTTTAATATATAAACAGATTTGATATCACCCCATGACTAGAGAGCCCCTTTTTATTATTTAAAAATTCCAAAAAATAAATGGCTTCCAGTGTTTTAATTCTAGAAGCTAATCATCATGAATTAAGTGGTGGAATCAGTATTCATGACATCCCCTAGAAAATATCTATGAAGAAAAAAGAAGAAGAAGATGATGATGAAGACTTGATTTAGTGAGCCCATCACTTACAAAAAGAATAGTGAGCCCATTACATAAGTATCAATAAAAACGACTCAAGTTGCTCCCGGTGAAGCCCAGACTGATTTAAGTTTTAATGAGTTTGAATCAATCATCGTATTTTTATGATCATATCACATGTAAAAAAAAAAAAAGTATAGGGTAATTTTTTTAGGAAAAAAAAAACTTAAATAATTTTTATGTAATTTTTTGAGATTTATAAAATAAAAAAACTTAATTGATAATCTTTCATATGACAATTTCAAACAATTAAGAGTCTTATTTAAACTATGAATATCCTTGCATTTGATTTTTTTTGAACTTAATTTTTAGAAGTCCTTTTATAATTTTTAAATTTACCTATATTGATGTTATTTCAACAACAATCAAGTAAGATAAAGATAAAGAAAATTAAGAAAGATTATCATGGTGTTTTAGGGAAAAAAAACATGTCATGATGTTAACTAATTTAACACACTTCATTAATTTAATCAAATCAAGAAAATTGCCTTATATTAAAAACTCATGGAATATTTCATGTTATCATCATTTATAGGAAACACGGTATAAATGGTGGCTCTGCCTCTCACCCCTTATTTTCTTTCCTACTTTTTTTCTCTAATGAGAAAGTTCAATCCTCCCATATTTTTCCTCCATATTTTGAGTCCAACCGGAAAATGTCACACTGTCATCTTCAAATGATTATTCATAAAATTATCAACTTTTTCCAATTTTGATTCAAACCATGTTTATTTTTCCACTAAAAAGAACTACATTTATTATTATTATTTTGTAAGTATCAAATATCATAGAAAGTAAAATGTTACTTCACAAATATGAGGGCATGATTGTAGAGAAAGAAATAATGTTCAGTCAATACTATCAACCATACAAACCTTGTCAAAACAAATAAACAGATAATTTTCAATGTCCTACAAAATGATATTAGTAGAGTTAGATTTTGTCCCTTGAAATGACAATAAGTGCTTTCGAATGCAGAAGACCTATAACCCTTTGTTGGAAACTAAATGAAAGAACGAAGACTTGAAATCTATAGGATGAATGCTCTAAAGTATATGAGGAAAGGAAATATTGTCCTAAAAAACTTGTATAGCAGAAAGACTTAATAGCTTATCCTTAAAAACATATATGTGATCTACAAATAGTTTATCTTCCATTTTTTGTATTTTCCATGAAAATGGACCACCTTTCAATTTGAATTTGGCCAACACATAACTCTAAAGACTGAGATGCCAATGTTTCAGTGTTTCTTGAAGAATGAAAATAAGAGAACGCTAAATTACATAAAGAAACTACTGATTTAATTTCCTTAATTAACGACGGCTTCAGACTTTAGTGGTCCAAGAGACTTATATTTAATACATTTTCAAGGCTTAAAGAACCAAAATCGACTCAGATTGATATGCATGGAGGAGGATTCTCCTAATGTTCAAAAATAAAAAACTTAAAAACCAAGCTATACATACATAATAGAACACATTTAAACAAAGTTTATATATATAAATAAAAAATAAAAGAACAAATTTAAGCAAGTCACACTATGAGCCATAACTCATGAATATGTATGGTTAATTTGATTCCCAAACCTTTTACATGAGACTCATACTGGTTAGACTTTATTTTTTTCCCGATTTTCAAAACATACACTTTAATAGTTTTAAAAGGAATTATATCATTATTATTTTAAATCTTTATAAGTGGAATGAAATCAGAATAAAATGTTTTTTTAATGAAAAAGGACAAAATTATATAAATCATATTATCAAGTCTTACATAGCCATAAAAGAAATAGAATTAAAATGCAACTGATTGAGTCTTTCTAAGAAAGTAAAAGAAGGGGAGCAAATAATAAAAGAGGAAAGTTCCTAATTAAGCAGATTTTGAATATCTTGTATGACTACATTAATGTGATCTGCTTGAATGGTTGCTAGAGAGATGAATGGCCTGTTTATGTACCAAATCTATAATGACTTCTTACTTACTCAAATGTTGATCAAAAATAAAAATAGATGGATCGATTTAAAATCAAATAAAATTAAATGGCCAAAGTAAAATTTAAAACAAATTCAAGATGTCAAATTAAATGAAATGAAAAAAAATTAAGATCCCAACATAAAATTAAATGGAAGCATATGACCAAAAAAACAATAAAGCATCGTATAAAATAGTATAGATAGCCAGAGAGGGAGACCTTGACAACAACATGTTTGATATTCTTAAAAAAATCACGATGAGATCAGTTATTTGATGGAACCGCTTTTAAAAGTTTTTTTGAAATTGAGGAGGTTTGGATTATTATTTCAAAAATTTATAGATGTATTTTATTAAAACCTGGTGTTTATAAAATTACATTTTTAAGTCCTATAAAGATTTAATATTTTCATTTTAAGACTAATCAACTAATATATAATCCAATAAAACATGATTTTTAATTTTTGGTCATTAATTAATAAAATAAAAATTAACAAAAGAAAGTCCCAACTCACTAAACTTCTCTTTCTCTCTCTCCCTTTTCTTCTTTTTTACGCCGAAATATAATTTTCTAAAATTTTGGGTTAAACGGGCGTTTATGAAAAAATTTTAGGGGCTTTTTTCACCCTAGTCCATCAACACGTCGCCCAAACCCGCCCTCGACAACATGTTTGACATTCTTAACAAATGAGATCTAGTATCAAGCTCATATAGCACTTAAGCCTGGACTTGATACAACTTGAGTATGGAATTAAAGCACATCTCTTGGTGTCTAATACTAGTATCATGCTATGATACCTCTCGAGAGTCGAGCCTGGTGGTATCAGAGCACATCGAATCAAGCCTTACTCTAATACTACTCGAGTCTCGAGCTAGATTGTGATATCACCCTGAGTCTGGTATCAAGCTTTAATACCACTAAAGCTTGTTATCATAGCATATCAACTCGAGTCTAGCTTTGATACCACCTGAATTAAATTCGGGCCGATAGACTCAGGGCCCGATACCACTTGAATCAAGTACGTATTAGGCTTTGATACCACCTAAATCTGGTTGACATATTAGGCTTTGATACCACCTAAATATGGTATGAATGCTCTAATACCACCAAGCTCGACTCGACACAACTAGAGTATGATGCCACCAACCTATTATCAGATCACATCAACTTGAGGCTGTCTCCAATACCACCTGAATCCAATATCAGGCTCGAGATTCGAGTGGTGTCAGAGCCTGATTTGGACATGTCTCCAAAATTAATTTTTTTGGTGTTTCCTTTTCACATATGTATGAATTAGCTTTGAAATGGTTTAGTTCTCCCCTCCCTAAGGTTTAGAAAACAAACCCACAAAACAAGTACCTTTTCTAAATGATCATGCACAGGATTGAGAGGAAACAGAGAAAATAATTTCCTCAACATTAAGGAAGAGATAGCTTCATCCCCTATCATCATACCAAGGTCACCAAGAGAAATTTGGGACTCTGATAGCTCCCCATTACTACTAGCATAAGTAAACGACCTGATTGTCATATCTATGCAGTTAAGTATAGACAACATACCAGAAGAGGGTGTCCCCTCAAGTTTTGGGAAGCACAAGCTTGATGAATAAAAGACCGAGGAAGCACAAGCTTGTTTGTAACATAATATTATCGATGGAATTACCCACGCAATTATGTCTTTAATTTTTTTTTAAAAAAAATCATCATGGTTTCAGTGACAAAATTTACCAACAAAAACATTCCGTCAATGATTTTTTACAACATTTCATCAAAAAATGTTGACATAATAAGTCCGTCGGAAATTTACTACACCGACGAAATTTTTCCATCAGAAAATTTCTGATAGAATTTTCATTGCTATTTTGTAAAAAATTACCAATAGATCTTATTTTATCGGTAATTCGTATGGGCAATTCATTGTTTTTTAGTGAATATTAGAAGATTAATCCCAAAAAAGAGGTGTAAACTCAACCAAATCATCATGAGCAACAGATGGTTCTTAGTTTCCCTCATAACAAGTTTAAATTGTCCTCTATTATACCTCATTTTAACTCTAATACTACTTGAGCCTCATATCATGCTCTGATACCACCTGAGCATGATTAAGAAACAATGCTTCTGCTGATTAAGAATTGATTATGGGACCCAAAATTTGTTTTTTATAATTTAACATTTTGATAATAATTTTATAAAAAATCAAATCTAAATAATTCAAATAAAAAATATTTAATGAAAAATAAATACTTAATTAGTTGTCCTTTGCTTTTTTTTTTCTCCCAGGTTCATATAAGTCCTTTTTAATGACGATGATGCTTTAATTAAGGGTGTTCTGAGCTGATAAACATAATCCCATCGAATAATTTTTTTTATTTTCTTTAAAAAATTATGTTCTTGAATAGTGCTATAGTCATAATGATCAGTGTAGTAGACAGCTAAATTATTCATTGTTTAGGTTGCAAGAGAGGTTTGACTATAGGAAAAAATTTATAACATAAGAGTCTAAGTATAAGGGTGTATCAAGTAATATAAAAGGAGTAAGATATCGTTCTTACGAGGACTCGATACCAACAATGTAGCTGTATCAAGTAATAAAGATGGAGTAGATATCGTTCCAACAAGGATTTGATATCAACAATGTAGTTGAACAATAACTTTACACTTTTACTTAAGTTGAGTTAACACAATTTGAACTAAGGATAGGAATAAAAGCTAACTAAAAGAATCAAATCTAGCTAAGGCTAAGGATAAGAGTGATTCTAGATCTTAAGCGGTGACTTGGATTATTATAGCCTTGATTACTTCTTAATGTCTAATTTCTCCTCTTAATTGCATTTAAAGTCATATTTGTTAGTTTAGGACTCTTAATTACCTAAGAGTGTCATTCAATCCACTAAAAGACATTCTAATTATGTTAATCTCTAATGTCTTATGAGATTAATACTTAGTTGGATTAATTTAAGTGCAAGCCTAATGAGACTATATAGGGCCGGTAGGTATATGTCTATCCTACAAGCAAATTAAGTTTGAAAAATTGATCTTACACGATTTAATTGAAAGTTAGTCTAAATTTCTTATGTCTAGGCTCACTTAGAACACCAAATAAAGTTCCAATCAAATTTCTCATCTTTCAGAACAATTAAGCTCACAATTGAATCAACAAACATAACATTATAGCAATTAAAAAGAAGAAATAATCATCCACTAATCCATAATTAAATTAAATAATCCAAAATCAAGGTTTATATACATAAACTGAACATTGTTATAAATAAAATAATAGTTAACAAAAAAGGAAGAATATAAAGGAAAGGAGAAATAAAAACTCAATATTAAAATCTCATCCGTGTTATAGATCTTTTACAATTCCAAACTTTAATCTCCCTCCATTAAACTTCTAAGCTCTATCGTCACCAACCAAAAAAATAGAAAACACAGTCTTCTTTCTAGTTTCTACTTTCTATGCATCACATATATAGGCATATATTGACTCCTCCCAAAACTTCTAAAACAATGTCGTTGCTATCAATGAATTGAAAAGAAAATAATGATGATGATAAATATGAATTTTTTTTATTTGAAAAAACTTCTCATTATTATTTATTATTGTTTCTTTCCTAAAATTTAAAACTACTATTTTTATTGAAATCTCACAAATGTTGTATCCAATTGATATCTCATAAAATCCCTTTAACTTAGTATTAATGATTTTCTAAATATATTTTGTCCAAAAAAAAAAATGATTTTCTAAATATATCAAAATATTTTTTAAATATATTAAAATTGGAAATTCATCACTTAGACTAATGAACCCGTTACATACCAAAAATATTAGTGAACCCATTAGAAGCCCATATTTGCCATTGTGCTGCGTCTTTAAGCTATTGAGTTATGTTTAGGTGGCAATAACAGATTAACACTTAACAGGATGGGATGCAGATAAAAATTAGGGTAAATTATACAAAATTTCTCTCAAATTTGTATGTAATATCTAAATAACCTCCGACCTTTGAAACTTTGCCATAAACCTTACTAAAATTTTATATTTATGAAGATAATCCCAAACTATTGACTTTGTTTATTATTTATATGTAAATGACTTAAAGTTCAAGGAATTTGTATGATTATAACTTAAAGTTTGAGCGCTCATATGCATACAAAAATAAAGTTTAGAGTTGTGCTTGTTTGGATTAGAAATTGGAGACTTCAAAAATAACTTTTCAATCGTGATTTACGATATACGAGGTAAGTATGTTATAGGAGTTTTATTTGATTTATGTGAATAAACATTTTTGGAACCACCAAAAGTGGTCCTAAGTATGCTAGTTGTGATAGTTTGGGCTAATTTGCAAGAATATAAAAGTTAAAAAGGTTAAGATCCATTTTTCCTCCGGAAGTTGTCAAAAAATTTCAATCTTGCCACAGAAGTTTTTTTTAGCAGATGTTACCGCAGCTGATAGCTTCCTCCCTCCCTCTCCTCAAACCAGCTCGTCTTCTTCTTCGTCAACTTGTCTCAACCCATTAATGCAATAAAGTGTCCATCTTCACCATCAAGTACTATCCATCTTGCAATCGCTGGCATCCATACGAAACTTCTGGCTTGGAGCCAAAATTCTATACTAAAAGTTTTCCACGAAAAATAAACAATAATGAAGAAATTTTCAGTTACCAAAAAAAACAAAGAATTTAAGAAGAAAGAAAGAGGGAGAAGCTTCTGTGGCATAGGACATCGTTCAGCGGAGGACGGTGTTTGGCGGCTGAATATAGATCGTGGCTTGTGAAGGCTCTCTAAAGGAAAGGAACAAAGCCTCAATAGATTTGTCCAATAGAAGTGACGAGTCCGAACGGCAAAGATGCGATTCCTTTCTGGGGAAGGGTGACAGAAATATCGAGGGAGAAGGTGGCAGTACGGTTAGAAACGACGCCGGCGTTAATAGAGAGGGAGAAGGCAGTGTTGAGTGTGAGAGGGGAGGAAGCTAAGGGGAAGGTTCAGAAGAAGGATGTGGCTTGGAACTCAAACCAGTAGATGGGCTAAGGAGTGAAGGGGAAGAAGATGATGCGATGATGCGAACGTGACATCATGTGCATGTTTAGGTTCACATTACAAAAGCATATAAATTGAGATAAAACTTCTATCAACAACTACAAAAAAAAAACTTCGTATTAGCCACGGAGTTACCCACGAAAAAAATTCCATAGGAAATTTCCGTGGCTAAAAATTTCACATGGAATTCCATAGGTAATGAAAGTTTCCGTCTCAAAAAAAACGTGGCTTATTTTTTTACCACATATTTTTTTTGAAACGGAATTTTTTCGTGGCTAATACAAAGTTTTTTGGAAAAATCTTTTTGAGGACCATTTTTGGTGTAAAAATCTCAAAAAAATGCTCTCAAAATCTGACAATACTTGAAAAGGCCTAAAGCATTTTCAGGTATTTTCGGAATCTTGCATGAGTTGTTAACTGGCCGATATAGTTGTTAACTGGTACCGATATAGTTGTTAATGGGGCGATTTAGTTGTTAAAAAATTATTGTTAAAAGCCGATATAGTTGTTAACTAACAACTATATCACCCAAAATTACAACTCGCGTAAGATTCTGAAAATACCTAAAAAGGTCTTAGGCCTTTTCAGGTATTGTCAGATTTTGAGGGCCTTTTTTAGGATTTTTACACCAAAAAGGGCCCTCAAAAGGATTTTCCCAAGTTTTTTTGTAGTACTTACTAGTAAATCATAAATTATGTTGAAAAAAAAGCTTCTAATACTAATCCAAATAGACACTTATAATTTTGACTAAAAAAAAATAGACACTTATAAGGATTGTAATGTGTGGCAATTTATCCTAGGTGTCAATAGAGCTGTCAAAATGGGCTGGACCCTGCGGGCCAGCCCATTTAGCCCCATTTCTAACCCCTTATTTCTAGCCCCACATAATGGGGTTAGTTTTTGGCCCTAACCTATTTAGCCCCATATGATGGGGTTATGATAGGTTAGCCCGCGGCCACCCTATTATTTTATATTTGTGTACGCGTAGAGCAATACTGTCGCATGAACATTTCTACCCTTACTTTTAAATAAATTAAAAACCTCACCCCCACCACCCCACCACCACCGCCGCCGGCCACCACCACCGCACCGGCCACCACCACCACCACCTCCGCTGGCTGGCCACCACCACCACTACCGGCGGCCGGCCACCACCGCCGCCGCCGCCGGCCGGCCACCACTGCCTGACAAAATTTCATTAGCTTTATTTGATTCGGTGTTATGGTTGTAATTAAAATTGGATGAACATTGTGTTCATCTAAATAATTAATCTTATTTCCCTTGTGTGATAAGCGGTTGCCTCGTGAAGATCAAAGCCACAGAGCCTCCGCCCGCACGGATTCTTATTCTATCCTTCCTATATACGGCTTGTGCTGCAAATACCTCATCCTGAATATAAAGTTCTTGATAACTGATTTTAGCCAATTATGATTTTGCCTACTTATACGTATGTTACACAATAAAATATCACTTGTTGTTAACCATTAGTTGGCCTAGTGGCAGCACTATCTGTGATTCTTTAATGAGCGGTCTTAAGTTTGAACATAACGTTACGTGTGTTTATTTATGTGAAATTAAAAATATGAACATAAATAGTTTTAATAATTTCCTAAAATTGTCGAATGGCGAGATAGTGGGATTGAAATTGGCACAATTGGTTGTAATGCGTAGAAGAAGAGAAAGAATTCCAAGAGTATTACTAAAACTTTACCCTAATATATTCAAGTGACAACATTACATTGGTTACGCATAGATACGTCAGACCTCAGAGTATGAAATTATTATTACTAATTAATAAAAATATAAAAATGTATTTAATATTTAAAAATATTTTTTTGGCCCGCGGGCTAGCCCTAACCCTTAGGGTTATATAATTTTTGGGCCCGTGTGGGCTGTTTAACATGCGGGCTTTTTGGCCCTGTGGGCTTTTTAGCCCTAGCCCGCGCGGGCTAGGGCCTAACGGGCCGGGGTGGCCCGTTTTGACAGCTCTAGGTGTCAAGCCATCTCAGGGTCTTCAAACTAATGGTCAAAATTAACCTTACTGCAACATTACTCTATTTTTTAATATTCCAAGTAACATTGCTCCATGCAAAAAAAAAATTGGGGCAATATTGAAATTTTCTAACAACTTCTAGAATAAAAATGGCCCTTAATCCAAGTTGAGAAGGTTTGTTGAAAAGATTCAAATGTCATGGAAGTTATTTAAATATGGGATAAACTTTAGAGGGATTTTATTTAATTTAGCTTAGGATTAAAATATTTTTCTATAATTATTTAAAACAAAAACTTATATTGAAAACCATTCATACAAGGACAAATTGAGAATCAAGCATTTTGATTTTAAAAAGGTGATCATTATGAATTGGGTGGGATCACTGTTTATGATATATATGGCAAAAATTTCTATCGTGAAAGGAGGAATAATTATGCCACCTTTGATTTTCCTCACTTAACATATTAATCCTTTTCTTAATCCTCACGTCAATAAATTAATAAACAATCACGTAATGGAAGTTACCTTCTTTGACTTCACTTTCCCATCACCTAAAATGAGAAAATTTACAATTAAAATGCCAAATTGTTATGAAAATTGAAAAGTTACAGGAATTCCTTTTTAAAACATGGAAACAAATATTTATGAGAAGTATTCCTTTTAAATTATAATCAATAGAAATAGAGAAATAATTACGGTTAGAATGAGTTTGAGTTTGTATCAGAACAAAACTTTTTCACCTTTTTTTTCCTCTCACTTAGTGTGAGCCCTCTCCTCTCTGTGTGAGTGCCAGTTTAGTTCCCCGTGAACATGTTCTTCTGAGCTTCTTTCGGAGTGTGTAGTGAGTGCTCTTGTGGAATCGGCGATATGGAAGTGGAGAACAGCAGTAGTTCGGGTAGGATGAAGCAGTGGTTCGGATCTCGAAGAGAAGATTGAAAAGCATGGTGGATCGCTAATCGGGAAGCTCCACGCAAGCAAAATTTTAAATATTCCCACTTGTTATCTCTATGATAAAAAAAGGATGGCAAGTAGAAACAGATATAGACATACATGTGCTTGATCGTAACAAGCTTATTTTTCTTTTTCGTTTTCAAGACATCAAAGAGTATGGGAGAATTCTAAAAGGTAGGCCTTGGTCGATTCTCGGGATTTCTTCTAAACCTTCAGGTTTGGGAGGACTCTATGATACTTGAAGATGTTAACTTTGAGGAGGTGCCTTTCGGGTGCAATTTCACGGCCTCCCGGTAGTAGCTTTTGACAACAACAACGCCAAGATCCTTGGTGATTCGTAGGGGAAGCCGTAATGTTTGAAACACCGATGAATGGAGGCGGAGACTAGGGACGCAGTTTCATTAGAGTCAGTCACTTGTTCAATGAATAAACCACCGACTTATGGCTTCGGGTACCGAGGAAGGAAAGAAACCAGCTTGGGTCACCGTGAAATACGAACGGCCGCCAATTTTTTGCTATAAGCGTGGGCGGATTGGTCATGATAATCGAGGATGTAAGGAGGACTCGGGTATAAATGGAGAGGCCGCAGATGATAATGGCTTCGGAAGTGGGCTCATCACACTCGCCGTGCGCACTGAGGCGGATATAGTAGTGTGTAAGGAAGATTGGAACGAAGTTTCTTTTTTGAATAAGGAAGATCCGATCACGACCCCACGACGAAGTTGGTTGCGGGAGAAGCCGGAATTGTCGGCGGTAAGTCGGACCCCATGGATAACAAACAGGAACAAAGTGAAGATCGGTTGGCTTGCTGGAACGCACCGATGGTGGATAATGGGTGGGACCAGGAGAAAATTCAAAAAGAGGTTTGAATGTTTACAACGCGTCGAATGCTTGCCTCTGTGCGTAAGCGAGATCGGTCAAAAGGTGATCTTAGGCGGGAAGTTTTGAATGATTACATCGCGCCGAATGCTTTCCCCGTGCGAAGGCGGTTCGGTCAAATGGTGATCTTAGGCGGGAAGCTGGATTTTTTGAAGAAACAAGGTGAGATGCCAAAGGAGGATCATCCAAAGGGTGTCTAGGGAAGAAGGATGAAGTCTTCGAAGGAATAGAAGATAAAGAATCCGAGGCGCAAAAATTTGTGGATCACATAGTCAAGGACTCAAGAGATGATATACTATTAACAGGGGCCCAGCTTTGCTAATTAGGAATTGCAACGGGGATCAAGAACTAAAGGATTTAAGGGGGGACATAAAAGTGACAAGTGGGCCAGCTTTATTGATAGAAAGTCATAATTGCAATGGTGATAACGTGTTTAGGGATTTAATAGGAGACAAAATAGAAATGGGTGGGCCAACTTATTTTAAAAAAAAAAGTTGTAAAGGTGGTGAGAGGATGGACTTAGTCAAAAAGAAGGAGACAAGAGGGTTTCCAATACATCGCACCTTCCCCTTCGACACAGCTCCGTCGCCACTTTTTCCAAAAAAATTATGTGCTCCGGCCCAGACGGTGGGACCGTGTATTACTCGAACTTGACCCCTCAATCGAAAATACGGACAAAGTGATGATTTGTTCAAAGTGAGTTATCTCCAAATCGCCTAAACGACTCTCATCCTTATATTGTTGACCTTCCCGTGATGACGAGCGCAAAGTGAATTCAATAATTCCTTTTATTGAATTATCTCCCATCTCGATCAAGTTTATTTGGTTTAAAAGGGATTCAGATCAAGAGGCCCATGAGGATGACGATACTTTTGATAGAAGCTACAAGTGCGGAAGCTGGATTTTGATTCAAATGTGGATTATTCGACGACGCGATCGGGCTTGGCGAAGAAAGGGCGCAGAAGAAATCTCGTGTCGGTCAAAAAATTCTTCGTCAAACCGGGTATAAAGGAAAACCAGATTCACCGTTGATAGTTCTCCCACTAGTGACATAGATTTTCCGCGGTTGGCTAACTTCGATGACTGCCAAGGGAGATGGATCTTGTTACTCCAATATCAGGAACGTCGGTGGTTGGACGGGACCAACCACCAGTTCACCATGAATCTGTTAGCCTGGAACTGTCAAGGCCTGGGGGTTGCCTTGACAGCCAGGAATCTGAAGACAGAGTGTCTCAGGAAAAAACCCCACATGGTGTTCTTATCGGAAACTAAGCAAAAGGCTACTTACATGCGGAAGATAAGGCGTATTGTGGATTTAATGAGGAGTGGTGGTTGATCCGATCGGGAAGAGTGGTGGGCTTGCTTTGTGGTGGTCGATATGGTTACGGTGGATATCTTATTCTCTTCCCGACATATAATCCATACACGGATTGAATCTGCTACCATGATTACTCCGGCTTTTATTACATTCATATATGGTCCGACGGTTGAGAAAGAAAGGTTATTAGCCGGGGAGGAGGTCCGACGAATTGGGAGCAACTTCGTGACTCCCGGATGTGCATTCGGGGATTTTAATGACATCTTGTCTCAACGAGAAATGGGGAGGCAATCCAAGACCGTGGAGGACTATTCTAAACTTTAAATGTTTTATTGCAGATGTGGCTTAGATGACTTGGGATTTAATGGCTATAAGTTTACTTGGTGTAATAAACGTCCGCATCCGACACCATTCGTGAAAGAATAGACAGAGCGTTGGGTAATACTCGCTTAGGGAACTTTTCCCAAACCTCCAAGTTTTCAATATAGAGCCAATGGGATCGGATCATCATCTCTTTGTTTTCTAAAGTTTCAACCAGAAATTTGTCGAGGGAAACGCACTTTTCGCTTTTGAGGCTTGCCGGCCTACCCATCCGAATTTTCATAGGTCAAGTTAAGGATAGCTGGAAAACAGTATTTGCAGGTAATCTGAGTGCATTTGAGATTTTTAACCATAATTTAGTGAACTGCAAACAGAATTTGATCAAGTGGAACCAGAAGGAATTCCCTAACAATCTTCGGAAAATCGAGGCGCTAAAGACCCAACTTGCTAGACTTAGCCAAGGGGACCTAGACTCATATTCTACACGTGCAATTCGATGTTAAAGTGGAGCCGGATCGTGTATTTGCTCTTGAAGAACAGTTTTGGTGGCAACGTTCACGGGTCTCCGGCGGAGACAGAATTCCGCTTTTTCCACCAATCCACCCTCAAAAGGAGACATCGGAACAGTTTATTATGCCTTAAAGATGATAGAGGTAATCGGTTATCGGAGAAAGCTGAAATTTCCCAAAACATCTCCCGCTTTTTCCGAGAATCTCTTCTCTTCTTCGAACCTCATCGACATGGACTCGATTCTAAGTTTCATTGATCCCAAGATTTCAACTGAGATGAATCAAGGCCTCATGCTCCCCGTCTCCAAAGAGGAAGTCAAAGCAGCTGCTTTCAGTCTAGGGATATCCAAAGCGCCGTGTCCGACGGTTTCTCGTATCTTTTACCATAATTCTTGGAATGAGATTGGGGATTCGTTTTTAATATGGTCCGGGAATTTTTGAGGGGAAACCAATGTTCGTGGCGCTCAATGAAACTAATATAACCTTGATCCCTAAGGTGGATAGACCTGAACATGTCTCTCACTTCCGACCCATGGACTATGCAATTTTTCCTACAAGATCATCTCCAAGCTCCTAACCACTAGGATGCGACCATTACGGACGTTTGCATTTCCCAAAATCAAGGAGCGTTTGTCCGGTCGATGTATACATGACAACATCATCATTGCCCATGAAGTCTACCATTACCTAAGGAGGAAGAAAAAGGAGGTAAATATGAATTCGCTCTCAAGATGGATATGAGCAAGGCATATGACCGTATTGAGTGGATTTTTCCGGAAAAAGTGCTGCTGCATTTTGGTTTTTGTCCGCTTGGGTAGCTCTTATAATGGAGTGTGTGCATCTGTTTCGCTAAATATTTGTGTATCGGGGAAACGGGAGCTCCTTCTCACCAGGTAGGGGTTTGAGACAAGGGGATCCCCTCTCACCATATCTCTTTATTCTCGTCTCGGAGGTCCTATCACTTATGATAAGGAAGAGCCAAAGTGTTACTCTACTAAAGGGAATCAAATTAAGCCAGAGTTGTCCTGGTTCTCACTCATAATTTTTTTTCTTGATGACTCTCTTTTATATATGAATGCAAACAAGAAGGATTGCGAGTACTTGGCAAAAATTCTACATTACTATTGTACCGCATCGGCCAAGTCATCAACCTTGACAAGTCTAGTATTTTCTTCTCCTCCAATACTCCCGCCTTGGTGAGAACTATGGTTGGTAGCATACTAGGTATAATGAAGAACGGAAGATCCGGACGGTATCTCGGGTATCCCTAGTATCCGGGAAAAACCAAACACCAAGCATTGGCCTACATTAGGAACGTGTCATCAACAAACTACAAAGTTGGGGACATTCTTTCCTTTCCTTTGCTTTGCCGAGAGGTGCTGATAAAAGATCATACAAGCAATCCCGATCTATCCTATGAATTGTTTCAAATTTCCCTTAAAACTTGTAAGGAAATCCATAGTCTTATTGCTAATTTCTGGGGACGGCAATGCTTTGGGGGACGTACACATTGGAAATCATGGGATTCCCTCACATCCGCGAAAAATCGGGGGAGGTATGGGCTTTCGTGACTTAATCATTATGAATGACTCCCTTTTGGCCAAGGTCGTACATGGAGACTCATGACAAATCCTAATGACTTATGGGCAAGAGTGTTGAAGAGCATATATTTTCCTAAGGCCGAGTTTATTGATGCAACTAAAGGTTATAAAGCTTCTTGGCGCCGGGTCAAGCCTTATTGATGGTAGGGCTCTCCTTAAAAAAGGATCTTGATGGGATGTTGGTACCGGTACTTCAATACGTATTTGGGGAGATACTTGGGTCCTCGGTATTCCTTTTCCAAACTAAACCTCTTAATTGCAATAACCCCTTTGTGAAACAAGGCTATGTTTGTGATCTAATTGTGGATGGTTGCCTGGAATCTCAATCCCATAGCACAATTCTTAACAGATTGAAGTCAAAAACGCCATCTATGATATTCTCATTCCGCCTAATGGACTAGAAGACAAGCTAGTATGGAAATATGCGAGAGATGGGGAGTACATGGTCAAGTTGGGTTACAAAGCTGAAAAGGAAAAGATTGTAGTGGGCATTAATAAGGCTAGTTCCTCTCTTGTTGTGCCTCCTTTCGTGGCGGGAAATCTGTTTGGAAATTAAAGACCATCCCACGTGTGCAACAATTTTTATGGCGAATTTTAAATAATGCCATTGCTACCAATGGAGCCCTTTGTCGTAGAAGAAGAAGCCGGACGAGTCAATGCCCCATTTGTGAAGAAGAGGCTGAAACCATTGAACATTTATTCTTCCATTGCTCATGGACTCGTTGTATATGGTTTGGGTGTATATCGGGTGCGAGAATAGACACTCTCAATGTGACAAATTTCAACACTTGGTGGCTCAGCATTTTAGGTATGCACTCTCTAAATACTCATGACCTATCCTTAATTTTTGGTTACTCGGGTTTATTTGGAAGCAAAGGAATGACAAGGTGTTTAATCACATAGATCCCAACCCCTTTGTGGTCATTGAAATGGCACGGAATAGCAATGTTGAATTTCTCACAAGCAATATAAGCCAATCGCATGAACTGTCCGGTTGATCAGCCTCCTAACTATTTAGTCCGGGTTCCACCGCCTCTGCGGTTATCCGAAAATCAATCGTGATGGTGCCTATCAGCATGGCAAGGAAAAGGCATCTATAGGGGTGGTCTGTAGAGATAATTTTGGCTCATTTAAATGGGGCTATGTAGATAAACTGAAATCTATATCAGCTTTCATGACTGAAGCTCTTGCTCTTAAACGGGCTCTACTCCTTGCTGTGGATATAGGGATTGACAAAGCAGGCTTTGAATCAGATTGTCTTTCCTTAATCAACTGTGTCAATGCTAAGTCACCTTCTTTATTTGACTAGTTGTAGAAGTTTAATTCATGACATAATCAGCCTCTCTCTTCCAAAGTTGGGTTTTCAATCTCTTTTACCCCAAGAGGGTAACCGTGTTGCTGACTCTTTAGCAGCAATTGCTTATAAGGGGGTGTGCCCTATTGGGTGGGTCTTCCAACCAACACCTCCTTTGATGTCCCTTCTAACTTTGGACGCTCAGGAGGCTCTTTCAGTCATGGATGATGCATCTCTCCAACTCGTAAGGGTGATCGTTAATTTACTCTTCTCAGTTTTTTGTTTTTTTTTCCTTTTCTCGGGTTGTTCCTTTTTCCTTTCAACCGTATTTCGCTTCGTACCTTTCCGTTGTAGCATTAAGGTCTAGTGTTGGTTTGTCTCAGTTGTATTTTTCTTCTCTCGTAACTTTCTCGATTTAATGGTAATAGAATGTCCTTTCCGAGCAAAAAAAGAAATAGAGAAATAATTGGGTGAGATATGGGTGAAATCCAAAATTCAAAACCTTCTTATGTTAAAAACAAAAAAGTATATAATTCTTGAATATCAATATCCACATATTCTGTAATGTGTGTGTAATTTATAAAGAGTACTCCCTTTGGTACCCTATATGTTGGCCACCTATTAGTTTTAGAAGGAAATGATGGTTCGATATAAATTATTTTTATTATTTTATTTAAATCTAATGAGTTATTTTGAAAATTCCCTTCGCCATGTTCGAAGTAATATGAAAGTATTTGATAATAATGTTTCACTACAAAAAAAAAAACTTCGGATTAGGAACTAAATTATCGATCAAAAAAATTTGTTTAGGAAATTACCGACGGAATTCTGTCGGTAAATCTATCGGTAATCTCTTCTGCCACATTTTTTTTTTCTGCGACCAATATTTTGCATCGGAAATCCAGTTATCAACGGAATTCCGTAGGTAATTTCTGTCAGTAATCTGACTTTTTTTGTAGTGTTCATGAGGGATGAAAATGAGAAGGGATTCAAGTGTAAGATGATTTTAATCTAATTGTAACTTTGTTCTTACACATTTATTTAGATGCAACTCAGTTTTTATAATTTTAACAGTTAATTTAATCTCTTTGTCTTAAAAAATAAAAAATATAATAATATTAATATTAAATAACATGAACTAAATTATAAAATGGTTAAAACAATAATGACTAAATTGTAATGAATCAAAAATTTAGAGATTAAATTATAACTTAGCCAAAATGATTGGTAGAAAGTGAACTGTCCTTTTATTTTAAATTATGGGACCTTTTGATTGTGGGTTGGATAAGTTGTGAGGATCTAAGATCTATCTTCGAGTCAAAAAAAAAAAGATCTAAGATTTATCTCCATTGCTCTATTGACCACATGTCAAGATAGCATAGGCTGCCTCTACCAAATGTCAACTGAGCCGTCAACTTGCTGGCTGATGTGAAACAATGTTTAAGTAGGTAGAGGCAGAATTGAATGGACCTTCTTGGAAGGTGTTCTGTTGAGGTTTGGCTTCTGTAAGGAGTGGGTATCTCTCACTATGAAGTGTGTTCAATCTGTCCCACTTAATGTATGTGTTTCCGGGGAATCCATCGTTCCTTTACTCCAAGTCGCGGTCTACGCAAGGGGACCTCTCTCCCCATACCTATTCATACTTGTTGCGGAGGTCTTAGCCCTTATGATTAGCAAAAGTCAGCATGCAAATCTCCTGAAAGGGATCAAGCTAAGTAATAGTTGCCATGTGCTTACACATAGTTTCTTTGCAGATGATTCACTATTATACATGAAGGCCAACGGAAGGAATGTATGTATTTAAGCCGACTCTTACATCTATATTGTGCGGCTTCGGGACAAGTCATCAATCCGGGAGAAGTCGAGTATTTTCTTTTCGCTAATACCCGCAGACGAGGTAAGATCAATGGTTAGTGGTACCGGGAATTCTAGCCACCGAAGATCCGGGGAGATATCTAGGCATTCCAAGTATCGGGGAAGACCAAGAACCAAGCATTGGCGTATGTTCGTGAACGTGTTACAAGCAAGCTTCAAAGTTGGGGCCTCTCTTCCCTTTCCTTTGCGGGACGAGAAGTGATGATAAAAGCTGTTATACAAGCTATTCCGATATTCCCTATGAATTGTTTCAAGTTCCCTATCAAAACCTGCAAGGAGATACACAGTTTGATTGCTAACTTTTGGTGGGATGGAAATGCCTTTGGGCACCGTACTCATTGGAAGGCTTGGGATTTCCTTACCTCTGGGAAAGATAAGGGTGGTATGGGTTTTAGAGACCTGGTTGTTATGAATGACTCGCATCGGCCAAAACGTCTTGGAGACTCTTTATGCGTCCCGATGATTTATGGGCCAAGGTGTTGAAGAGTATCTATTTTCCCAAAGGGAGTTCATGAATGCGGAAAAGGACATAGAGCCTCTTGGTGTTGGTCGAGTCTTATTGATGGCGTAAATACCCTTAAGAAAGACCTTCGGTGGGATATTGGAACGGGTACGGCGATCCGCATTTGGGGCAATCCATGGATCCCCGGAATCTCCTTGCCGGCCCAACCAAAAATAGTGATAACCCATATGTCCAAAGCAGGCCGTGTTTGTGATCCGATTGTTGATGGCGCCGGAATCTTGAACCGATTTCACAAATTGTATCGGAGGAGACCAAAAAAGCTATCTACAAGATCCCCATACCTACCAATGGTTTGGAGGATAAGCTTGTGTGGAGCTATGCTAAAAATGGGGAGTATATGGTTAAATTGGGGTATAATGCAAAGCAAAGGACCGACTCCCATTGGGACCTAGTAAGGCTGGATCGTCTATTGTTGTGCCTCCATCTAGCTGGAAATTTGTGTGGAAGCTTAAGGTAATTCCGCGTGTGCAACAATTCATTTGGAGGCTTCTAAATAATGCCATCGCTACAAATGCTGCCCTTTATCGTAGGAGAAGATCTTTAATTGATCTATGCCCCATTTGTGAAGAAGCGGAGGAAACGCTTGAGCACCTATTCTTCCACTGTACATGGACTCGTTGCATATGGTTCGGTTGCCACCTAGGTGGTAGATTTGATTTTGCAGCTGTATCAAATTTTAATAGCTGGTGGCTCCACATCTTCGATATGTCTTCTTTGAGCTCATATGACTTGTCCTTGATTTGTCGGATTTTGTGGTTAATCCGGAAGCAAAGGAATGACATGGTTTTTAGTTTTCTTCCCCCAATCCCTTTGTGGTGCTTGAGATAGCTAGGAAGAATGCTTTGCTGAATTTCCGGTTAATCTTGTTTTGAAGCAACCCGAATCGGATTTATCGATAAGCCTTGTGTCCCGGCCTGTTTTTGGGATCCACGGTATTTGATAGTGTGAAAATTAATTGTGATGGAGCTTTCCATTTGGGAAGCGATGATGCAGCAATCGGTATGGTTTGCAGGAATCATTTTGGCTCTTTTAAATGGGGCTTCATTGACAAATTGAAATCTATTTCTGCTTTCATGACTGAAGCTCTGGCGCTTAAGCGAGCCTTACTGATAGCTATGGATTTAGGGCTTGACAAAGCTATTTTCGAATCCGATTGCCTCTTCCTAATCAATTGTGTTGTTGCCAAGTCACCTTCTTTACATGATTGCGCCGCGAGGATTATTCATGATATTATTAACTTGTTTGCTTCCAAAGTTGGGTTCTCGCTCTCCTTTACTCCTCGTGAGGGTAACCGTGTTTCGATCATCTGCAAAGAATTGCTTATAAGGAGGTGTGCCCTATGGGTGGGTTTCACAACCAACACCTTCTTTATTGTCTCTTCTAACTTTGGATGCCAAGCAGGTTTCTTTAGTCAGGAATGATGTTTCTTGCTCCAGTTTTGTAAGGGGTGATGTCTTTATCTAGCTTTTATCTTTAGCTGTTTTTCTTTGTTCTCTTAGCTATGGCCTGTCTTTGTATTAGTTTTTATCCGCCTTGTGGACGCTTTCTCTAGTTGTTGTTGCTGTATTGCTGTTTACTCTTGAAGTAGTAATGTAATTCATTTCTTCGAGCAAAAAAAAAAAAAAACATGTCACAAAATAAGATAGGAATACGTATATATGTTTTTTTTTTCAAAAAAAAATATTATAATCACTTCAAAGATCTTTTATTTAAAAACATATTATTGCTTTGATCAGCACAAACAAACTGGCACACCATAAATATTAAATAGGGAAAATCTACTGCGCCCAAATTAACAAAAAATTGTCAAAAAAGTCCAAAAAAGTCACATGTCAAAAAAGATCTTAGGGTCTTTTCTGATATTATTTTATAAAATGTTAATTGTTAACGTATACTGATATAGTTGTTAACGAGTATTGATTTAGTTGTTAACATGTACTAATTTAACTGTTAGGATATTGTTGTTGTTAATGTTCTACTAATATTGTTGCCAGAAGACCTTTTTTGACATGTGACTTTTTCTTAGATTATTTTTAACAATGTTTTTTACTAATTTAAGCCCTGAAAGATATTTTCCCTATTAAATAATACAGGCGACATAATCTTAATTAAATAATCATCATTCAGCATTATTTATTAGTGAAAAATCAGAATATCCCACTGGAAAGATTGTTTCAAAAATGAAATGATTACGTGATAAGATAATGTGAAAAGCAATAATTTAGTTCTTGAATTGAATTATTAATCATTTGGCTCGGTGTTTAAAAATCTAGAAGGGTTGGGATGGGATCAGCTAGGCAATGACACCTGCCAAAGTAGCAGCTAGAGGTGGAGAAAGGATCATAGCCACCTGAAGCTTTTAATTAAATTCTGAATTACTGCATGATGGCGGCGGCTTCATTTTAAAATTGTATTTTGTATCCTAAATTCCTAATGCCTGTGCCGCCAATAAAAGAAGCTGTGATTTATTGACCAAATAGGCAGGAGCAAATTAAAATGGAGATTGGTAAAGTAATAGTGTGCACCAATATTGCGCCACGTGTCCCCCCACCTTCTCCTTCGCCTCCCACCACCTCAACTTGGTCTGCAACACCACCCCCCCTCCTGTGATGTTTGTAGTTCGACATTGGTGGTGTTAGAAATATAAGGTGAGATTAAATTATTAGTTAGATAAGAAGTTATAGTCTAGTCTATATAGAGACCCAGGGTCTTAATTATTGAGATTAGTTTGTTAGATTTGAAGTCTTCACCATGTGTAGAGAGAAAGTTAACTTGGTTTCCCTCTAAGAGAAAGTTAACTTGGTCTTCTTTCAAAATTAGCCTTTTATTTTATAGACTGTGCAATTTGTAGAGAGGGAATACTTTTTAACCTATTTGTAAGTTACAAGACTATGCAATTTTAATTTATCCTTTTATAGACTTTTTGTTTTTTGGTTATCCATCTGATGATATGCAAAGCTTCGCTTGGACTAATCTGGATCCTACCCGCGTCGCATATATGGCATGGTGGGAGAGTCTCCCAACAAGGTTTTTCTGTATTCACAAGACTCAAACTTAAAACCTTGTATAAGCAACATAAGCCGTTTACCACTTATACCAACTCCATTGATAATTTTATAGTCTTTATTGAGAGGGGTGTAGATGTAAAATATTTTGTTGGACTTGATATGAGATTATGCGCTTCAAGGTGAGTGAGGTTTGGTCCAAAATTCCCAAAACATTCAGACTTACCCTTCTGAGTCCTTGTTCTTTTTGGGCCAGTGTCTTAGAGTCCTTGTTTCTTTCTGGGTCAGTGCCTTCTGAGTCCTTTCAAGGTTCGGTTTTGGATTTTACATATGGGAGAGTATTGGTATCTCTTTTTTGTAAGAAGAGAGTGTTCTTACCTCATAGAGCAATAACATTAATTATGTAAGGAAGGCAGAGAGAGGTCCACATTATCCACTCTCGAAGGCGGAGAGAGGTCCAAATTATCCATTATCTTAGTATCCTTCAGAATCTTTACATATTGATCAGGGGTAAGGGGGTGAAAATTACAAACAAGGATCCAAAGTTTTAGATATCATATTTTAGCCTCATAAAAATTTAAATTTTTCATTTTAGTCCATGTATGACACCTTTATTATGGACTAAAGTAAAAATATTGAAACATTTATAAAACTGAAATATGATTTTCTAAAATTTTGGGTCTTTTTGTAATTTTAGGGGGCAGGGGCCACTTCTAGCCCCCTAAATCCGCCCCTAATTCTGACCGTCCAATATTAATCCAAGCATTCAAAGAAAGCTACGTCATCTTTTTCAAGTTGCCTCAAGTGGTGGAAATGAAATTTTAAAATGTAGATAATGTAGGTCTCTCTTTAGACGTTTAGATTAATGTTGGACGGTCAGGATTCAAAATTACTAAGGGATACTAAGGAAATGGATATTGAGAGAATCTGAATCCCTACATTTAGTGACTTACTGCACGTCAAATAGGATTACCTCTAATATTAAAAGGATGTTTATGCTTTTAAAAAAAAAAAAAATCGCAAGATTTGGAATGTCATGTTGTGGTTATAGGTGTGAGGAGCGCAACTTCGATGTGCACCCAATTGCCGGAGCTGATACGACACCGTTCGCACCCAGACCATCTCTTGAGGCTCCAACCACTATCGTTTGGGACTTGCAGGCTCTGCAAAACCATATGCACTTGTCACTTCCTGGGGTTATAGATGCCATCTCTGTGACTTCAATCTTCATCTTCGTTGCTTTTTTCTAAATCTCCTCATCAACCCAACTGGCTTGGCTTCCTCCATAGCCCTTTCGCTATTTTACTGGTTTTGCTTCTGCCTTTCTTGCTCGCTCTTCTGTTTGGGGCTATTCAACGTCATCCACGTGCTTACTCGGTTCACTCTTATCATTATTATCGTCGTTGATTCCTTGTACGAGTCAACCAGCGCTGCTTGGAGGCTGTTTGGTTTGAGTGGATCAGAGCAATAATGAGTAGAGGAGAATATCTTCTTGATGATTTGATTTGATTTTTTTATTTTTTTTATTTTTTTAAAAAAGAGAGGAGTGGGTTAAAAGTTTTTAATTATTATTTTTTAACTATTTTACCTTATATAACCAATTCTTCAATTTTCTTAAATCTCACCCATAAAAATTTTCCTTCCCCTTCTCTTGCCAATACCAAACAGTAGGGGTGTTTGTGGGCAAGGCGGGCGAAACCCTTACCCAATGTCCTGGTCAAAAGTTCATTGAAGTGATCAAACGCAAATTTCGATTAGTGTCCAGTCTGTCCGATAAACCCTAATATTTTTGTTTGGCGGGGTGGGTCTTTCATCTCGATGGTGATCTCGCCACACCCTATGTGAAAAAAACAGTTTCAATTATACCTAATAAACAATAATGCAAACTTCAAATGAAATCCATAATTCTACATTTTGGAATATTCCAAAATAAGTTTACAACTTGAGTCTTGAAATTAAAAAGATAATCATATATCTTAACAAATTAAATAGTCAAATATCCATAAGTGAAAATAAAAAATATATAATAATATTGCATCAAAAAAATAAAAATATATATATACTTCTTTAGTAGGCCAAATAAGGCAGCATACCCCTGCCGGCCCGCAAAAATTTCTAAATTTCAATTTGTCCAATTTTTTAAATTACTTTTTTCTTGGGCTTGGCAGGGTAATTTTTCTACTGGCGCACAGGGCCATAGGCATCTGAATAACCCTACCAAACAGCGCCTAAACTTTCCCAAGATGCTATGAATTTTCTTTATCAACATGGTAGCGATATTTGACCAAAAAAAAAAAAAAAAAAAACATGGTAGCGGTAGAGACAGAGACAGGGGATGGAATTGGACTACTAATGGAGCACGGCTTCTGGTCGAGAGATTCGAGTTTGAATTTAAAAGTTTTTAATTACTTTTATTATTATTTTATCTTACATATCCTCATTATTTTTTTAATTTATATTTCTCATGCAACATTTTTAGATTTAACTTTAGTTTTCTCTTTAAAAATTATTGATGATCAAGTTTTCTCTCAACCTTGTTTTTTATTATTATTATTTATCTTCACATATATTTGTTTGTTATTTTTATAGATTTATCTTTTTGTATGTGGTCATATACAAAAATATTATTTTATTTATATATATTGAGTAAAATATTTTAACTTTCTTTTTAAAAATGCTTGTTGACTAGTTCCACTAGTCTCCATAAAAATACTTGTTTAACAAACTTGATCTTTTTTTTTTTTTTTAGTCTTTAGCTTTAGTTAATTCATCTATCTGTTGGCTTTCTCTAATCACATTCGTCGCATCTATGAACAAGACATAGGCTTTTAGAGGACAGGTGTTTCTTCCTCCTTTAATCATGTTTCCCTGACTTTGCTTCTCCACCATCCACTCTAGCTACTTGTATTTATTTATTGGGAAAATCCTTTCGGCGCTTTTTGGTGTAAAAATCTCAAAAAGCGCCCTCAAAATCGACAATATCGACATTTTGGGTATTTTGTAATCTTACGTAGCAGTTGTTAATTTCAACAATTTTTTAACAACTAAATCCCCCCAATTAACAACTATATCATCGCATTCGATTAACAACTATATCGTTCATTAACAACTCACTCAAGATTATAAATTTTGAAGGCCTTTTTTGGGATTTTTACACAAAAAAGGGCCCTCAAAAGGATTTTCCCTTATTTATTTAAAGAAGTCCCATGTTTCTGGGACCTTATTGTGCTCGTCTATTCCCATCTTTGGATCTGATTTTTTTTTTTTACTTTTTTATTTTTTATAAAAAAAATAATTTTAATAGATAGAAATCTAAAATAAAGATAATATCTCAATTAACATTTTTTTAAAAAGTGATTTTTTTTCATTTAAAAAAAAAGATCTGACAGTCAAGAGCTCGTTCGTAAGAACGAGTGGACGATCAGGAAAACTAATTCCCATACCTCTCAGTAAACCGATAGAAACAGGAAATTCAAGCTGTTTTCAATTGAAACACTTGCGCTTAGGATTATTACATGGCTTTTCATGGATCAATCTTCAACTTCTTTTTTTTATTATTTATAAAATACAAGTATTCTTTCAAGTAAATACTTTTTCTGATCCCTGACAAAAAACAGATCCCATTTTAGTCTCTTACAAAAAATTTGACCCTTATTTATCCTTTTTATGGATTAAAAAAGACCTTTTAGAAATTTGTGAGGGATCAAAATATCAACCAATCGACCCTTATTCGTTTTTTTTTTTGGACTAAAAATAACTTCTTTTTGTAAAGGATCAAAATGATGATCGCATTTTTTGTCAGGGATCAGAAATGATATTTACTCTATTCTTTTATTAGCGGGCAAGCAATCCTATTTGAGACATACTGAGCAGGTTCACCATCTGAACCATTCGCATATAACTCATTGTTATTGCACCCTCTCTCTGTGTTTTTTTTTTTTTGCCCTAGTTCAAAGATGATTTCATTTCAATATATGCATTATTGTATTGAGATGTTTTGTTTTGTTGCGTCCGGTTCTTATGATCCACAAGAATACTTGACAAGGTTTATTATGACCATCGACATGCATGGACCCCCTTCAATCAAACAAATATTAATTTGTCCTTTGAATAAAACAGTCACCATATTCATTCAGAACTGATTTTTTATTCTCTCTTTGTAGTAAGAAGGAATTGTATCAAATTAAATAATGGTTATGAAAGATATTGATATCTTTAAAAATTATTAATAAAACCTTTTTTCATATTTGTTCTGATGTAGAACACAGATGTCTAGCCTGTTGGGTTAGTGCTTCATTGTTGGATCGATAGGCTCTACCTGAATATCTATGATACAAATATTCAGGAGAGCGTGAGATCACTGTACACAGATGAGGTTTTCGCCAAAGGGGGTGCTGTATGTGTACAGTGTGACAATATGTAAATAGTTTAAGGTTTAGAACGTGTGCACCTTAAGGATCGACCCCTGTATTTATAGAGAATACCTTCGGTCCGGTATCTGGGGCCTATCGTGATCTTTGGCCGTTATATCATATCCAAGATATAGATTCAGATATACTCGGATTATAAGTAAAATGAGATTTCTCATTATTATAGGAGAATCCCGTGATAGGGTCTATTTCTTAGTGGGTCAGCTTGGTATTGGGTCTGATGGGGGTCCATAACAATATTTATTATGGTGGAGTAATACTGTAATTACATAGTTGATTGATCAAAAACTAGTCGATTGCCTTACTGCATGAACAACCTTTCTTTGTGTATTCACAAATTTGAAAAAAGGAAAGAAATAAATTAATGATAAGAGAGGAATTAAATTAAAAATTATGAAAAATCACTACTAAAAATTTCGGTTTTTGCTACGGAAAAAATCCGTAGCAAAAACTCATTTTTCCGTAGCAAAACATGTTTGCTACGGATTTAGTCCGTAGCAAAATATCGCGTGGCAATTGCTACGGATTTCGGGGAAACCGTAGCAAGTGCGACGGATATGAAAATCCGTAGCAAATTTGCTACGGTTTTAATATCCGTAGCAATTGCCACGGATTTTAATATCCGTAGCAAATTTGCTACGGATTTTAATATCCATAGCAAATTTGCTACGGATTTTCATATCGTCGCAATTGCTACGGATATTTAAATCATAGCAATTTGCTACGGATTTTCGATCCGTCGCAATTGCTACGGAAAAAATCCGTAGCAAATTTGAAAATTTGCTACGGATATTTTCTCCGTAGCAAATTTCACAAATTTTTAATTTGCTACGGATTTTTTCCGTAGCAAATTTTAATTTGTGGAGATTTTCTTTTCGTAGCAAATTTTAAATTTTTTTAATAGAAAATTGAATACAAATAGTAAAGTAATGTACCATGAATATATTAACGATAAAAAAGAGTTTACATAGTGAAAACACAATATATATATAATCCGTAGCAACAAACAAATACAAAAAAGTAGTAGCAACAAGCAAATACAAAAAAGTAGGCTAAAAGATTGAGCATTGTGATGGTCATCATCACCAAGATGTTCATCATCACCAGGAGTCGACCCGGAACTCCCGTCTTTCATAAGGGACATGATTTGAAGCTCGTATCACCCTCATCAACTCATTCCCGCCGAGTCATCTCCCGTCGCATCACCGCCCGTTCTCGCAACGCCGCTTGATCTCGATCTTGTTCCCGAATCATCCGCCTCATCATCTCTCGTTTCTGTGTCGCCGCCGGCTCATCATCTCCCGTTCTCGGGTCATCGTGTTGCTTGCTCCTCCACCAACGCCTTCATCTTCTTCGGCTCATCTACAAAATTGATTAGTACATTTATTATTTGTACTTCATTTGAATGAACAAGAGAATGAAAATTATCAAAAACAAATGTATTATGTTTACCGAACAAACCCCTACGCTTGCCGGATGAGAGGCGCTTTGTCCGCCTTCGGTCGGGGCGGACTCACCGTATCCAAAGACCCTCCCTTCTTGTCAAATCCGCGCAAAGTAGCCTCAAAGAACAGACTCTCGTTGTCGGATATAGAGGATGAGGGGGGCCTCACGTGCGTGGCTCTCTCCCCGCGACAGCCTTCTCAAAGTTTTCCTACAAGCAAACAAATACATAACAAATAAGACATGTAAAACTATATAAATATGGTGGTGCATAAAACAAGTAATAAAGGCAATAAATGTCTAACCGCTATTTGTTGCGCCCTTGGATTAATCCATTGCCTCTCACTCCCTTCAGTCAGTCGGGAATGGGTCCGAAAGGTAACCCACTCAACCGATCCATTTGGAGCTTCCCCGCACTCTACCCGCAAACGCAAATGATGACCTTAATTAATTACTTCAAAGTACAAAATATTGAATACGTAAATAGAAAATAACGTGTACTTACAACTTTGCGTCGATGCTCACTAATTGATATGGAGCCGCAAAGATATGATGGTCCTTCCATTTTGGCCCTATTTTGCTTATTTTTCGCACTTATGGTCTTAAACTTGTCATTGTTTTCCCAATTGCCAAATAATTCATCTCTAGTGTCCCGTGGAAGCCAACTGTCTTGCCTCTCGACCTTCTCAATGCATAGAGCTTTCGACGCACCATCACTATTTGGACCCGTGGTTATAAGCTTTTTCGATTTTCAAGATGCTCGGAGCAACGTCATATGCTTATCCTGAAAATCAATAACGAACAATTAGTGCTCAAAATTTTAAAAGTACTAAATTAACACGCATAAAAAAATAACTTACCAAGAACTCCTTGAACCACGTGTCTCGTTGCTTCTTAGGAATCTCTGTCCACGCGGTCCAAGCTTGAGTGTAATTACGGAATATTTGGTCCGACATGAAAGTCGCCACCGGAGTATCAGGCAAAAATCTGAAAACGAGAGATTATCATGCAAATATTAGCATACAAACCAATTAGAAAAGAAAATTGTAACATTACAATGGTAACTTTGCATGACTTACTCGTTGCCGTCGGGACGGATCCAAAGAAACCATGTCTCGGGATCTCTTGAGCCCCGCATTGGTACCTCGAAGAACTACCTTCTTCCCCGACGTGGCTCGAGGCGACGCAGGTGTCTAAGGAAGAAATGTGAAATATTGAAGATGTTTGTACATAGATGGTTTCAAGAAACTAAACAAATGTAAATCAATCGAAATGGTAAAGTAAACTTGTGGTCCTCCTTGCCGTGCATCGGGGGTAGCCGCCGTGACGACGATGTATAAAGTGACGGTGAAGATGACAAATATCCCGACGGTGACGACGAAAAATCAAATAGTGGCACCTCTCGGGAGAAGAGCGAGCCCTCCGCCTCCGTATGGAGCGAGTTGGCGTCGCCTACCCCCTCTTATAGTACGGGGCCGGGCTCGACCGCCGCCACGTCCACTACTTGAACGTCCTCCCTGGATGCTCCATCTCCGAACACTTATAGACATCATGGCAAAAATATATATATATATATATATATATATATATATATATATATATATATATATATATATATATAAAATTAGTTAATATGATAGTAGCAAAGAAACAAAGTATGTAGTATAACATATCGTCATAAACAAAGAACTAACACAAATCAACCGGACGATTCCCGTTCATCGACATCTACTTGCATGTCTTCATCGAACTCTCATAGTCGTCGAACTCGCATTCACTATCGAGAAGCTCATTTCTGCCTCATCCTCATCGTCTGATTTCTCATCGTCAATTTGTATAGGAATCAACTCTAACTCCGCACGAGAATCAAAGAGATTGCTTGGTACTTCGTCATCGAAGATGTTTATGGGCAGCACATGTTCCACATCAGCTTGGAAAGGTTCAGCCATACTGTCATTTGATTCCTGCTCTTTCGAATTTGGTATAATATTTCGTGCTTTGGTTTTAATAACTCCCGTCCACCCTTGGCGAGATGTAGGGTATGGTGTATAGTAAACTTGTTCCGCCTGTTGAGCAAGGATGAATGAGTCATAACCAACCGAATATCTCCTTGTCCAAGTGGATCTCAATATTTCCATGTTTGTCCACTTTTGTCCCACGCGACCGTTATCAAACCACTCACACTTAAAAAGGGTCACCACCTTGTCCCACCGGTAACTCGGCTGAATTATCTCAACTAACTTCCCGTAGTAGTCGGTCTCCACCCCGTCAATTTGGTCACCTCGACAACATACACCGTAATTGCAACATAGTGTACTGCGTTCGCGTCAACATTACAAATCGATACCCATTGATTATATATTTGTTGCATCGGGTAATGTCATTGCAGCTCCATAAGATAAACTCCACGCAACTTCATTGGGATCGATGGATTTTCCAAGAAATATGATCGAAACCATTTTGGAAACTCGAATTAGTGAATTGATCAACTTGGGACACCGACATTGAAGGATTTCCGATCCGACCCAATTAGAGAAGTAATCGTAACAAAAAAAAACTTAAGTTAATACTTTAATACTTACCGTAATAGTAAACAAAAAAAAAAACTTACTCTAGGTACTTTGCGGCCTCTTCACAATTGTTTAGAATGTACCACTCGCAACTCGCTTATCTCTTCCGTCAAGAGTTGACTTCCAACGTTTTCCCACGACTCGCCCCGGAAAATTAAATATTGATTTTTGATCCCTCGTATCACCGGCATCATCGTTACGAGGTACCCTCTCCATCTTGACATCATTTCGGGGGATAATAGTATGACGCAAATTTTGCGGCCTCTTCGACTAGATAAGCTTCAGCGATAGATCCTTCAACGTACCTTGTATTTTTGATCTTGTGCTTAAGTGTGCGTAAAAACCTACAATGGAATATCTGAGCTAAAGTATCATGTCGGTAAATTAATAACATCGCAAATCAATATATATTACCTCTCAAACGGATACATCCATCTATACTGTTGCGGGCCTCCTACCTTTGCTTCGGAGGCCAAGTGAACGGGCAAATGTTCCATTGAGTCAAACAAGCTAGGAGGAAACACCATCTCTAACTTGCATAGCGTTATGGGCATGCTCGCCTGTGTGCCGTAACTTTTCAACATTAAGCTCGAAGCACAAATTTCTCTAAAGAACATGGACAACTCCGTTAGAATAGACCATACATGCTTCGGTAGTGCTTTGAAGGCCCACGGCAACAATCTCGGAAAAAAACATGACAATCATGACTCTTCATCTTGCTCAACTTCACCTCGTGCATGTCGACACATCTTTTCCGGTTTGACGCATAACCGTCGGGGAGTTTCAGATCTTTAACCCATTGCAACAATTCTAAATTCTCGCTCTTTATTGAATGTGTACGGCGCTCCGGGTTTGGAAATTCGTCGTGCCACCGTCCACCAAATGCAAAGCGTGCCTTCTACAAATGGCTTCAACGTCCAATCTTGCGTTGATCGTGTCTTTCGTCTTGCCCTTGGTGTCCATCACGGTGTATGAGAATATTGCAAAACACATTCCTCTCAATATGCATGACATCGAGATTGTGTCTTAACAATTGATCTTTCCAATATGGTAGTTCCCGGAAGATCGTGTTTGTTCCAATGATGATCAATGCCGTACCCCTCGGGTTTGCTTGAAGCAGCCCTCTTCGACACTCGGAATATGCCCGACCGTCCCATATTTCTTGTCCACTTAAACGACGAGGTGGATCTGCTCGTTCGACAACCTTCGCGTGAAGTCTTTTCTATTTCTCCTAAATGGATGATCGGAGGGTAGGAATCGTCGGTCTGTCAAACCAACGACCTTGCGACCGTGTTCCAAGCTAAAACCCATGTTCTGTTCAAGACATACCGGGCATGCGAGCTTTCCAGACGTTTGCCGCCCACTCAACATCCCATATGCGGGGAAATCATTTATCGTCCACATTAAGGCAGCCCGCATGGTGAAATTCGACTTAATGATATATCATACGTAAGAACACCTTCACTCCACAACATCTTCAACTCGTCTATCAAAGGCCCGAGGTACACATCTATCTTCTTTTTGGGTTCGACGGCCTGTGGATTAACGCGTTAAGGAAGAAAAACTCTCTTCTCATGCACATAGAGGGTGGGAGGTTGTACGGAGTCACAATGTCGGCCAACGGGAATAATTCCCGCCCGTATTGTTGAAAGGAGCGAACCCATCCGAACATAGACCAAGACGAACATTACGGGGATCCATAGCAAAGAAAGGATTCGCCTCGTCAAATTTACGCCAAGCTTCGGCATCGATGGATGCGTCACAAATTTCTCATCCCTACGATGCTCCGGTGCCATCTCGTGAGCATTTGTTTGTTCGGATGCATACAATCTCGTAAGTCTCGGGCACCAGAGGAAAGTACCACATCTTGCTTAATGCATGACGGGTCTTTTTCCTTCCTTTCCCCACAACTTTATATCTCGTCATGTCCATTTAATTTGCAATTTGTTAGCTCAAAGATCATCCTTGTAATACAACATACATCCTCTGGGGCAGCAATGAATTTTTTCACATCCAAGCCCAAGCTCTTTCACCTTTTTTTTTTGCTTGGTAAAAGTCCTTAGGCAAATTATTGTCTTTGGGAACAACCTTACTCATGATCGCATCATTTCGTTGTAATTCCTCTCACTCATATGGTGATCGGTCTTCAAGCTTAGTGTTGCTAGGGTAGCCGATAGCGATGAATATTCACTATTTTCAAAGTGTTCGCAACCTTCCCATAACGGACGTTATGCTTCTTGAAGCATTTTATAGAACCTAGCGGCTTCGGATGAGGATCCTCACCCATGTGTGATGGTTGAGGATGTGTACAGTCTCCTCTCCCATGTATGACGGTTCGCATGAGTAACAGGATCAAAATATTGGCCGATCGACGGACCCGCGGCATCCATAACCAACCGCTCATATTGATTAAGGTTTTCTCGATGACTACCGTCCCCGTAATAACCACTCGGTGTCTGTCGGACTTCGCCATGAAATTCCCAACATTCATAATCTCTAATGAATCCCTTTTGACACAAATGAATTCTGACCGTCTCCGCATTTGTAAATCTTAAACACTTACATTTGGCACACGGACACCTGATCTCCCTTCTTGAATTATTTGAATTCGCCAAAGCAAATTGGACGAACTCTTCCAAACCCGCGAAGAATGCTTGCGTTATTTGTCTTATCGTTAGACGATTGTACATCCAACTTCGTCATGGTTGCCTTCCATACTTCCTAGCTAGTTCGGTTACTACCCTAATTAACTTCTCAACATACCACAAATATATATATATATATATATATATATATATATATATATATATATATATATATATATAAGCCGCCTCTTATGCCTACTAATTGCCACTTAATCAAGAAAGTGAAAAACAAACACATGCATTGAACAAAGAACATATTCCAAAGAAGCAACGGAGAATGAGGATAGACACCGTAAACATGGTTACATGCGTGTGGAGGGCCAAACAAAGAATAGAATACTAAGTATTTTGGAGTTTCTAACATATATGGGCTAGATCAAAGAGATTACTTAACATTTAATCAAATTTATTGTATAACTTGTTAAACATAGATTGAAATAAAAAATTTAAATGAAATATTTTTTAAAAAAATTACTAACAATCATTTTTATAATAGCCTAAATAGAATAATAAATTCTACTAATTTTTAGAACACATACAAATGTGATTATTCTTCAATGTCACATCTTCCTCCTACCAAGGTTGACATTAATTAATTAATTGTCTTATCCCTAAATTTTATTTCCAAACACTTCACTTTTCTAGTTTCAACATCATCATATTTAAAGATTTATGTATCAATACCAAATAATACCAAATCTTAATTTTATCACACCAAAATCGAATTGAAATTTCTAAATTCCTAAAAAGTGCTAGATAAAAATACTTCACATAAAAAAACGATTTCAACTCATGTAATTGATAATCTTCTACCAACATACATATTTTCATTATTGCAGCTAAGCAAACATAACATAAATATCTTATAGTGATAAAAAGAAAATATACTTCAAGCTAACCTGCAAAATAAGAAGTGCTAGGATTTGTTGGCTAATTCCCCTTCCGAAGATCTTAGTCTTGGGATTTGTTTGTCCGGAAGTGCCTGCACCAATGAAAGTACTTAGAAGTGTTTGAAAAAAACAAAAATGGAGGTTAAAAAAAACCCGCAAAAAAGGAGGCCAAAAATGAAAAAAAAAAAAAAAAAAAAAAACCCGCAAAGGGGGAGGAGGGGGGGGCCGGAGTTGAGGGTGGTTGGGGGGGATGATCGACGGAGGGGAAGTGTCCGAGGAGGGGGAGGGTCCGACGGAGGGGAGCGGGGAGGGGGGCCGGAGACGTGTATGGGGGATGAGGAAAGGGTCGGGGGAGCGGGGAGGGGCGGAGACGGAGGGGTCGGGGTCGGGGTCGGGGAGGGGGATGAGGGGAGGGTCGGGGGAGGAGGGGGAGGCGTGCCGGAGACGGGGGGGGGCGGCGAGTTCGCGGGGGGGGCGACCGAGATCGGGAAGGGGAAGATGGGAGGTTTAAAAAAACGCAGCTTTTACCTATCCGTCGCAAAATTTTGCGACGGATCACCGATCCGTCACAAAAAGCCGCAAATCGGGGGGCTTCTTGCCCCCCTTTTTGCGACGGATGAAGCCATCCGTCGCAAAGGCGGACGTAAAGTCCGCCAAAGTGCGACGGATGACTTCATCCGTCGCCCAATTGCGACGGATGACGTCATCCGTCGCAAAAAGCGAGGACTTTTCGTCCGCCAAAGTGCGACGAATGACTTCATCCGTCGCACAATTGCGACGGTCGCAAATAGGCGGACTTTCAGATGCCAAAGTGCGACGGATGATGTCATCCGTCGCAAAAAATTTAATTGGGCATTTTTGCTACGGAATTACAAATCCGTAGCAAAAACCGTTACTATTGCTACGGAAAATGTTCCGTAGCAAATTCCGTAGCTATTTCCTATTTTTCTAGTAGTGAATTTATAGAAGTTAAAGTTGAGAAATTTGGCGATTAAAAAATACATAATATTCTGTCCAATTTGCTCTCTAATTGAGTCAGGGTATTGTTTCGTTTGGGAGCTAGAGATTAAAGTATTACGTGACTAAGAGAATACTTTGGCAAGTCATATAAGCAATGAACACAATTATTCATTCATTCTTTAATCTCTAATCAATACATTTGCCTACTTATAATTATGTTTTGTGTCTGCTCTCATATAAATACTTCGGCGACTCATGTAAGCAATGGCCACAATAATTCATTCTTTAATCGCTAATCAATACATAAGTCTCTCACTCAACCCATATTATTCGATGCTTTGCTCATATATTTTTTAATTTTAAATAGATATTAAATTATATCATTCTGGTCCTATTTATAAGTCTCTTTTGACCAAATAAATGAGATTTTGACAATTTTGCCTATATTTTGTACCAATGAAAATAGAGAGAAAATAAAGAGTTGAAAGGTACCCATTCATAAATAAGGGTAAAGTTGGAAATGTACCTCATAATCATTGAGCCACTTACCTCTCCTTAATATGTGTGATTTAGTCAAAAAGGACTTATAAATAGGATCAGAGTGTGGTATTATATACCACTCTGGTCCTATTTATAAGTCCACTTTGACCAAATCTCACATACCAAGGAAATTTAGTTGACACAATGATTATGGGGTAAAATCTCAACTTTACCCTCATTTATGATTGGGTATTTTTCAACTGTTTCTTCTCTCTCTATCTTCATAGGTGCAATTAATATGGGTAAAATTGTCACAATCTCATTTATTACATGAAACTGGACTTATAAATAAGACCAATTTTTTTAGTCAAACTGGACTTATAAATAAACCAGAGTATCATTTAGTCAACGTACACATCAATATCAATTGATAGATTATAAGTATATATAATGATACTTATGATTGAGTAAACTACACTGTTGCAATACAAGGATATATATGAAGCAAATTAAAAGTAAGGTAAAATTGTAAGTAGTGAGGAATTATTTTTTGTACAAAATTTTTTATAACCTCTTGGCCACCCCTTTTTTATGAATCTTATTATTAGATATTCGAGCAACTGACTAATTTAGATCAAAGCTTTATGATCATAATAATTTTTTCTATAGTCTTTCTGAACATGATAGGATTTGAACTCAATTCACCTAATTCATAGTATAAATTACCACTCTGGCCCCATTTATGTCCTTTGACCAAAAAAAAATTTGGTCCTATTTATAAGTCCTCTTTGAGGAAAGAGATGACATTGTGACAATTTTGCCCATATTAATTATACCAATAAAGATAGAGAGAGAAGAAAGAGTTAAAGGATACTCAATCATAAATGAGGGTAAAGTTGAAATTTTACTCTATAATCATTAAGCCAACTACCTCTCCTTGGTATGTGTGTTTTGGTCAAAATGGGACTTATAAATAGGACCAGAGTGGTAATTAACAAGTACTCCCTCTAGTCCTAATTATAAGAGCTAGTTGACTTTTTGAAGAGATTAATGAAGTTAATTAAATTAGCTTAGAATATTTTTATTTTTATTTTTTTCTTCAAACTAAATAGTTTAACTAATAAACTAATATATAATCTAAGAAAACACAACATATGAAATGATTAAGTAATTTATTTAGCTTCCTTAATCTCTCCGAAAAAAGTCAACTAACTTTTATAATTAGAACCAGAGTTAGTAAATTTTTATATCTAGAAACCACTCTTGTATAAAATTTGTTCCTGTTAAAAACTATTAAGCTCCGTACACTGTATAGGGTCCCAGTAGAAATCATTGTTCACTATTTACAAGACTTGACACCCAAAATAATGTGAACATAGAAGGTATCTTCAATGCAGGAGATCCTAAATTCAATAATATACTCAGAACATGAAATGATTCCTTTGAGCATGTGCATGCACTCGACACTCGACAGGGTTTTGTGACGTGACGTGACGTGGGGACAAGTCTCTTTCTTTGCTTATTACTATCACCCTTCTTCCCTTGTACTATTTCCTCCTCCACACTACTTTTTCCCTCCATTAAAATATATTATACTCTCTCATATCTTAATTATATGATATATTTATATGATTTAAAAAAATTAAGAATAACAATTAAAGTGATTAATTATATTTATTTTCCTAAAATATCTTTATATAAATTTAATTCCTGATGAAGGCAAAGTACCACCGCCAACTAAACATGCCAACAACAATTTATACTTGTTTTCTACTTTGTAATTCCATATGAAGGTGGCGGAAGGAGCATGAAGATTGCCACGTTAGATTTTTTTTTTCCTGGGGGTGGGTTAAATATAAAGTGCAATGATAAATTTTTTAGGAAAATCATTGTCTAATCTCAAGGACCATAAACCATTACAACAAGGTCTCATACTGAATTTTCATATCGAAAATGTCTCTAAGAATTTTTGTATGATTAATTGTTAATGTGAAATGACTAAGTTGTCTCTAAAGAATAAAAAAGCAAAAGGCATCAAAAAAGGAGGGATGACGCATTTTGCATCTTTCAATTGTTTGTTTGTTTGTCGCTCCTTTGAAGTCCCAAAGTCCTTCGTTACTTCGTCACTCCTCTGAACCCCTAACCTCCATCCCATAGCCTTCATCGCTCATTCGAACCCCCATCTTTCGTAAAAGGTAACTCTCCCAAAAACAATTTTTATGTATTCACACAGGTTTAAACTTGACACCTTGTATTTAAGTGGTCAGAATCCATTTTACTATAATCAACACCAATTCATCTCTTTTAAAGTTTTTTAGGTGTGAGATTGTGAGTTAGAATCTTTTGCTGAAGAAATAGTGGACGTGTGATAACAGGAATTCCCATTAATTAAGAAATTTTGAACTCACAAGTAGTATCAAGCATGCATTTTTCCTTTGATCAAAGTATTCTTTCTGTCAATAAAAAAAAAAAAAAGTATACTTTCAGAGCTTTAACTTTATAGAAGTTTTCAATTTAATCCTTAACTTTAAAAATGGTCTTTCCATTCCTTTATTCCTAATGGTCATTAATCATGATTACCCGATGGAACCAAACAAAAATCTTATTTTTTTAATTTGACGATGAAATGTAGATTTTGACCTTTAAATATTCATATCAAGTTGACAAAAACGTACGATTATCACAATGGTTGAAAAAGACTCCTCTAAAGTGCTATAACGTGTGCTCTCACAACTCACCATATATGATTAATCATGATTACCCGATGGAAAATTAACACCTAGCTTAAGATAATACTCATCCCTCGTATCTTAAATACCGTATCAAAAAAATTGACTTTGTCAAAGATTAAATAAGTTAATTAAATTACTTTTTGGTATTTGTATTTATATTTTTTTCTTCAAATTAATTATTTTGATGAATAAATTAATATATAATTTAAAGATACACAACATATAATATGATTAAATTATTTATTTAATATTTTTAATCTTCCTAAAATAAGTTATCTATGTCTTATATTTAAGAGCATTTATAATCAAAGATTGATTATCTTACTAAATAATAAATGAGGCGTGACGTTATAGCCGGAATCGCGACTTTTTGTGCCATGATCACTTGATTAGCGTTTTCTTTTCTTTTCTTTTTTCTTGTAATTTCTTTGCTTGGACTTATATGACACTGCCGTTTTTTTATTGAGAAAAAGGCCTTCATCAAAAGATGTTACAATAATTGTGCAGGCTTTTTCATTTTGATAAGCGTTAAGGTATAAAATTACAAATACGTTCAACACTACTAATTGTATTTATAAGGGTAAAAGTAACTACATACTTACAAAAATTAGGCAAAAGTCATATATTCCATTAAATATAAATGACGCTGGTTAGATTGAAGTTAACTCCGTCATCTACGTTAAATATAAAAAACTTTGCATCATAACCCTTTTTTATAATTTAATTCATCAAGCTCCTACTTCCTTACATCACACACACACTTGTATTAATATATTATGGACATCTGTTTGTGTCCCTTGTGCACAAGAGTCGTGAACTCGTTTACTTCCATTTAGTATAAACGACAATCATCATCATTGCTATTACCAAATTAGAGCTCAATCCGTGTCTCTCGCAATCCTCTTGTGCTTTATCAATAAAAACGACGACCTAGCACCGAAAACGACGACCTAGCACCGAAAACGACACCTTCTGGACATGTGGCCTATACATTGGGCCCCACATGTTCGAAAATGTCCAAATTTTAAGTCGGTACATTTCACGCGTCTCGCTTCCGTGCGGCTCTTCTCCATGATAGCGCAGTACTGTTAATTATTTGCATGTCACTCTCTCAAGTTTCAATTTAATAAGAAAATAGTTCTCATGTATTATATAAAACATTCGTGTTAAACAATTTAATAAGTATTAAGATTAATCAAAACATTCATTTGTCTTATAAATAAGGGTTAATTATCAATTTTACCCCTGAAATATACGCCCAAGAACAATGTTACCTTAGAAGTATTTTTGGTCTCAATGTTGCCATTGATTTAACAGAGGTTTTGTTTGACTAAAACTCTTACCTGGCAACATGATGTGGCATTCTGATGTGCCACATAAGCTTATCCCTCCCCCTCCGGCCCTCTCTATCATCTATGCTTCGGGTTTCAAAAACAAACCCAGCGCAGTCGGCCTCTCGTCCCCCTCTCTACCATGAATCATCAACAATTTACAAAGGCAAGCCCTGCCGAAGCCATTGCCGGGACCGCTACAGCCTTCACACCCCTCCGTCGTCCCTTTCCTTCCTCCATCAGGAACTCGCTGCGATCGAGGGGTTAATGGAGCGGGAGGGTACCTACTACTTTCGCTGTTGATATTACCGACACACCCATCCGAATCTACGAAGTCCTTTTCCTCGCCATCCGAATCAGTGAATTTTCCGCTGTCGTCGGCTCGATGCACTGATTCTTTGTTAGATTTTATGGGTTTTGGTTGTGGCTTCGCTTTAAGTATCGTAAATCTTTAGGGCTCCGTTTCTAATAGCTTCCCGATGAGCTATTTTATGTAATTTGCGCCTCTCTCTTTTCTCGATTCTTTGTAAATTCTTAACTACAACTTCGTTTTGAATCCATTGAAAATTTCAGAGATCAATTTTTCAACCGATTACAAAGAAACCGCTACGCTCGCAATTTGAGTTTTTCTGTCTCTATGATTTTACCTTTTTCTGTTAAGACCAAGGTAATTAAACCGACCGTCGATGAAGAACCGTCGAGTGCTGAGTTAAGGGTCGATTAAGGTGGGACCGAGTCAACCCGGATCGATCGGGACCAAACCGGTGAGGAATTAAAAAATGAGAAATAATTTAATTTCTTATCACATAATCCATAATTCCAAATACTATATATTATTTCAAGACTTTAAATCAAGAAATTTCAATAATTATATACTTGTCAAATATTGTTTACAATTTTCTTTACAAATTGATATCAAAGATCATATACCACTCAATGACACCCGAATTTGTAATGGAATCACAAACATTCGCATAATAAAATGTCAAAAACCAAGTATACGATAACAAAATATTCTCACCTACATCATAACAAAATATTCTCACCTTCAATCACTAAACTAATAATCATCAACATGATAATCATCATTAAGATCAATCAACTCCCTAGGTAAAATTAGAATATGAAGGACATACGTTGATAATAAGTTTGACTTTATAAAGATGTAAAATATGCATAAGTTTAAAGGAATCGTATGATTTAATTTGTATATGTAATTAATGTCTTGTTACAAAAATAGAGGAAAAATAGAATAAGGGAAGGAATTAAGATTCTTTCGTACGAGACAAAACATTAGAAAAGTGGTTTTTGGATTGAAGCCTATTCTTAAAAATTAAAAAAAAAAAAAAAAAAAAACTCAACTCCGGTTTAGACCAAACGGCGGGTTAAGACCGGTTTAAAAGGTCACACGGTTTCATTCCGGTTTGGCTCGATTCAAGGGGTTAACCCGGTTTTTCGATTGTTTCGCACGGTTCCAAAGTCCGGTTCGACGGTTCCGGTTCCGGAATCGTCGGTCCGGCCCGGCTTCGATAACCATGGTTAAGACTGACACGAACATTAGTAATTACTCTTTCATTTGATGAATCTAGATTAAACTTTCTGGGCTTTTTTGCGTCTTCAAAATCGATGGGCACTGGGTTTGTTTTTGGCGAGGAAGACGATGAGTTTGAATGCGGGAAGGGTTAGCTGATGTGGCACTAACTTGGGTTTTTGTGTGCCACTTCATAATGCCATATAGGAATTTCAGTCAAACAAAATGGTCAAACTTAACCTTGTTAATTCAAGGGCAACATTGCTACGTTTGTAGATTTTAGAGGCAACATTAAAACCAAAAATACTTTCAGGTCAACGTTGCTTCTGGGTGTGTACTTCAGAGATAAAATTGATACTTAACCAGTTAAAGAGTACCACTCTGGTCTTATTTATAAGTCCACTTTGACTAAATCTCACATACCAAGGAAAGTTAGTTGACACAATGATTATGGAGTAAATTTTCAACTTTGCCTTCATTTATGATTGAGTATTTTTCAACTGTTCCTTCTCTTTTCATTTTCATGGGTGCAATTAATATGGGTAAAATGGTCACAATCTCATTTATTACTTGAAACTGAATTTATAAATATGACCAAATTTTTTGGTCAAACTAAATTTATAAATAGGACTAGAGTAGTAGGTAGATATTTAGGACGTTCCCACACTGTTTGGGGGAAAAATATCTCCTGTACCGTATATGCGTTGTGCCGTCAGAGATGCGGCGACGTGGCGCATGCTTAGGACGGGTCATATGAATTTGGGGTCTGGTAGTTGAGATGGACTGCATTGGGACCCGCACAGAATCGACGGGTCAGATATCATGTCACGTGAGTGGATGACATTGATGCCGCCCGGAGATATTACGGTTTTTACCCTTCTTTTATTTTTAAAAAAATGTTGAAAAAATATTTTAATTATTCAAATTACAAAAATGTTAATATAATATTAGTAAAAATCCGTAAATAAATTTTAGCTGCTCAAATTTATTCTGAACAGTTCATATGAATAAGTGGAAAAAAAGAAAAAAAATTACTTTTATAATAATAATACACTTCTTTTAAGATCAAGTTTTAACAATCTAAATCTATTTATGTATTTTTTAAGTAAAACTAATAATATTTTTATAAAATTAGCATATATTTTTACAAAATAGGTAAGGGTTAACATTTTTAAAGACAAGGGTGAAAATTTCTCCAATTTGTTGACTATTATTTATCAAATCTTGCTCTATAATCTGATTTAATCTTGTAGTCCAAATAATCCCGTACTATAATATATCTAGAATAGTAGTTATTAGTGAAACAAAAATAATTGTACAAACCACCAAAGTAACTCTATCAAAATTAGTTGTGGATAAACTTTCGGATAACTAACAATCTTGAATAGTTTAATTTATCTAAAAAATTTAGTAGATATAAATTAATTAATTATTTTGCATGATCTGATTGGATGGATTTTCTTTCGTTTGACCTTGATTGCGATCGGAGACGTGGCAAATCGTACATCCATTTGCAATCATAAAAAATTTTCCGCCAACAGATATATTAGGCTTTTAAGTTACGTATACCACATCATATTTTCCATGATAATAACTTCAGAGGATGAGATTAATGTTGGCATATTTTAAAATAAAAAAACTTGTTTGTTGAAAAATGACGTCCCTTTATAAATTAAAGAACGAGAAATATATTTCTTATTTTATAGGAGAAATGTATCATCATGTGATAGATACTTCGATTTTCCATGTTTGATTTTTTTTTTACAAGACATAGGTCCCACCATTTCATGTGTATGTAGAAATCTTATTCTTCTCATGCAACACGAGAAGTTTAAACCCCTTAAAGAATTTATGTAAAAGATTGTGTAAGGAGTTATAACACTAAAGGTTATCGATGTCATGTCCTTTTAATTTCAAAAAACACACTCAAAAAATTTATGGTAACTATTACTTAGTGAAAGCTTGTGTCAATTTTTTTTAAAAAACCTTACATATCATAAAAGATAATAATTGGTTATTGAAGTTATGTTAGCTCACTAGGGTGTTCATCATGCCCACCGCCCTATCTGTCCACCCGCGCCCAACGAAAAATCGCCCTCGTAAATAGCCCCCTAAGAAAAGTTAAAATTAAAAAGAATTGGGCACAACAAATTATGGCGGGCATTTTTGCGGGTAGGGTATCTTTCGCGATTAGGTTGGCCCGCCGATAGTGTATATAATATTTTTTATTTTTTTAATAGAATAAAAAAAGTATTTTATATTTTTTTATAAAATAGTATTATATATTTTTTGCAAATTATATAACTTATAATATAAAAAAATATCCTCATTTCTTAATTCTGAAAAATATAGAATTCTCTCCCACATGACACGAGATGTATTGGCTATGCCGGTTTCCACAGTAGGTTCTGAGTCTGCCTTTAGTACAGGAGGACGTATGGCTGATCATTATAGGAGCTCTCTATCTCCTAAAATGACAGAAGCACTCATTTGTAGCCAAAATTGGCTACAATCTGGACAATCTATCTCTGAATTTGTTGACAAGCTTCGTGAGTTCAATAATTTTGATGAGACGGAAAATGCCATTCAGCTTGCAATTAAGCTTTAATTCTAACTCTATAAAATTCTTAAACACATATCACTTCTTAGATACTTGAACACATATATTTGATATATACACACCTGAACACATATATTACTTCTTATTTTGTAATGTAATTGATGTTTTATTTTCTTCCTAGATACTGCACATGGAGAGGGGGGAATGTAATGGTTACGCTTGTCGGTTGGCTAGTGGTGTATGAAGTAGGCAATTTGCAACATTTAAAGTTAAAACTAAGGCTTAGAGCCTACAATTAATTGTTACTTTCACATGTAAATGATGTAATAAACTAATAATATGCTTTCTTTGTTGTTTTCTTGTAGGTGATTCCATATACTTCATCCTTTTGACAATTTGGAGCCTTGATGCAAACTCTAGGAATATTAGATGTCTACAAGGCTTTAATTGCAATTTTTTGATGCTTTGTATTTAATGAATTATGGATGTTATTTAATATTTCAGTTATAGATATTTGACTATTTGTTATTTTGTTAAGACATATGATTGTCTTTTTAATTTTAAAACTTAAGTTGTAGACTTATATCTGAATATTAAAGTGTAGAATTATGGATTTCATTTGGAGTTTGCAATATTGTTTATTAGGTATGACTAAAACTATTTTGTTCACATGGGATGTCGCAAGATTACAGGGTATCGCCACAGCTGGGGGAAGAGCGCATTTCTTTCAAGCCCCATTATCGCCTTGCCCAAAAATTTTAAGGCTTCTATTAGGCGGGGTCGCAAGAGACTGGCCGCATTTTATCGCCCTAATGATCTCTTAGGCGGGCATCGCATCGCAAGTGGTCTCGCCTATCATTTTCTCGCCACGAACACCCCTATAACTCACGAGGGTTCATGAATCTAACATATAGTTATGATTCTACACAATGACTTTATTTGTGACATACGAAACATATACAATATCACAAATCACACGACAAAATATCAAACTCACCGTTTTTATTTTAGAGTGCACATAAAAATATAGTCAGATTATCATTTTATAAAAGTTATTGTTTTCTGACTTGAGTATTAAGAGTACAATACTCAATAGGTTTCATTATATCCTACAAAATATTTTCACCTGTCAATGTAATTTATATCCTACAAGATAGATATAGGTAGAGCGAATTAAAATGTACTGTCAACATTTTAAAGATATTGTGGACTACTATAATTTTTAGGGAAAATTACAGCCAGGTCCCAAGGACCATAAAAAATAGCAAAAAAGTCCCAACAGAAATTCACATATTAAAAAGAGACTTTTTTGATTTATTTGTATGGAAACAAAATTCAAGTTTTTAAATTTTATTGTAAATATGACACTTCCTGTTGTAAATATAATTTTTTATGTTGTAAATGGACATATTTTAAATTTTATGTAAATATAAGACTTCCGATTGTAAATATAGTTTTTTTTGTAAATGACTTTTGTACGTTTAGGGACTTGAGTTTGAAACAAAATCATGTGTTTAAATTTTGTTGTAAATATGACACTTCATGTTGTAAATATTTTTTTTCGTTGTAAATTGTCGATTTTTTAATTTTTTTAAATATACAATTTTCTGTTGTAAATATAACATTTCCTTTTGTTAATGAAATAATTTCAAAAAGTCCAGAGATTTCGTATAATTTGATGATTTTAAGGGATCTAATTGTGTTTATTTGTCTTTCCTAATTTTTATCTCTTATTTTTGTACCCCTCGTAAATCGAGCCCATCCAACAATTGAACCTCAAATCAGGATCCAGTTAAAGTGACAGCGCCCGTCAAGTCCATGTAAACGCGTAGTACCTCCTTTTTGTTTTACTTAATCAATTATTCCTTTTCAGCTTAGCAAAAAAAAAAAAAAAAAGGGAAAATCCTTTCCATGCCCTTTTTTAGCGTAAAAATTCCAGAAAAGACTGTAAAAAATCTAAAATCCCAGAAAAGGTTTTAGGTCAAATAATTTTCTAACAATTGAATCACCCCATTTAACAACTATATCAAGATCTCGTTAACAACTATATCATTTCGTTAATAACAATTTTTTAACAACCGAATCAACCCATTTAACAACTATATCAAGACTCGCTAACAACTATATCGTAAGATTAACAACTCATGGAGATTTTGAAAATCCCTAAAAAATGTATTTTCTGGGATTTCAGATTTTTGCAGGCTTTTTTTGGGATTTTTACACCAAAAAAGACCCTTAAAAAGATTTTCCTAAAAAAAAAAAAGACAAAACATGGGAAAAATCAGACCACTTGTTGTTATGCTAAGAAAATTTAAAATTGTTTTTTTTAATGTTTTAAATTTTCTTTTCAACATGATATAAGAAGAATCTCACCATAAGCCAAAAAAAAAAAAGATTTATACTCTTGATGAAATAAAAAAAATTAAATAATTAAATAATAAGAATACGAATTTCATATTACAGTCAATTTAACCGCACATACGCATACATTCCAGTATTTATTTTTTATAAAAAGATTAACATCATAATTTCATTAAAAATTACTAAGATCATTAATTTTTTTTTTGTTAAAACATCATTAAATAAAAAACCAAAGTCAATCGAAACAGCGGTAAAATAGAGTGTGTGTTTTTTTTTGTCACCCGGTTTAACGCTTTCGATTGATCGAAAATCCGCGTCAAGACTCCGACTGATCATGGTGAGAGTAATTCCCAAGTGAAGTTTTTTTGAGTGCTTTTGACATAGACTATGAAATTATGGTTAAATTATGAGCGGCTAAGAATCGTTTAATTAGGTTTAGTGGCCTTTCGGGGGCCATATTATTAAAATCAGTAGAAATTATTTATTTTGTTTTTATTAAAATAAAAAGTGAGAGAAGAAGCCATGAGAGGCCATGGTTGTTTGGTTTAAACCTGAAAAAAATAAAAATCTGGTAGAGATTAGATTATTTAGGAATTTAATTTAATGAAAAAAATGAATATTGGGGAATAATTAAAAAAGAAAGATAAGTGGGACATACTCCAAATGCCTATAAAAGCTCCTTGTGGTTGTAGGCATAAGAGGTCACACTCATCCGCCTTCTTCGTTCCTTCCTTCCTTCCTTCATACTTGTTTCACTGAAAGAATGACAGAAGCTATGCCGATGCCGGTGACTATGAACGGCCTTACCGAGTTTTTCATCAACTCGCTCGAGTTGCCGAACGGCTCAACTCAGATCAAGTACCCTTCTGATTCCACCGATTTCTCCAAGGTCGATCCTTCTCGTGCTTTCGTAAAAAAGGTCCGCCGTCTCATCGTTAAGGTCAGTCGTCCTCCTCCGCCATTCCTTTTTTTCCCCCAATTTGATAGCACTCAAGATTATTCCTTTTTTTCTCTTTTAAAAATGGTTAGATCTTGTTCTTCCAATTCTGGAAAAATTCATTATACCGATTTTTTATTTGAAATTTATATTAAAAATAGGAATATTCTGTTTATGTTGTTTGAATTAGCTTCTTAAATGCATTCTATTCACATTATTCTCAGTTTACTTATTTTTTTATTCCATAAAATTACTCCCAAAAAATCAAATACGTTTTAGTTTCTGAATTTGGGGCTCTCAACAATTGGCGAAGTTTTTTCTTGGCATGAATAGAGTTAGCATTCTTGTTTCAGTCAAATTTTTTTAATCATAATTTTGTTTTATTTTTAATATTTAAGTTCCATGTTTGGCTATAAAAATATTATAGTTATCATGCGAAAATATGGATATGCATATAATATCTTAGAAACTTTATGGTGCATGTGATTTCATTTGAATATTTTCAGATTAGATCTTCGATATTTATTTAATTATGCATTCTGAAATAATTTGTTTTTTTTAAAATAAAAAATAATGGGAATTGATGAATTGTTAATTATAGCTAGTCTCTACTTTATGGACCGATTCCAACTCCTGACATAAATAGTGCATAGGAATAGGTCGAGCATAATGTGAAAAAGTAGATGGTGGATCCGTAGATTCTCAACTTTATCTAACAACCTCAACTCTCAACTTTTTTTTTTCAGGTAAAATATTTAATATAAATACTCTAAATTATTTTAAAAATTCAATATTTATTATTATTATACATATTTCAATTAAATAAGATTTGAGATTAATACAATATGAGTCGAGCCTTGAAAGCGCGCGAACAAAAACTTTATATATAACATAAAAGTAATTCTTTTTATAAAATTGAATATAAAAGCTCTAACAAATTTAATGCCACACATAATTGCATATTATAGATACTCCATCCTTATTTCACAATATAAATTATTTAGAGATTAATTAATACTTAGTTATCAATTTTACTTATATAGGTAATGCTTAAATGTGATTTTATCTCATTTAAAACTTAATTTAATATAAATAAAGTTGAAATTTTTAATTTAAAATATATTTAAAGAGTTGACTACTTTTTTCCCTCTTTAGTTGAAGCTATAGAGACTAAAGGGAATATATATTGGATAAGATTTGGATATTAAAAATAAATGGGTTAAGTAGTAATTTGCCCAATGAACTATTAATTCAAGAGTGTCTAACACAAATAATAACTTTTAAATGGATTAAAAATACCAAAAAACTTTTAAAAATGTGCTGTGAACAAAATATGGAGTAAAATATTTTGGTGCTGGCACTTCAGGAGTAAAACATTTTTGTACATGTTTTTTACGCCGATGCACATTTTTTTTAATTTTTTTAGTATTTTTGTTTACTTAAAAATTATTTGTGTGTTGAGCGTTTCTAAAGTAAATGTTTATTGTCAAATTATTCCTTAACCCAAAATAAATTCAAAATTTTTAAAGTATTACTATTACTCCCCTACGACTATTATTATTGCTATGGCAGGGAGAGAATTATTTCTGGCTGACAAAATTTGGACTCATCTCATGTTTGCGTGACACGCAACCCCAAGTCTGAGACATAAGTAGCCAAAAAATGTCAGATTTATTATTTATTAAATTAAATACTATATATTTTATGTTCCACCAATCTGAGTCCAAGGATACAACAATCATTAGGACTTTTTTTTTTTGTTAACAAGAAGAGAGCTAGTAGCCCAACAAACAAACACAAAGCATTACATCATTGGGGAAATGAATCCCAATCTCTTGCAAACCCAAGATCTCAAGCGATAAGGACAATTATACAAAATAGAAGAGTTAGAAATACCCATCTTGGCTTAATACATCGCCTATCCTATTCAACTCACGAGGAATAACCTTCAGCTTAACTTCCCACTGGCGATTTAAAAGGCTTCTAATCTCCAGATGCAGCAAGCTACCTGCTGTGAATGTAGGGTCCTGGATCAGTTGAATAACTTCCATTGCATCAGATTCGAGGATCAAACGTCTCTGCCCAAATCCCACGCCATTTGCAAGGCCTCATAAATAGCCCATTCTTCCGCCATATTAGCACCTGCAAGCCAATTTTCTTAGTGAAACCAAAGAAGCCAAGAACCCGTTACTGTTTCTAAATATTCCCCACAACCCGCCAGAGCAGTAATCCACAACCACCGCCCCATCAACATTAATCTTAGTCCACCCCGCAATAATACCAACCCCACCCGACCCACTTAAGCCTTCCCGATTCACTCCCATAGAACCCGCATGATTCGTAATACAATAATTCTCCCGCATGCAGAAAAAGAGTGCACGGGGTTAGTGGGTTTCGAGAAGTTAGCAACAAAAATACTTCGGTTACGCCACTCCCAAAGCTTCCATATCGCTACACCAAAAAATATCTTCCAACTCCCTCCAGCCAATAACCCAATAGACTTTCTTAAGTTCATGCTCATCCAAGACCTTAAATCAGCAGCAAAGAAGGAAGTAGCATACCTGTCCACAATCAGCTTGTTCCACATATCCCGAGCATAAGTACAGTCTCTAAGAATGTGTAGAACATCCTCCACTCCCACTTGACAGAACCCACAGAGAGGAGAGGCAGGAGACCAAGAGCTCCTCCATAAATTAGATGGGAGTTTATTCGAAAGAACCTTCCACATAAAAATTCTGATACGCTCCACTCCTTTCCACTTCCAAATATCCTTGAAAAGGTTATCCCGCCATTGGCTCATACAAGGAAGTGACAGAGAATAAGCGCTCTTAATAGAAAAACACCCATCACTCGTCTCTCCCCAAATCATCAAATCATTCCCAGCACCCAGCCGAGGAGCTAAGACCGGGGCAATCCGATTTAGCCCATCAGAGTTAATAACCTTGCCTATTCTATTGACATCCCACATTCCATCCTTAACCCAGTCACCAACACATGAGCAATCCTCATCTTCCGACAACGTTCTAATACAAAAATCTTTCAATTTTAAGTCTACTCTAACCCAACAGTCATGGAAGAAATTAACCATTTGCCCGTTTAACCCGCCATATGGTGCCCTTGTCAATCAAATCCCTCTGAGAACAAATAAATCTCCACAACTTAGAGTCACCATCCTTATAGTTCAACAATGAATCCTCTTCCCTTAACATATATTTATGCAACAATGAATCATTAGGACTTGTTTATGTCTTTTGCACGTGAAATCTACTATGTAGCTTCGGCCTATATCACTATTCAGGGTCCTGAACACCAAGCCAAAGGCCCATAATTTCTTGGGTTGCGTCCTTTATTAAAGATATAAAAATACATATATGCTGTACTTCAGGAGTGTTTAACACCAAATGTTTTTTTAGCGTAAAAGTGCCTATGTGCTTAAGAAAGACTTGCCGTTAAATACCAGACTTCGTTAATACCCAGCTGTTAATCAGTCTCTCTCCCCTGGCATCTTCTTCTGCTCTGATTCAGTCCTTGTTGTTCGAAGCATGTGGACGAACTGTGAATGCAGCGAACAAAGCTTGATGTACTTCTTGAATTTCATTTCTTGATCCTAAGTCATTCAGTGTTGTAGTAAGAGTGAAACTAATAATAATGACAACCCAGAATAGTAAAGAAAATATTCAAGGAAACTAAATTTGCATATTTAATTAGAGAGCATAGCACGTTCGATTGATACAAAAAAAAAAAAAGAGGTTAACGAATCATCGACGAACCCTCACATTTCTGTGTGTCATCTATGAACACTAACACACAGAAATCCGGTGCTGGTGGCTTACACAATCTCGCCGGTTTACAATTCCGGGAAAAATCGTCTTCTCCATAAAAATAAAGTTAATAATAAAACTTAAGGTGGAGGAGGGAATTAGGAGGTAAAATAGGGGATATTACACCAAACTACCCGTGCGTATGACCTTCTGATTCACAAAAACATGAATCTCTTTATAGATTGACAGAGAAGAGAGACCTCTCAAGCGAAAAAGTTGAGAAGTTTGGGCTCTCCATCATGAGCGCAGTGAACTCCAGGTCCACTTTCTAGACACACCATTATCGTCACGGATTCTTCTGAGTTCATCGACGCTGTACCCGGCCCACCGATTTTTGGCCTACATCCTTCTGAGGCTGGTTGGATTCATCCGATCTCTTGCGTTTGTAGGAAGAGAACTTGTTAGATCACGAATTCGTGAACTGACAACTCAAGTTCGGATCCCTGACATGTGGAGACATGTCAGTGCAGGCGATTTTCGCCTCAGACACCTCGTCGGCAACCAGAGTAGAAGCATCCAAACCGAGAAGCTCGGGAATGCGTGGAGAGAGAGATTGATTAACGGATGGTATTAACGGACGTCTGGTATTTAACGACAAGTGGAATTTTTGCTCCACCTTCTTAACCATGTGGTACTCTTACACCCAAAAAAATATTTGAAAGTATTTGGTGGTCGCCCCTCAATAAATTTTTTTTAATTAGGGACTAGAGAGAGATAGAGAAAGAATAACCAGCTTCTATATATGATTATTTTTAATAGAATTTTTATTAAAAAAAATGAATGTAAGATTTGTTAGGAAACCTTAGTATCATTATTAAAAGTTAAATTACAGTATGGGTTTTAAAAATAGATAATATGTTTATATTCTCAATAAAAACCTTATTATTATTATTATATATTTATTTGCCGAAACCCTATGTTAATTTAGATTATCTTTATCTCCAAACGAATCGCTAGTCGCAACAGATTTTGCTTTTATGTGTGAAAAGGAGAGCTAGTGACCATCTACTTTATTTTAGTCCTATTTTTTTAAGGGAAAAAAGTCAAAATAATGGTCCGATGACACGTGACCCCTCAAAGTTCAAGCTGAATCCGTGAATCTTCCCCTTTATTTTTATTTTTTCCGCACATTATACGAGCCAATAGGATTTTATGAAATATTTAAATAACTGCGATTTATTTTAAATAACGAATAATAATAATAATATCTCCTAACAAAATCAGAGCCCACAAATACTCCCGAGTACCCATCTAGTCGCCGCGTCTCTGCAAACGCTTTCTTCTTCAATCTTCGTCTAAACCTTCGATACACAGCTTCTTCTGTGCGCTGCGATTTCTGTCACCTTCATGGATCATCGTCGTGCTTTTGCTACCAGTGTCAAACGAGTTGTTGTAAAGGTCTCTCCCGCTTTTATTATTATCTTCTCTTCACTGTTTTATCGGTTGCATTTTTAATTTGTTTTTTTCGTAATGCTTCACTTTTTGTGTAATGATCTGCAATGTTTGTGGTCGATGCTAATCATTTGGTGCGTTGTTCTCCTTCTTGTTGAAGGTGATATCTATTTAATCTGTTGACTAGTTCAGTAATAAGTTTCGTTTTTTTAAAATTCTCCGAGAGGTTTCTATGCCGGGACTATACATAAAGAATGCCACCACACCTAATAATTCATTGAGCGCTGTTTAACTTTGCTACAACGTTTTTATAAATCCCTTTGCTTTTGTTTGAGCAAAAAAAATCCCTTTGCTTTTGCTTTACCGCTCGTTTTGCCTGTCCTCTGTATATACTTTATCTTATTCTTTATACTATTATAATTGCAGGTCGGAACTGCTGTAGTTACTCGAAGTGATGGGAGATTAGCACTTGGCAGACTTGGAGCTCTCTGTGAGCAGGTAATGCTAATAATAACAGTATAAAATTTTTGTTCTTCTTGGCCAATAGCATTATTTTATTTTGGGTTAAGGTCCATTTTTGCCTCTGAAGTTTTCTGAAGTTTTTTTGGATGCAATGTTGTCCCGTAAGTGTAGAAAGAGGAGCAATATTGCCCCAGCCATTAGCAATTGTTAATTTTGACTGTCAAAGACACGTTTCACTCTCACATGGCATCCCGACACCTCATCATCCAACTCAGCTTCTGAAAATTGTTCTGAATCCCATCTTTGATACTCTCCCTCGCCCTTTCTTTGATATCCATCAGACGCCATTGGTGTGCAACATTGCTGTTTTTTTGACACTTCCAAGGTAATATTGCACCCAAAAAGACTTCCGGGGCAATATTGCTCTTTTTGGAAAACTTTCATGGCAAAACTGGACATTAACCCTTTCATTTTTGCAGTGACTGAAATTCTGTCAATTTGTGCAGCTTAAAGAGCTCAATACCCAAGGGTATGAGGTTATATTGGTAACATCTGGTGCAGTTGGTCTCGGCCGCCAAAGACTAGGATATCGCAGAGTGGCCAATAGCAGGTTTTTTTTCCTCTAATCTACCACGTTTTCATTCTGTGTTAAGGACAAATATATGGCATGAATGGAACAGAATAAGTTTAAATTCCCCTGATATACCTCCCTTAGATTATTTTGATTTAAATCTTTTAATTAGGATTAGATCACCATATAATCTAACAATTTCATGCACACTTTCGTCTTTCAGCAATTGTAACTTTGGGCTTGAGAATAATGATTCACATGTTTATAAAATTTTTAATTACTACAGCTTTTCTGATCTTCAAAAGCCTCAAAGCGAGCTTGATGGGAAAGCCTGCGCATCTGTTGGACAGGGTAGTCTCATGGCTCTCTATGATACCATGTTCAGCCAGGTAATTTACGAATCAATCTGTTAATCTAAATAGGTTTTCAATATGATACATGAGTATTACCTGTTCCTAAATGTAGGACCTATTTTGTAGTGCAAATTTGCACTACAAAATAGGTCTTACATATTTAGGAAGTCCATATTGGTATTGATGAGATCTTTGAATGGTGCAGCTTGATGTTACTTCATCCCAACTTCTTGTGACTGATGGTTTATTCAGAGATGCGGCTTTCAGAAAACAACTCACAGATACAGTGAATTCCTTATTAGACTTGAGGGTTATTCCTATTTTCAATGAAAATGATGCTGTCAGTACCAGGAAGGCACCTTATGAGGTATGCTGGAACTTAAGATTTTTTATATTTTCTTTTTCAAGAGATAATGAGCGAAACTTTAGAACCATAAGTTATTCCTAATGACCTGGTTGATTTTACAGCTGTTTTCTGATGATAAATCTTCTAATATTATCAAATGACTTTTGTCAAAATCTTTACTTCTCCACATTCAAACAAGAATATGATCCCGCTGGTCATTGTAATAGGTGATTGCTTCTAATAGTTACCGCTATCTGCAGGATTCTTCTGGTATTTTCTGGGATAATGATAGTTTGGCGGGTCTATTGGCTTTGGAATTGAAAGCTGACCTTCTTGTTTTATTGAGTGATGTAGAGGGCCTTTATAGTGGTCCTCCATCTGACCCAAAGTCAAAGCTAATTCACACATATGTGCCAGAGAAACACCAAGAAGAAATTACTTTTGGAGACAAGTCCAGACTAGGCAGAGGGGGTATGACTGCTAAAGTCAATGCTGCTGTTTGTTCTGCCCATGCTGGAACCCCCGTGATTATTACTAGGTATTCTTTTATTTTTTATCAATATATCAACATGTTTTTGGCTTTTTGCTCAACATAACTATTCTTATTTGAATTTTATATTCAATAATAAAAAATAAGTGGTATGAACATTGGAATCCGGTAAGGGTTGCTAGTTGTTGAGACATGACATAAAGAAAAATATAGCATTTACTATTTGAAGTGAAGGAAACAGGCTATATTATGCCGTGATGTTATTGCTGATTCTTTTCTTCGAGGGAATTCCCTATTTTACTGACTTTGATTTGAATTCAATCTCCTTTCAAGTGGCTATGCTACAGACAACATTATAAGAGTGCTTCAAGGGGAGAAGATAGGAACTGTTTTTCACAAGGATGCTCATTTGTGGTCAACCATTAAGGAAGTGAGCGCACATGAAATGGCAGTTTCAGCACGAGATTGTTCTAGAAGACTTCAAGTAAGAGATTTCTGATTTACCTTTTTACTGTTTTACTCTATTTTTCTTTTGGGAGGGTTCACAGCCAACAACGATGAACCAAAGTAGATAATTTCATGAATATAACACTAATGTTTTGGGTATCAGGCCCTAGGTTCTGATGAAAGGAGGAAAATATTGTTGGCAATAGCTGATGCATTGGAGGCAAATGTAAGCAAGATAAGGCATGAGAATAAAGCTGATGTTGATGAGGCAGAACTGGCTGGATTAGAAAAGCCATTGGTTTCACGTTTAACCTTGAAACCTGAGAAGGTAACTAAAAAAATAATATGCCTAACAACCTCCTCTTTTGACAGCCTAAGACTACACTAGATCCTCTCTTCTAAGGGATGTTTGTAATGTCAAAATTCTCCCCTTTTCTGTGAAAGTGTTCTTTTCTGACAACATTTATGTTCTACAGATCTCTGGTCTTGCCAAGTCTTTGCGCATGCTAGCAGATATGGAAGAACCCATTGGTCAAATTTTAAAGAAAACTGAGGTAGAAACCCCATACATAATTTTGTTGGTAACAAATCCATAACTAATATATAGATTGGCTTGATAAAATAACAAATTCTTCATGTCTCTTTCTAATTAAAATATTTACATACTTTTATCTGTAAAGAAAGCACCTCACTACTTTGTCCAAAAGAATACTAACCTCTCTCAAACTGTAATTCTTGCGCCCAGCTCGCAGATAAACTGATACTGGAGAAAATATCATGCCCTTTGGGTGTTCTGCTTGTTATCTTTGAGTCTCGTCCTGATGCCCTTGTTCAGGTACATCCTTCCTCCAGCTTCAATAAACTGCTGAAAATGTTTCAGATATGAGAAAGATGTTAAACTATGTATTTACAGGCTTATCATTGTTCTACAATATACAGTACTAGTTAGTTTGGGCTTTTGTGATTCTGTGTCATTTTTTGCAGAACAAGTATGCTGTCGTTGCATGTCTCATATTTCTAGATTGACTTATAAGTTGTTTGTTTGATGTGTGGTTTAATAGATAGCTGCATTGGCTATTCGAAGTGGAAATGGTTTACTGCTTAAGGGAGGAAAGGAAGCCAAACGTTCGAATGCCGTCTTACACAAGGTTTACCTTAGTTTTATGTTTGAGGCTGTTGTTTTTTAAGATGAATTTGAATTAGAGTTGTATATATTTCTGCGCAAATTAGTTTATAAGGTTCTCAATGTTAATATTTCATCATCATTGTAGATCATTACTTCGGCTATTCCAGAAAATGTTGGTGGAAAACTTATAGGACTTGTGGCTTCAAGAGAAGAAATTCCAGATCTGTTGAAGGTGGTGTTAGAATTAAATTTCTGATAGTTATTTTGTTTAACATTGGATCCCTACTAATTCTACTTTGCCACAGCTTGATGATGTGATAGACCTTGTGGTCCCTAGAGGCAGCAACAAGCTTGTTTCTCAAATCAAGGAATCAACAAAAATTCCTGTTCTTGGCCATGCTGGTGGTTCTCTCACACACAAAACAAAATTATGTCATATTATTTCCCTCAACTGTATTTGCAAACTAAAGGTTCTATTTTTGTCATGCAGATGGAGTTTGTCACGTATATGTTGACAAGTCAGCTAATATTGACATGGCAAAGCAGATTGTTAGAGATGCAAAGATTGATTATCCGGCTGCATGTAATGCAATGGTAATGATAATTAACATCCCTTGAAAAATGTGTCCTAAATACTACTACTAATTGTTCATCTACATCCACAGTGGCCAATAAAAGAACCGCCTAAATCTATCTATCCTTGAAGCTTTATATGTTCTTTGATCCTGGACTGTGTATACTAATACATTATATCCTGATTTTCTAAGGAAACACTCCTCGTGCACAAGGATCTAACACAGAATGGTGGAATTAGTCAACTCACTGCTGAACTCCGAAAAGAAGGTTTGCTCTTAATTGCATATGGATTAATGCGAAACTGAAAACATAAATATATTTAAATTGGGGACAAGTTCTTTTTTCTTTTGTTATCTTTTAGCCCTCTGTCAAACTGATGATTTCCCCCCTTTTCTCCTGCAATCGAACAAATCCTTGATTTTCAAATAAAAAATTAGAATGTGCTGAAATGGAAGCTAGCTAGTTTTTTACATATAGAAAAATGGAGAGTCCAGGAACTCTAGGAAACTCTTTTGGTTGGTTGCTGATGTTGTAAAGGAAAAACCAGGTGATCTGATCTGTGCATGGATAATGAAAAGGAGCCTGTTTAAAATGAGGGTATTAGTTGAGAGTCTATGAATCTTACATATTATACAATAAATTTAATTTGTTGGCAGGTGTTCAACTATATGGTGGACCAAGAGCCTGTGGATTGTTAAGTATTCCTCAAGCCAGCTGCTTCCATCATGAGTACAGCTCACTGGCATGCACAGTTGAAATTGTTGATGATGTATCTGCTGCTATTGACCACATACATAAACATGGAAGGCATGTTAAGACCATCCTGCTCCTTTCACATTCATCTTTGTTTTGAGTTCTCTGTATTCCAAGGCTGATATAGTCTTTCTTCCATTCCTTTTCTTGCAGTAGTCATACTGATTGCATTGTTACCGAAGACTCTGAAGTTGCTGCTACTTTCCTTCGTCATGTTGATAGGTAAGCAGGCTATAATTTAGGGGAATAAAATGACAGTATTCCTGTTCCATGCTTCATCTGCAACCGCCTAATTAATCTAAAACTCCAACATTTATATCACTCGAGTCTTGCAGTAGTCATACTGATTGCATTGTTACTCTTGTATCTTTTCAGCTTCCTATACCTGCACTTTTATTTAGAAATTTAATACCTAGATCATCTCTGTGATGTGAACAAATTAAGACTTTGTTTTTGAGATTTTAAAGGTTTATTTGCATGAAGACTTAAGCAGTATGCTAGCTTGCTAATTATGACTTATCGCTACATATGCATATAGTGCTGCTGTATTTCATAATGCAAGTACCCGGTTCAGTGATGGAGCACGCTTTGGCCTTGGTGCAGAGGTAATACAATACCCATATGTTTCATGCTTACATAATGACAAGCATGTGTAATTTTATTTTCTGATTGATTTGTTTTCATATATGCTTAAACAGGTTGGAATAAGCACAAGCCGAATCCATGCCAGAGGTCCAGTAGGAGTTGAGGGTTTGTTAACAAATAGATGGTACTGATTCTCTCACCAAGTGTATCTTTTACAAGTAGATCATCTCATAATCCATTTTTTATTATCTCTTATGAGTCTACCCGGGTCGTTGATCGCGAATAGGGGAGAAAATTCAAAGTAGTTTTGTAACCTTTCAGATTGATTGGACGGACATGATTTAGAAATGATAAGGGATGATGAGAAAAGGACAATGAGATAAACCTGACCCGTAGCTTTTTTGTTAAATAATCTGTTGACAATATATTTTTATCTATTAAAATATCATATTATTTGTGCAGGATACTGAGAGGAAGTGGGCATGTGGTGAATGGTGATCGAGGGATAACTTACACTCATGAGGAGCTGCCTCTGAATGGATAGGATTAGGATTTGGGATTAGCCGAAGCTACTAGCAGTTTTTTCCTCTTCAATTTTAAGATACAATGTTTGCTTTGTATAATTAGTTTGCGTATTATAAAATATTAATTACAGTTAATTAATTTGCCCCTATTCCAGATTTTTTTTTTCTCATCTGGATCATCTTCAGGGGAAAGAAATAGCTGAAGGAAACTATTAATTAGGTGAATTTTTCCATGCTATGTGGATATCTTATTGATTGTTGGTATAAATATTTCTGCAGTTAAATCATTCTTGCACAATGTTTAATACAATTGTCTCATATCCTTAAATATGATACCTCCTGTCTATCGGTTCCCAATGAGAAAATAACATCTGACACTTTTTTTAACTTAACGTTGTTGCCCTCATCATCTCCGTTTGCAAGCCAGGGCCCTATAATCTTCAGAATGCTACTTCATGAATGGAAAGTATGATTTAATTAGTTTTTATATATTTAAAATGAGAATGGTGTATGAGCTTTTGCACTTCCAGCCTCATAATCATAACCAAAAAATGTTAGGGACCAAAAAGTGTTTATTTACATAAATCGAAATAAGACTTCTTTAACATATTTACTTAGTATACTATAAATAGGATTAAAATGTAACTTTTAAAAGCTCCGATCGCTATGATAATATCTACTCCATATTAAAAAGTAGCTTTTAAAGACTGCAATCGTTATGATAATACCTACCCCATATGCATGAGTCTAATAAGGGTTTGATATGTAGTCCCAAGTGCAAAAATAACTGAAGAGGCCACTTGTCAACACGAGGTGACTTTAGGAAGGTACTTAATCAATTAAAAAACTTGTTTTAAATATTTAATATCTTGTACAATGTAAAATCACCTAAAATAAATTAATCAATAAACTCAATCAATAGGTATAAGGATTTTCTGAGAGATTGGAAGAGAATTTAGGTGAAAGGTTCGAACTTTAAAGATTGACAAAGTATTTATTAACCTTTGAAGGTTGTACAACTCTACCACTATGGTTTTTATTATAGGTCTATTTGATTAAATCTCACATATTAAGAAATGGAAGTTAAGACATTTAATGTTTTAAATTGATCAACTTTTCTAAATTTTTTCTTATTTAATAACGAGTTAAAAAAGATGCCGTTGTTACATTTTCTCCTATTTATTCGATATAGTAAAATTAGAAAACAATCATTAAGGACTCTCAGAGTGGTGAGTTAGATTAACTAGATGGCATATCTCAGTACAAATGTAAAAAGTCAAAAAAGAAATTACAATTATTACATAGCCTCTTTACAAGGCCAGGAAAAAAAAAATCATACTTGAAGTTGAAGGCATCATCATCAGGCAAAACATGTGAAAATTTACCTAAATTCTAAAGCAAGAAAAATGCAAACAGAAGAGACGATGTTTCTTCAATTTAATTAGCAGTAGCACTCTGCCACTGAGGTTGCTGACATTTCATATCTCTCCATCCCACAATTCCTCAAGACTCTTGTAAGGACTACAAGTTTCATGAACAGCAAAGTCCCCTCGCAGTAACCTTTGCTGCATTGTAGAACAAGAGAAAAATAAGCAACCCAATAATAAACATGTAAAGTTTAAATCTTTGAATGTGTTAAAGCCATCAATTATGACCTGGTGGATCTCAGAGAATTTTAAGAAAAGATGTGGGGGTATGGACCAATCAAATAAGCTAATATTTTCCCTGATTCTTGTTTCATTCACACTCTTTGGAAGAACACTGTGACCACTTTGGATTCCCCAGCGTAGAGCAACCTGTGCTGGAGACTTGTTGAGTTCTTCTGCAATTTCAAGCAACACTGGTTCCTTCAACACCTCACCTTTCACCCATGACCCTGGAGAACCCAATGGACAGTATGCCTGAAACAACAACTCATCTTTAACTTTTAATTTCAATGAAGTACTCTCCGGTCGTTAATACGAGACCTAATTAGGAAGTTGATATTAGTCCCAGATGAAAAACATATTTCACATGTTTATCAACCTTTTCCCAAATTAACCATCTTGCTATTCCCTCACTAGGAGGACGGAGAGATTAAGGTGTTTCGGAAAAAACATATCATATTAACTAACTTAACAAACATCCTTAATCTACTCAAATTAGTTAATTAGGTTGTATAAAATTTGCAGGAAAGAAAAGAAAAAAAAAATGATGTAGGGTAATACAGAGAGGTGAACACCAGTTGACATGCAAAGATTGTGAAGAGAAGATTGCTGCCAAACTGGGTGGCATTCCACTTGGTCAACAGCAGGTGGGATCTTAGCATATTTGAGCATGTCTTGCAGCTTATGAGTAGAGAAGTTGCTAACTCCGATGGCTCGTGCTTGACCCGACACGAATAATCCTTCCATTGCATTCCATGTCTCTGCAAGACACAATGGAGCCATCACCTCTGGATCCCATCCCCTTGAACCTGCCTTTGTCCTAAAAGGCCAATGCATCTGTGTCACCACATTAATTACAACTACTTGAGTTTCCTTAATGGAAGATAGACAGGAGATTTTTAAATGAAGTGTCTGAAAATTAGCTTGGGGAGGTTAAAAAATCAGGAATCATACAAGGTATAGATCAATGTAGTCTAGCTGGAGGTCCTCCAAAGTCTTACTTAGTGCCTTAGACACATCTTGGGGTGCACAGTCACTGGTCCTGTTTGCATATATCAACAATCAACAACATCAGTTTATGAAGTCTATTGAATCATGGAGGATAATTAAGAACCAGTATGGAATCATTGAACAAGGTAGTCTTCCTCTATAACACAAATGTATATACTACCTCCACTTCTTAATATAAGAGTTAAATTATTAATTTAGGTAAATTAAGGGAATTAGTTATTTATAACAAATATGGGTAGATTTTCTTAAAAGACCATCTTTTAAATGGAGACCCTTAATGTTTGCAATCAATAGATGCTTTAGGGGGAAAAATTATAAATTTGGGAGACAAAGTGGATTGAGATCTTATATTTAGGACCAAATACAAAATTAAGGAGCCGGGTATAGAACACAGTCGCTGGTATTTATGTATAACAAGATTGAAAACATACAAATGGCACAGTGTGATACTGTTGAAACTTGGACACATACCATAATTTGGATGTGATGAACATTTCACTACGCTGTACCACTCCAGTGGAAAACAGTTTCTTCAGTGCCTCTCCTATCTGCGTCCATTATGAATCTCTCAGCATTAGGCAAACCACAACAGATGCCAGGTCTCATAATATTGGACAGCAAAATCTCACCTCTTTTTCATTTCCATAAACCCTGGCACAATCTATATGTCTATAACCAGCCTGAAAATCATTGGAAGACTTTTATCAGACTATAAGTATTACAACCAGCTCTGTTTTCCCCTTATTAAGAACTCAACTACATGACATTCCTATTCTCTATTCCATCACATTCGTATAGCACTTGCATTGATGTACCAAACTAATTGTTTTAAAATGAAAATCAGAACCATCTGAAAACCCTCAAAAGAAATTAACCAGAGGATACAAAGAAGAAAGGAGAAAGAAAACCTTGACGGCAGCAATGACGGCATCAGCCACAAGACCAGGGGTTGCTTTCCATGTTCCAAGGCCAACCGATGGCATCTTGGCTCCTGTATTGAGCTCAAAATGTAGAGCTCCATATTCACCCCCTCCTCCAACCATTTTCGTGAAAATTTTTACTTCCAAAATACTGAAACACAATTTCTGAAGATTGATTGTCTATTCAGGTCGGGGGAAAAAAACAAGAAGAAGAAGATTGATTGTCTATGTTCTCGGCTCCAACATTTCAGGGAATCTCAGTTTCTGCTATATGTCCATAGCTATTGGTTCGGAGGTGGCGTTGAATCAGTGAAGGATAAAGTCGTTAGGTCAACGATTGATTTACTAATTAATTAAATGGGGTCACTAATTCAATGGTCAATCAAATGGATTGATTTAAAAAGAAAAAAGAAAAAAAAGGAACTTTTGCAGCTTGAAAATATGAATGGTTTAGGATTATGGTCCATAGGTTTGGGCAAGAAAGATGGACGATTGCATACAAAATCGCAAATAGGTATTCCAGTGATTTTGCTTCAGCCACAGCAACAAGGATACCTCAATTGATCATGTGCGTGTTTGGAATGGACATTTTAGGGGCGTTAGGAGCTTCTGGGTTAGAGATAATGGGCTGTAGGAAAAAAGTCCAACTTAGTATGTTTGGGTAGGCTTTAGGATTAATGGACGTTCCCAAAAAACGCCCAAAAACGCAGCTGTAGCCAAAAAGCTCAGATCCGAGCGTTGTCTCTGCGATACGTCCGCGTTTTCTTGATGTAATTTAAATGCCCTATGAGTTTACTCTACAGCCACACGCTACCTCGTACTGAGATCTGAATTATAGTAAGCTCTCATTATTACAATTTCTTTGTTTTCCCCTCTTTTTCTCTGTTTAAATCACAAATATATATATTCACTTATTTAATAAATAAAGGCCAAGTTATACAATAATCTCCCAAAAATGTAATAATCCGAGGGTTAATGGATTATTAATTTTTTAACAATCATTTAACCTTTTTTCAAATTAATATTGAAATTAAATTTTTTATTATCCTAATATATACAACTAATATGTATAGTAGTATTCAATATGATTTACGCCCTTTTCGGTCATTTTCCATCTTAACCGACTTTTTAAATAATAATCCAAACACTCATCGAGTTAAGAAAAAAACCACTTCGCAAAAGTTAAACCAATAATCCAAACACAAATCATTATCTATAACCGACTTTTTTCCTACCGAGCTTTTTTAAAATCGATAGCTTTTTGCCCACCGCTCCTACCGCCAACCCAAACAGGCTATCTCTCCACGTTATCTATTACCTCAAAGTTCTCTAATGTGTCCTATTTTTGTATATGAGTTCATAATTAAATGATAATAATTTAAAAACAGGACACATGGTTTAATGGTTATATGTGATTTAAAAAATTGACAAAATGGATATAAGAAATTTGACTTAAGTATTTTTCAGTTTTATATTGTTTTATTCTTTGTATTATTTATTTTTATAAAAATTCACTAGGATACTTAATTTTGGCTAATTTTTACAAAATTTTAGTTAATAGGTAAATAACCTTAATTTTTAAAACTTTACAATAAATCTCCATGAACATATACATTTATGCATATAATCTCATACTAACAATTTTGTTCATTATTCATCTGCAAAAAAAACTTTCATTATTCATCTACAAAAAACTTAAGTTTACAGGAAGTTGCATTTTAATTTGAAGCTCGAGGGTTATACAAACAAAATAAAACTTAAGGGTATAAAATTGATAGTTTAAGGTCATCTGTTCTTTTTATTGGTATAATACTAAATGTAGACTGTTCTCCTAACTAAAATTCAAATATAGTCCATCCCTTTGGTAAATGACTAGCTCCTTGCATTAGACTCAATATCCATAAGTGGTTTAAAGACTTTATTATTAATTTTTTGGGTTAACAATGTTATTTATACATTGTTCTAAGTCCAGGGAAGTTTTATGTGGTTTAGCCCTTAATTTTTGGGAAGATTGTTGAAAAATACTCTATTGCAAAAGTTTAATCACCTTGCGATACTTGAGGACCTAGGCAATAAATTTTGTAACAGGGGATCTCTTAGCAATTTTTTTACCCAACAATGTTCAATCCCCAGACCAAACAGATGAACTGGGCTTGAGCCCAAATTAGATAGGCCTTGAGGGTTATTTAGTATGCAATGGGCCTTTTATAAAAAAAATATATGGGTTAAGGAGTAATTTTATCCTAGAAAGTTTTCATTAAGAGACAATTTTGTCTTAATCGTTATCTCAGTTAATTTTGACCGTTAGTTAATCAAATATGTTGAGCTGACAGTCCACATGTCATCCGTGTCATTTTTGTTAAGGTGAAAATTGGCCCTGAAAACTTTAAATCTAGCTTTGAAAAAAAATAACATAAATAACACGTGAACTTTATGGGTAAATTTGCACATTAACAAAAATGACGTGGATGACATGTAGACTGTTAGCTCAGCTTATTTGATCAACTAATGATCAAAATTACTAGGATAATAGCAATGAAAAAATTTTCCCTCATTAAAAATTGCCGGGACAAATTTGTTCGTTAACCCAAAATATATTATCTTAAATCTGTGCCTAAAAAACCAAATTCAACATGATGTGTCTTTTTCATCTTTATTTCTGAACCCTGACAGTTTCATGTTGTTTATTGAGCTTCACTTGAAAAATGGAACCGGTTATTTGTTGTTAGGGTTTAGGTTTTTTGTAGTTTCTGTTTGTTTTTCTCTTGTTTTGAGTTCATGCAATCCAGTTTTTACTACAATAAAAAATGGAACCTGTTCTTGTTCAATGGATATTTGGCTTCACATTCAAGCATCCTATGGAATTGGAAAAATCAAATACTAATAATTTTTGAAGATTCTCAACAAAACAAGTCATTCACGAGTTTCCAAGCCAACTTAACGGACAACACATACTTGTACTGTTCATTTGTTGTGTACTTTACTCATAAGCAAGGTTTTAATTATATTGTGATGTGATCTGAGTTGGGTATATAACAAAATGAATGCAGTACAGTTTTCATATATCCATGTATCACTGCTTTTTTTTTTTTTTTTTTTTTTTTTGATATAAAAAATTTTAGGAAAGGGTTGGACTTCACCTACTCTTTCTGGCCAAGGCTTTGCTGGAGCGTCCAGCAGATACTTGGTTAGAAAGTACACATGTCTCCACCTCTACCAGCGTTTCCACTGCTTCCGAGACCCCTAGGATGCCCCCCAGCGCCTTGACGGAAGCGGTTCCTCTCACAGGCCCTCCCTCTCCCCATCCTCTGCCCGGTTGCATCTCAGCCGTCCAATCCAGATTTGGACGGCCGAGATGCATCCCCGAATTTATTTTTAGTTTTTTTTTTTTTTTTTTAAAAACTGGACCGTTGGATTGAGATTTAGGACGGTCAGGATGGGATCGTGAGAAAGATAAGGATATGGGGAAAATGAGAGGAACCGGACCCGCACCTTGACCAACGCAGGGATTGAACCCCTCCCTTTAGGTGAGGAAGTCCGACCCCTTCACCAGTTGAACCCAAAAAAGAGGGGTTGTATCACTGCTTTTGAGTACGAGGAAGGAGGAAACATAATTAATTGATATTCCCGGTCCTCAGTCCTGACTCAACATATGTTTCCTATTGGACATGTATAATTGCCCTTTGAATGATGTCTCGCACATGATTCATTTTTTATTTATAACTCACTCATCTCAGTCATTTTCAAGTAATTTTTATCATAACATTTAAGTAATTTTTAATATTATTATCTTATTAATCATATTAAATTTTAACATCATATTAATTTTTACCCTCTCCTGTTTATAATATAAAAATATCTAATACTCATTGAAACTATGTCATATCAAATGATCTAGTGTACTTTTTAGAAGATGACCTATACATGGACATATATAATTACACTTTGGATGATGACACACATTAATTATTTTCTTGCTCCCTCACATTCTTAATACAAGAGTGTTAGAACTGGCTGATACGTAAAATAGGGTGAATTGGGTGTAAAATAAAAGCTTAAAAACTTCAAAATTCTTTTCAGAAATCCGATCATGGCTAATTTCACTGTAGTGAACTGAACTTGCATGTTCTTCTCTTCTTCATGATTCTTCTCTACAATCATTTTGATAACTTCTTGTTTTTCTTCAGTAATATCTTCAACCACTTCTTCTTCTTCTTCATTCTCCATAATATCCTTTCTTCATTAGATATCTTCTTTCTTTATTTTTTTAACTAATATGATGAATTCAATCTTTCTTCTTCTTGATCATTCTTAATAATTTCTTTCTTTTCTTGATTTCCTTTCCCTCTATTTGATTACTTCTTTCGTCAATATCTTTTTAATCTTCTTCTTGATTATTCATTATAATCCAACTTGATATATTCTTTTTTTGCTTGACTAATCAACAAGATATTTCACATCAGATATAGTTGCTAGTCAATATAGGAGATAAATACATTATGCAATTTTTTTGGCATTTGGTATCTATATTTGACATCATCAAAACTAATCATATCGACCACGAGTTCTATAATTAATTTGTAGATATTAAAAAAGTTAATTAAGGTAGCAGAATTATTTATAAAAAAAGTGTGCTGGTTTCCAAAAATATCATATTTATTAATTACACGTGCATTCAATAAAAAATAGTTTGAGAAAAAAATTTAAAACTTAGAAAATAAAGTGTATTGAATTTTTATATTTAAAATTTAAATAAATCCCCTAACTAGCTGACTGCAAGAAAAGGGAGTATTAAATCAAAGACATTTTTCTTACAAATTAAATTCAGTTCGAGCCTTGTGAATGCAGAAAAGCTCCGTTGGGAGACTCACCCACCATAGCAAAAGTGCGTGACTGATTGGATCCGATTAGTCGGCAAGCTCGAATACGGATGGGCGAAAAAAAAAAATCAATTCGATGCATGGAAAATTTAACAGATTATAGAACAAGTGAGAAGAAGGAGAGGTTGAGAGAGTAAAAGAAAAAAGAGAAAATGTGTATCAATACACACTTATTTTTTTCTCTCATTCTTCAAAAAAGCATCCTTCCCAAAAAAAAAAAAAAAAAAACAAAATAATAAGCAGGGAACTTTTTGTAAAGCTGGTATTTACTGTAGCATAAACTCGTGGGAAGCTTCACCCTTCAAGTCATAAGTATCAGAATCATCAGAAGAAAGAGAGTGAAGAATATGTTGAATCTCATCAGCAACATCTTTCATGGACGGGCGATTTTGCCTGTGTTCATCAGAACAAGCAATCGCAAGATCCCCCAACGCCTTCATACTCTCCAACTCCATCTTACTCGCTCCATTCCTCACCTTTGGATCAATCACTTCCATCAACCCCATCTTCTTCATCGTCCTCTTCACATACACCACCAAGTTCACATCTTCCTCTTCCCTCCCAAAATCCAAAGCCTTCTTCGCCGTCAATATCTCCAACATAACCACCCCAAAACTGTACACGTCACTCTTATCCGTCACCTGAAAGTTCATGTAATATTCTGGATCGAGATATCCCAATGTGCCTTGTGCACATGTTGTAATATGGCTCGTTTCGCTCTGAGCTAGTTTGGAAAGTCCAAAGTCGGAGACTTTAGCGTCAAGGTTGCTGTCTAAGAGAATGTTGCTGGATTTTACGTCTCTGTGGAAGATTCTAGGTATGGCTGAGTTGTGAAGGTAGGAGAGACCTTCTGCTGTTTGGTGGGCGATTTTTAGCCGTCGATGCCACCGGAGTGGGGCCCACTTGGCGGTGTTGTAGAGGTGGTCAAAGAGGGTTCCGTTGGGGACGTACTCGTAGATGAGGAGGGGTTCGTTGTGGAGTTCAATGCAGCAACCTAGGAGGCGTACGAGGCTACGGTGGTTGAGCTGGCAGAGGATCCGGACCTCGTTGAGGATCTGTTCCACGGCTCGGGTGTTGCCGAGCTTGGCGCGCTTGATGGCGGTGAGGGTGCCGTCGGCGAGGGTGCCCATGAAGACCTCGCCGAAGCCGCCGGAGCCGAGGAGGTTTTGTTTGGAGAAGTTGTTTGTGGCTTTTGTGATTTGTTTGATGGTGAAAATCTTGGCTGCTCTTCCGCTGTTGTTGTCGGCGTTCAATATATCATGTGCTCTGCTCATGCTTAAAAGTTTGGCTGCTTTCTGCCTCCTGTAGCGAAAAACCATTGCCGTGATTAGGATTCCGGCGAACATTGCAGCCACAGCAAATGCCAAGCCTAAGATGACATTTGAGACAAATTAAGGTTATGCGTTAGTTTTCCAAATAAAACTTGGGTCAATTAAACTAATTAAGTTTGGAACTAATAGTTTAGGTGATTATTATCTCGATGAGCACAAAGCTTTTCATTGGGTTGAGATATGCACAATTCAAATAAAATTTTAGTAGCCAAAATTTAAAATTTTTATCTAATGATTTTTAAATGAACAAAGATTTTTTTTTTTGAAAAACTGATAGTTAAGAGATGATTTTTATTTTAGATTTTTTTACAAATAAAACATTTTTTTATGAATTTTTTTTTTAAAAAAACTATTTAAATTAGATCTAAATGGTTAGCGGTCATGTCTCATGACCACTAAAATGGGTTTCATTAATATTTGTCCTTTGCACATTTAAAGCAAATCGACTAGTTAACGATGTAGCCAAATGAACACTTGAGTAAATTGTCATGATCGAAAAAATAATTACCTCCAATAAGTTGAACTTTCTTCTTACTACGAAGCTTGCATCCTCTACCCTGTTCACACTTGATATCTGAAGGCAAATGGATCGATCAAGTCAAGTGATAATTTCTTGTTGTGTGGAAACTATATTGATCAATCTTAAGGCTGAAAAATTCTTGCAGATATACCTTATAACATCAATTACACTAATCATATAAATCAAAATAGGGTTGAGGTGCAATTTTATACAAGAAGTTTCAAAAAATAAGCAATTTTGTTTTGGGCGTTATTCTAATTAATTTTGACTGTTAGTTGACTAAATATCTTTGAAATTTAAAAGATATATGTTATCCGTATCGTTTTTGTTAAAGAAGTAATTTTACCTTAGAAGTTTTAAATCTAACTTTGAAAAAAGATAGAGTAGATGACACATAGACTTTCAGAACAAAATTTACACAATAAAAATGATGTAGATGATATGTGGGCTGTCAGCTCAGCATATTTGATCAACTAATGGTCAAAATTAATTGGGATAATGGACATAACAAAATTGCTCAATTTTTGAAACTTCTAGGACAAAATTGCCCATCAAAAAACTTTTGGGGCAAAATTACCCTCAAAACCCATCAAAATATGATCAAAAGAGAATTCATATATCATCTGAGTATATATTGCCTCCTCACAAAATATATGTTTTTAAAATATAATCCATAAATCTTAGAATGTTTTTAATTAATCAGAGGAAGGTCTAGACGTGAATAAAGCATGCATGACGTACAATTAACCAATAATGAAACCAAACAAGACTGATTGAAACTTTCTCAATTTCTTCAAGATTCAACATCCTCATGAGAAATAGTATCAATTATGTACGATGGTGATTAATTAAGATTTTGAGTTCAGTAATTCACATGGCCAGGTTTTATTGGCAGCTAGCCAGCTACCAGTTGTACTCATATACAAACACGTGTATATCAAATAAAAACAATTAATGTTCTTCCTCGTTAGCGACACTAAATTTTAATGTTCAACTAATTATTTAATTTAATTTAATTATTTACTTACTCTGACATGTTCCGTTTACAGGATCCCACTGAAAACCGGAGTTGCACAAGCACTTCCTCACCCCACCCATAGCCGCCGGAACCGGCAACAGCGAGCATGCCGAGTTTGCCAAACCACCACAATCTGCCGGCACCTTGCACACAGGCTCCTGCGGCAATTCCCACTCTATCTCCACCCCGGGCTCCGGCCACTCACTCACCGGAGCCGACTCATCCAAATTCGGAAAACTCACGTACGCTGCGCACCGCTCTTTCCTCACCCTAATCCTATACTCCGTCACTGACCCCCCGGTCTTGACGGTGCAGCATATGGGGCTGCCACCGCATGCCCCGGCGGCTCGGGCCTTAACATAACTATGACAAATGCTTGACGACGAGCAATTCCACAAGAGAGTGAATACCTCCTCGGAGCAGTTCATGTACACGACGGTGTTACTGGCGGTGATGTTGAAGGGTGCGTTGGCATCAAGACACATACCTTGGTTTTGGAAATCGGAGGAGATACAGGTGCCGTGAGCCGCTAGACCCGGCGGCCGGATGACAAAACGCTGCGCTTGGGGGTTGATGGTGGTGATCATGTAGGAGGAGCCCTTGACGGTGTCGTACCAGAGGGCACCGTTATGGCATCGAATCTTATAAGAAGGGTCGCCACAATGAGGGTTTGTGCTAAATGGGAATGGGACTGGGGTGTGGCCACAATCTGGACAATGGCTAAAGGATATGACTAATGTTGAGAAAGAGAGAAGAAGAAGAAGATAGAGGTTTGTAGGTATCTTCATGATATGATTTAAATTTGTGGACAATGTGATATATGATCACTTTAAGTGTGAAGCTCTTGAGATGGCTAGCTAGCTAGACAGCTTTGTTCATGTTCATGAGTGTGTAACCATGGAAACTAATCTCATAATTTATTCAAAATGTGAGTCAACGCTACTTTTGACACCACATCCTATGATTTATGTGATCCACCAATTTTGAGGAATAAACTGTATTAGTTAATGCACTTCAAACATTTAAATTAAACTTGATTAGAATACATTATATATTACCTTTGGAATTATTTTTCAAATTGAGTAAAACACACTATGTGCACGCACTCACATCACACGAGTGCAAAATACTAATTTTTGGCCTATTATTTGTCGTATGTTTCATATATTCTATTTTTAATAGGCGTTGTGATAGCTGTAGTTACGATACCTGTTCAATAGGCATAATTAAAACCGAGTCTTCATTGGGTAATTGTCATTCCTAACAAACTAGAACTTGCGTGATCTATCCATGACCAGGTTGAAGCTTGGGTGAAAATGAGTGGGAGTCCAAACCGACTTATGTTTAAGAATCCGCTGATGAATTGTGGTTAGGGGTGAGATGACACTCAAACTCAGAGCTAGCTGGTTCTCCTCGAAATGCATTGAAACATAGCAGCTGACTACTCATCTATAGGTAAAGCACTGTTTTGGTGCAAGCCGGGAGTGCAGGTGAAAATGTAATTTTAAAGCGTGTCAAATACTACTTCCGGTTCTCAATATAAAACCTAGTTGATTTTTTTTGGAGAAATTAATGAAATGATTAAATTATATATCAGTTTATAAGTGAAACAAATTAGTTTGAAGAAAAATGATAAATATAAATATTTTAAAGTAATTTAATTAGTTTTCTAATTTCTCTAAAAAATTAACCGAATCTTATATTTAGGACATGAGGTAGTATAATATTTTGCAATTTGCACTAATGTCATCATTTACATTATTCTATATGATTCTTTTTATACAATTTTGTAGCATATGATATATACTATCCTCCATATTTTGGCATTCTCAAATCTAAGTTAGTGAAGCAGATCTTTTAATATAATCTTTTTCATGTACCAATTTGAAAGTGTTATGAAGCATTCATACAAAATTCCATCGTTCATCAGGAAAATTTAGCTGGCAGCTATTTTACATATGTTCGAAAAATTAAATTAATTTATAAACGATGTGGCATACATAGAGGCTTGACCTTAACGTTGGCATTAGTGAAAGGAACCTCGTACGCGAGAGAATGGTTGGTTTTATATTTCCAAAGTGATTTTGGAAAGCCGAGGAGGGTAATGGGACAAATGGTTTTGAAGAAAATAAATAAATAAAGAAATAAAAAGTTATGAAAGCCAACAAAAGGAAAGGCGCCATGGATTCCTGAAATGGCGTGCATCATCGTTTGTGACCAAGAATCTTGTGCTCACAACATCGAAGCTTGATTGGTCTCCTCTTCTTTTGCTGAATCATGCACGTGCCAACTCACTTCTTATTAGTATTAAATTTAGTAATCCCAACTCAATGTTATTATATTCTATCATAACTAGAAATTAGTGTTGCTAAATAATGCAGATCTCCTGAGTTTTGTTGTGCCATCTAGCGATAAGGTATTATTATACCATCCATTTCGAGTTAATTAGCTCAAATAAAAAAAAAATGAGGGTGGACTTACCAACAAGCTGTTGGTTCAGGTGGTTAGTGACACCCATCCTATAAGGAGGAGAACATAAGTTTATATTTCGGAGAAAGCATATTTATTGGGAGAGGCGAAAACCCTTTACACTTTAAATCTCAAAAAGAGAAACCCTTGATCGAATAGAAAAAGAGAGGATGGGGTTTCAATAATACTCTACTTCTGGTCTTAAATATAAGATTTGATTTACTTTTCTTTTAGATATTAAAGAAGCTAAATATATTATTTTAAAGTATTTATATCTATCATTTTTTCTCCAAACTAATTAGTTTGACTTATAAACTAATATATAATAATCTATCGATATAAAATATATACTATGATTAAATAATATATTTAGTTTCATTAACCTCTCCAAAAAAATATATCAATTGAGTCTTATATTTAGGACTCAAGTAGTAATTAAGGGTTTAGACACTTCAAATATGACAACACTTTAAATTTACGTATTATCACACCCAATTGAGGGTTACTTTTCCAAATATGTTTTCTTTATTATTCAAGTTTTTTTTTTTTTTTACCAAAAAAAATACTTGAATTTGAAGGTCTATACGCAAATAATGAATTGTGCTCAAGTTTTAGTTAAACCATGGCTGTAAAATGATGAAAAATGGATTAACTAATTTAAAGTTATGAAATTTCAATTAGAAAAATTGAATTATAGCAAAATTAAAAATAAGAAAAAGCTACAAAATCTGATAAATTATTTTCAAAGAAAATGAATTCAAGGGACCATGACATATAAATGATTAAAATAAAACACTTTCATAAGTTCAACAAGATGGTGAAAAGATAAAAAGGGGGTTGGAGTGAAAAAAAAAAAAAAGAGTTATTTGAATCATGTATAAGGTCAATGTATCTTTTTCGAAGACATCATCCGCAGACTGCAGATCTCTGAACATTTTAATTGCAGATTTGATCATAATTAAATACTACTTTTAGCCCATTCTTGGATCTAAACTTTATTAGGGCAAAGTCTTTTTTAGAGTAAATACTTTTTTTCGACAAAAAAATACAATTCTCATTTTAGTCACTTACAAAAAAATGTCCTTTTTAGTAAATAAAAAGGGCGAATAGCGATCGATTTGTTAGGGCAAAATAAATTAGTGTTTTTTTTAGAAAAGGGTATTTACTTTTCTTTTCTTTTTATATAACTTGTTGGTCAGTCGTTTTTTCTTTTAATGTGGGAGCCTTGGATTGCACTCTTCTACGATCAATCTCAAATTATTTCCACATATATAAATGGACTGAATTAACTGTTTCTTAGAAATATATATAATCATGTTCAGCTAAAACCTACAATGATCTCTTACTATGAGTTATGATTATATGCCTTTTAGATTTTGATTATAAAATGTAATGTAACTTTTCCGTTGATGAATAATTGAAAACTGGGTTAGGTCAAATGATATTGTTGTTAAGCCCAGAATTTATTTAATGGAGACATTTAGTCTTTAGTCGCCTGCAGCTTAGAGAGGAAACTTGTTGGAGTAAAGATAAGGTAGCCTTGTTGGATTGATAGTGACCTAAAAGTTGGTTGATCAAGACTTTTGAACCTCCTAATTCCCTTTAAATTTATCAAATAAAAACTTTATTATTTTCTCTTATTAAAGTAAATTATCTCCTGCTTTTATATATAATTTAAGATTCCATATGAAAATTGAAAAAGCCCATTCATCATTACTATATAATTCTACCTATACAGAATTTATTCTGATTATTTCGAACCACAAAAATTCCTTAGTTATCATAAAAAGAATACAATAGGAGGTTGCAAATTAAATACTATAAGTCTTATTCGTTTGTTCCTTTATATGTTTTTCCCCGTCTTTTCTTTTTAGGAAAATGACTGTAAAATATCACTTGAACTTTAAAATCTTGTTGACAACGACGGTAATAAGATTAACAAGAACAATAAAGTAATTCATAACTCGTTTTGTTAGGAAATCACCTATTTGAGATTTTGAAGTTTAAGTAATATTTTCGTTAGATTTTCTCTTTCTTTTTCGGTTGACAAATTAAATTAGATGATCTCAAAAGCATATATAACTTACATAAAAAGAAAACTCTTTACTAGTTGCATAGCCTCTATATATTAGGCTTTGACATATATAAGAGCTGAGAACACAGACCAAAAGTAAGTACATAATTGCAGATTAATTATTTTATTACATGTTCAGAGTTTCCATGACCACTTTGGCCAAGAAACAACCTATCCTTTGGCGATCAAACTATCAAATAGTATTAAAAGCTCATATGTAGTCCACTTGGCCCTTTGGCCTCAAGACACATGGATTTATTTTTAATTTTTTCTCATGCACCACCAGAATCACCCCCTATTTACATTGATTTTCCACACTAATTTAATTAATCAAGCGTTTGGAACCCCTTTGGTTTTTCCACACGCTTGCTTAATTCTCAAACCTTCATACATACAATATTTGGGAAACACGTACAAACTATAACAACCCAAAAGCAGTTTTCAAACTAGGAGCACAAAACTTAAGTAAAGTTGTTCAGATATCTTCTATCAGAGATTGTTCAATAAAAACATATATATTATATGTTCTTACTAAAAATCCTGATAGAAAACATTTAAAAACTTTGCCTAAGCAAGTATTCTTCTTACTAGGATAATAAGCTCTTGTGCTAAGCCTTCGGCTTCCTTCAAGCACATAGACCAACAAACATAATGGATGTGTTCATGCTGAAGAAACTTGACGACGTTTCAAAGGAGAATTTGAAGATTGAACACCAGAAGATTGTACTACGAATTGTGTTGCAGAAGAAGAGGAAGAATTATTATTAGAAGGTGACGACAAGGACAACTTGGCAGGTGGTGGTGCAGTTGCAGAAGAGAAGCCATAATCAGACAATAAAGCAGAAGCAGAGGTTTGAAACCGACCCGAGTCTCCACCGGCCAGTCTAACGTACGAATAAGAAGGTGACTCACAAAGCCATGTCCCTAAGGCTCCTTCTTTGCCATTCCTGTATTGCACTATAGCTCTGTACACAAAAGGAATAAGACCCTCCATAATAACCTAGCTAGCTAGTACTTTTGATGAGAGAACAAGAAGAAGAAGAAGATAAGAAAGTTATGATATATGAGAGTTTTGGTTTTTGTGAATGGTTTTGAAGGTGAGACGAAATGGTGAGATTCTTGGGGTATAAGAAGAGGAAGATGATGACGTGGAGTAATGGATTAAAGTCCAGCTCTTCACGCTAAGCCATGAAAATTTCAACGCAATCGCACACTGAGACATTGAAGGTAAACTTGAAAGCTATGTGCAAACCACACCTATAATATCTTTTTATAATTTTTTTGCAGCACTACATAAATATATACTAGAAACCAAATCTTGCTATAATCTTCATTGTGTTGTCCCACTGTCTCTCATTTCTAATATTATTTTTCCTCGTTTGGTTTGATGGGCTTTTAGCTTTTAGACCAAGATTGGTTGGTTTGCTTTGGCTTTTTCATATTTCTATTCCTAAAGTAGTTACCACGTGTTTGGGGTAACCCTTGTTCCTATATAATAACAAAATAATATCCAACTTTTTTTTGGTTTGTTTAGATGTTGTTTTAAAGTAAGGTACTTGATAAAAATTATTGCCCTCTCATTGGTTGCGTTATCTGTGTGTGAGATTTGTGATAGAAGATCTTACTAATAATTTTAGTTTCCAGATTGCATATTTTGCATACCTCAGAATAAATAATATTGCTGCTGCATAATCTATTATGAATACATATGGTATTTAAATAATTCTCTCGAAAGCTATTTTTAATTGAGATCACTTATATTTTTATTGCCTTCCACAATTGTTAGGTAAAAGTGCCAGATCACTTGTTATTATTTGTATAGCAAAAGTGTTAAGAAATGTTCTGATTATTATAAAAGTCATGTTATAGAAAAGTATGATCATCACCAGTTGTTAAATATATATGCCTGGAACCTGCTTGGAAATGATCCCAAAATATTTATAAAAAAAAAAAAAAATCAAAGGAAAAGGAATTTGTACTTGTATATCGCCTTAATTTGCCAGTCTTATCATAGATTGCGATTTATAATTGTTATATTCAATTTTCATCAAATTAAGATAATAACTGGGATGTTTCTTCAAACTTATATTGAATTTTTGATCGTTTTTCTTTTGATTGGCCTATTTTTTTTAAAAAAATTTGACCTAGTTAATTTGGAATCTTATTCATTAGTACTGTAAAATAAATAAAAAATGCATCGGATAAGTTCAAAGCCAAGTTGCCGGCAAATGACATGACGTTTATTATTAAGTATTTTAATTTGATACTCATCATTAACACCATAATAACATCAATCCAATTTAAAACTGGGGGAAAAAAGTAAACAAAAAGATAGTCCAACATGTAGAACATTCTTAGCGAAACAGAAAATGTTTAATAATATATACCTTCCTTAAAAAGTTAAACTAGCTGTATTCATAGGGTTGAACTAGTAAAACCTTGTGATAATAGTAAATAGAGTACTATTATCTATACGACTTTACGACAAGTTGGCTAGTCAGGAAAAATGAAACTCATTAGAATTAAGATAATGATTAACAATTTGAGAGATTTTTAAGTGAGAGGAATTATATTATATCTGAGGCCGAAGCGTCTCTAGGATTTAAAAATTTAAGTTATTTTATGTCTTCTCTTGTTTAAAAAATAAATAGATAAACAATTTATAATATTTATATAAATATTAAATTTTTTTGAAAAATCGTGTTCATCAAGTTTGATAAATTTTTATTAATTTATTTTTAGATTAGGTGGAAAGAATAAACTGGAAGTGAGTTGTATACTTCCACTTGTTTTGTTAATGAAGTTGCTTCAATAGTCCAATCATTTTGCCTCGGTCAAAATGAACAAAATTTGACCTAAGTATAAAACCACCAGTGACCCAAATACAGAAGACAAATCATTTTAATAAATGTTAATAAATTGTCATATTCAATATAAAATGATAAAATTCAAAACAACTCGTATTTTGAGTTCAGATTCGATATTTGGTCTAATTTTCACGCTTGTAATCTAATTTTTTTTAAATGAGATATGAAGTGCCTTCTAAACCCTGGAGGTCATACTACTTCGAAACTGCTCTTAAAAATTTATAGTGCATTCAAAATGTTCCAGAAGCATTTTAAGTCATAGTTTTGATTTGGTCCATAAGTTTTCGATTTCTACGAAATTAATTAGCTTTTTTAAGCTTTTAATCAAAATCAAATTACCTTTTTTAAATGCAAAGGCAAACAAAGCTTGAGGAATCAATATCGGCCAAAACAAAACAAAAAACTTTTGTTAATTAATGTCCTATACATTTATAACCTGCTAGCTCTTCATCAGATATGTGTCTCACAGCGTTAATTAGCAGAGTGGCATCTTCCATGTCTTGTAATAAAAGTTTAATATAAGATTTTTTGGCCAATAAGTTCTATATAAGATTGATTTGACATGAAACAGACGGAAATAATTGACTTAATAAATAAAATAGAGGAATCTTATTTACCTGTTGTTAGAGATAAAATCTGTATTTTTAATTGATCTGAAGTCATGATGTGCATCACAATGGCAATTAATGGTTGAAATGAGGCAAATGAATAATAAATAAATAATTGGTAAAGAGGCGAGTATATATAATTTAATTTGTTAAAACAAGTGTCCATATCAAAACACTAATGGTTTCAAAATAGAGATCAATGGGTCCAAAGGCCAAAAACTAGGTGCGCCTCATGAGTTATGATTAGTGCAATGAGTTAGGTGAAGATGGAATAAGATAGGTCAAGCTCTAATTAATTATTAGGTTTTATTATAAATATAAATTGTGGTTTATTTATTTTGAACCGCCCATTTGCAAAAAACTACAAAATCGATGGCAACATCAACTTCCATTTATTATAATTTTTGCCAACATCAACGCTCAAGTGCTATCCCTTATTCCCCTTTCAATCAATTTCTCTAACGCAATGTGAAATTGATGTTCATTTTATCCAACCCATCTCCCTATTATATTGGGGATAATGTTTGTTTAATTAATTTGTGTTTGTTTGGAACATTTGAGATCCTTTCGTGTTGTGTAAATTTATTTTTTTTTATTATTGATCGATTAGCAATTAAGAGTTGTTTATCTTTGAATGTATGATGTTTTAAGTTTTAACCGTGCTTTAATATATAATACCCACATGTAAGTTGTTTCCAAGGCTGGCAACATTGGAACTTCTAGAAGGTATGCATATGGTTCAGAATATAAATTATCTCCAATTTAATTAATGTTTTTTTTATATATACTCACTTTTCAACTTTGCTCACTTATTATATCTCCCTTTCTTTAAAAAACATTCACAATGCAATTAAGACATTTCTCAAGAAGGGTATAAGTGAAAAAATTTACATTTTAAGACATTAAATAACTTAATTGTCATTTTTTGTTTCTCGTAATATAAAATTGCATGTTTGGGAAATGCTTCAACTTTGGTTTTAGAAGTTTTTTTTTCCTTAAACCAAAATAAAATTATTCTCACATACTTACCTTATAAATCATAAAAGCTATTTTCAAAAGCTAAACCAAATTACATGCACTAAATGCACCTATTGTATCATTTAAAGAAGATTTAGATTTACAACACCACGCTTATCGGTAAAATTTCCTTCTTGGCCTCGTTGTTTGGTTCTGATTTCTCTCTCTCTCTTTTTTTTTTTCTTTTTTTTTAAGAATACTGAGTCAGGTTTTTCTCCTACCCGTATTGAACATGCTGAGCCAAATTATTTAATTTATTAATTAGGCGAATAATAATATATTAATTAACTATAGTATACGCTTACACCTAATCTCTTGACAAGTGAGAAGTACATTTATATTTATTTTTTTACATCTATTTCTTCCCTAGAGTACTATTATGTCATATATATTGGCTTAGAAGCTCATCTAGAAGAATTTGATAAATTAAGATTCAACTTTTGAGGCAAGTCAAATAGGAGTATTACAGGATATCGTTCGCTATGCTAAAGCATATCTTAGCTTAAATATGTGCTATGCATGGGCAATTTTCTTACTCTAATTAGCATTGTTTTATTAAGACTTATCCTCTAAACTATCGATCTTATTTTCTTAGTAATTAAGCAAGCCAATTTTTGGATTTAATAATTGATAGCCCTCGATATTAATTGATTGCGAAGTCTGAAAATTTAAAACAGTCAGCAATAATAAATTGGGAAAAAGACAGGAAAAAAAAAACTTTGAAATTGTAAAATTCTAAATCAGATATTTCTCAAAAAAATGAGTTGAAAATTGTTTATCAAGTTTCGTCATTCCCTTATCAACTCTTGATAACAAACTTGATCTAATATTTTGCAATTTCAAAGTTCTTTTTCTTTCATTTTCCCTAATAAATTCCAAAAAATATAATAGAAGTTCAACTCTAAATAATTCAACGATAATAAACCTAATTCTTAAAATATAATATAAGTGTGGCAGGGTAAGTTCAAAGGCAGTAATTTTAAAATATTAATCAGTTGGGAGTAAGTTTAGACTTTTTCCAATTCATTCTTTGGCTGATTATATAAAATCTGGATTTAACATCTTAAATTGTATGTTTCAATTGCAATAAAAATATGTGAATAGTTGTGGTTGAAAATAATAATAAAAATACTAACAAGGAAAAATAATAAGAAAATGATTAAAAAAAACCATTTGAACTTCAAAATTAGGCTGACAGCAACATTAAAACAATAAAGTAATTAACAACTTTTTTTCTTATGTAATTACCTATTTGAGATTTTAAAGTTAAAATCACATTTTCTTGGGATTTTCTCAAAAATAATTCCCTACTAACAATACTTCATTGGGTCTGTGTGGCAAGTCATTGGGGGCCCAATAGATAAGAATCAAGTCCAAAACTAGATAAAGCCCAATTTTTATGATTTGTGATTAATATAATTTATTATCAGGTTTAATATATGGGAAATGCCAAAGAGAGTTGGCATAGATGGTAAGGGATTTGTTCAAGTCCCAAAGGGATGTGTGTTCGATCTCCGCTGCCGTCGCTGAGACTCCATTGGTAGGCGATCTCGTAAGTCTCCATTAAGTCTTTCAAAAGCCCGCAGGCGTAAATCTGCCCTAACAGTCGGGGTGATCGACGCCGAACCCTCCAAATATATATATATATATGGGAAATACACTTCTCATGTTGTATTGTAGGAGAAGTGTATCCTCATGTCATAGATAAAAAAGATATGGGTCCCACCATTTCCATGCTTGAGTTTTTATATATATATATATAAAAGATGTGGGTCCCACCATTTCATGTGTGTGTAGCAATCTTCTTCTTCTCATGCAACACGAGAAGTGTAAACCCTATAATATATATGGGATAATTACCGCTATTTCATTTGGTCGCATACCATGGACCACTTATATAACACCAAACGAAAATAATGACAATCTGGAGACATCCGCACATCCCGCATACAAGGAACACACAAAAATCCATATAGGTGGTCAGCGGCCTCATCCCATAAGAAAAATAATATAGATTCAAATGTAACATCCCAAATTTTGAGATTTGGAAATTAGAAATATTGAATGGGAATTCATTGAGGAAATTTGGCCTACAAATAATTATGTAATGAACCATTGGAATGTGAGGCATATTTTCCTTGAATTTTCGAGAGAAGAATAAATTCAAGGAATATTTGGAATGAATAATTTGTGGGCTAAAATGATTATTGGAAGTCAAGGTATATTTTTCATGAATTTTTGGAGAAAAGAATTATTGAAGTTAATGGCCTAGAATAATTGTAAAGGGTAAATTCAAAAATGAATTTGGGCCAATGCAAGTTCAATTGGGTGAGCTACGTGCTCCACCAAGTCTTTTATTGAAGGCATGAACAGTTGTTAAGTTGGTTTCAAAGAAAATGAATATTACATGCATGACCAAGTTAATATGAAAGCATGCTCGTAGGACCATGGATTAAATAATTGAACTATATGGACAATAAGGCAAAAGCAACACCTTATTCTTCTCTTCACGTGGCCACTAGAGATCCTCTTAATGTAATATTTTAAAAGTCACACATGCTCACTCATTCAGTGCATATTTCCGATCGATCAGAACCATTTGAACCGCTGTTCCCATTTTTCATTTCCTACGGCCAAGACACAAAACTGAAGCACAAACTTCCTAACCATATTTATATCCATTTCGGCCAGAGAGAAAGAGATCAGAGCCACTTGTTTATCGCGTAAATGGACAGCAAAGTACATTATGCAGAACCACTTCGTACTCCACTTCTTTACTCTGAATTCAGAAGCATATACAGCCACCTGTTTCTCGCATAAATAGACAGATCACTCGGCACCCATAGTTCTCCACTTCCATTTCTCATTTTAATACTTATCGGCCTCACCAAAACGCAGAGAACGAGTTGAGGCAGCAGGAGATCACAGATGTTGCATGCTTTTGGAGACACCTCACTCCCCTCATGTAACTCCCATACTCCACTACTTCTTCCGTGTTTCGTTTCATTTGCTTCCCTTTGTTTCGACAAGCAAGCGCGAATATTCCCATGGAATTCAGCATGCACAAACTCTCATGCTCCACTACGTCTCGTACTTTCGTAACTCTCATGCTCCACCGCTTCTCTTTGAATTCAACGGCATGTGCGGCCCTCGCTCCTCTTCTAAACGCTAACTGCATGACAGCGCACACCACACCTTCGTTTTGGATAGTGTAAGGCAACGACACGACCTCTCTAACTCTCAAATTAAGACACCTCACTTAGCATGTCAGCGCCAGCGCCATACTTCACTGGTCTCTCATGTTTTCGAGTGTCTGCGCCCTATGCTTTTCCATAATAATCATTCGGTCGTAACCCATCCCACCTCATTTCCTATTTTGATTCATTAAGCTCTTGCACGATCGAAATAGAAAGAGAGAGACCACCGAAAGAAGGCCGAGAGCATTTTTGGGTGTGAAGATCGTTGGAAGAAGAAGGGTGCACCGAACACTCCTCCATTTCTAGTTCATTCACTTCGGTCGGTCACTTGCGGAAGTAAGAACGTGAAGCGAAAGAGGGTTGAGAAGCGAAAGTACGAGAGAACAAAGAACATGGAAGAGACCGAGAGCTTGCGAGAAAGTGAGAGGGATTTCTGAAGAAGGGAACCGGAGGTCGAACACCATCTTCACCTCCCACATATCCTTCATCTTCATCCTCCAACTGTTCGGTCTATTTAGAAACAGAAACTAGAGAGCAAGGAGGCTGTCATAATGATAGACCGTGGATCTAGAGCAGAGGAAGAAGAAAGAAGCACATGCAAAGCTAGGATCCAACTAAGGTAAACCTCCTAGCTCTTCCTCTTCATAATATTTCACCATTTGAGGGCTATTTTAAGAGTCATGGGTGACTGGAATCTGGTGCTAGGTGAAGAAAAAGTAACGTGGTGTTACTTCTGCATGTTGCTATGTTATTGGAAGTCAAGGGTAGACCGATCCAGCTTGTTTCTCACGCATGAAAGGTATAGATAGCAACACAAACCATTATAGAATTAAGAAGAATTAACGTGGTGCAGTTAGGAACCTCTCACGTCTGCATGCACGTTGATTACTTTGTTTTTGTGTGCTGAAACAGAGTCAAAGACGTTAGCTACAGTGAAATCGTAGATGAACAGTGCAACTGTTACTGTAGCATCATTGGCATTTGCTGTAAACTGAACTTGGTGCTGAAGCAATGATCTTTGAGCAAAGTAAAACCACGGTAAACGAACTCTTTTGACCCTGAAACTTTGTGGATATTTAGTACACATGATAATCTTTATTATGAGTCAAAGAACACCTAAATCCGATGTGTACAATGAACGTTATGAATTTCCAAAGTTAGAAGATGAAAACTGAAAACTGTCAGTTTTCAGAAATGAACAGTAGTTTTCGTGATCAATTTTGTAATAGTAAACGATCACGTTTTGCTGTGATATTTTCCAGAACTAATCTAGACACAATACGGTTTAAGTTGATAGGTCATACGCCTTATTCGGAGTTGTATCCAGAGAGAAATGAATTTTTGAAAATGACCTATTAAACTGGAACCCTTTTCTGGACAGCGAAGAAAGAATGAAAAACTGGGAATGATACAGAAAGAAATAGGTCTAGTGATTATTTTTCCATGAAACTAGACTTAATTAGTGACATATAGAAATTTGAACCACCACAATCGGAGTCTTGTAGAATTATTATGATTTTTCGAAGTTTGGCCAAAATGTTGACAGCTTTTAGCTACCTCGCGAAATTAAGAAAGAAATGGCCAAAGGTAATAAGAATGAGCTCCAAGGGTGTAATAAAGCCTATGAGGCTAAGATAAGCCATTAGGTATTTATTTCCATGGCTCCAATAATATGAATACATGTTTAGGGCCATGAGAAGTCAAGAAAGAAAGAAAGAAAAAGAATGGAAGATGCTTCAAGCAACTTCAGTGGTTGGAAGAAAAGGAACAAGCGGAGGACACAATCTAAGGTAGTGGACTTACCTACTTGCGTGTATTGATTTATCTCGCTTGTGTGTTAATATGCATGATTGCTTTACTTGCTTGTTTAACATGTTTGAATGGTTGAAGCTCTGTCTCTAATTATACTATGGCCATGAGTATATTTTATGAAGCATTGAAGCATGCAGAAATGTCATTATGTTAACATGAGCCTATGTAAGGCAAGCATATCATACACTAGCATTTATCTTACATGCATTGTTCGGTAATGTTTGCTACCGAGATTCCCCGAATCTCACCCCCACAACCAACTATTAGGCGAGTGAGCACGATAGAGAAGTGTTGCACCCAGGATCGAGAATGGAGTGTCACCTGAAGACGGCACACTGAAGGGAGTGCTTGAAGTTGCTGTAGAAAGGATGAGCAGAGCAGAGAGCAAAGACACTTTGAATAGCTATGACAACGGCCCTGAAGAATGTTGACGCTTCCGTATGAATAATAAAAGGCCGGGTGTCTACTTTTGAGTATGTGTTTAAGAACGCTTTCGCATATGCCAAATAAAGAATATCCAGATGGGTTGTTAGAATCACACTACCCGCCACCCGTAAAGGGCGAGGCCGGTAGGGGTGTTACATCAAATCTCAAAGAACGCAGAGTGAAAACCTTTATGTTTGAAATTTCAAAAAGAATTTTACCCTTCATCAAATTTTTTTTTATTATAAAAAAAAACCCCAAGTAGCAATAACTTATAGCAAAAATGAGAGAAATTTCAATATCCATTCTTTTTACTATTTTAGCTAGCTTTAGTCATAAAACAAATTATAATTAGTTAGTAAGTATTTATGAGTGTAAATAAGCAGAATAGTTTACCTTTTCCCCCTTATGTACAACTATCCTCCAATTAGAGTTCGATTCACTAAATGTAAGCACCTTTCTCCCGTACTCACATTTAACTATATGGGTATTATTGTAGTACTTGGATTAACGGTAGAAGTTGTATCTTGACTTACGTAAACGTAGTTTTCTAACGCTGATTCAAACAAGTCATACATTAAGTAATCTTTGAAAGGCCCAACATGAATGGGCTGAAGAATAAGGAGATGAAAGGCCCAAGAGAGCGCGTGGGAAACGTAGGAGTGGAGAGAGCTTCAGTACTGATTAAAAAGTTTTAGCGGTGGAGGGTGATGACGTGGACGTTGTGTGCTTTATTTTTTATTTTTTCTATTTCATTGAGCCTAAAGAATGTTACAAAGCCTATCAAAAAAGTTTGAAACTTCATTATATAAAATTAATATTTGAAATAAAAAATAATGATATCCTTACTTTATTTATTTTATAAATGTTCATATTTATTTATTAATGACTAAAATATTTTTAATTCTCTATATTCAAAAAGTCTATATTTATCTTGTAAATGTTTTTTTAAAAAAAGGACATCATTATTTTTTACCCATAAAATAAAAAATAATGATATACTTACTTTATTTGTCGGTTGATTTTCCATATGGTCTTATAAATGGACGAAATATTTTTAATTCTCTATATTCTTTTGAATCAATTAATTTATCTTGTAAATTTACATATTTGTCTTACAAATGACTTAAATACTTTTAATTCCTTATGTTCTTTTAAATCTCTTTATTTGTCTTATAAATATTTTTACTTATTTTATAAATGTCATTATTTATCTTATAAATAATCTTTAAAAAAAATAAATGAAGGATATAATTCTTTTTTCACTCACAAAACTTAATTTTATTTTGACCTAATAAAATTTCAAACCCGAAGCTTATTGTGTGCTTGCGTCACTATTACAGGCATTTTTTATTTTAATCCTAGTCACTGTTACATGCTGTCATGGCGCCTGTCTTGCTCTCTAACCTCACCTCACCCTGTCCTTTTAATATATATATATATATATATATATATATATATATATATATATATATATATATATATATATATATATATATATATATATATATGACGTCATTTGGCTCATGGTCTACGCGGAAAACAGCGGTTTAATATATTTATAAATTACAACTTTTTTATTTTACTCCTATTTGTTTGTGGCACATATTGGATATTAAAAAAAGAGGAGAGACATGAAATAGCCTTAAATAGAAATAAAGTTGACCTTTTTAATTTAAAAATTTATTCGCTTTTCCCTTAATTAATTGCAACCAAAGCCAAAATTTACTTAAATTTTGAACATAAAGAATACAAAATTATTGTCTATCCGAACACTCGTGTTCATTATTGCCGGCCGTACATTGTAATATTACCAATTAACATGTATTACCATAGTCAAGTGCGTGGACGTTGGTCGATTGAATTAGTCGAGTGAATGTTTCAGATCTTTGGACAAGAATCGAAAAAAAAAAAAAAAACATGTACTAGATGTTATAAAATCAAAATGAATTTAATTATCCTCTGCTAAGGTATAAATGTATTAAACTTCACTTACACTTAAATGACCTAATTAGAAAGTTGATGTTAATCATTAATATAATACTAGATATTATTTTTTATGTTTATGAATCTTTTTCTAATTGACCTTTATTAATAGTGTTCATTATTGCTGGCCGTACATTGTAATATTACCAATTAACATGTATTACCATAGTCAAGTGCGTGACGCAGGTCAGATTTGAATTAGTCGAGTGAAATGTTTCAGATCTTTTGGATGCAAGAACGAAAAAAAAAAAAAAAAAAAAAAACATGTACTAGATGTTATAAAATCAAAATGAATTTAATTATCCTCTGCTAAGGTATAAATGTATTATACTTCACTTACACTTAAATGACCTAATTAGAAAGTTGATGTTAATCATTAATATAATACTAGATATTATTTTTTATGTTTATGAATCTTTTTCTAATTGACCTTTATTAATAGTGTTCATTATTGCTGGCCGTACATTGTAATATTACCAATTAACATGTATTACCATAGTCAAGTGCGTGACGACGCAGTCGATTTGAATTAGTCGAGTGAAAGAGATCTTGGATGAAGCTGAAAAAAAAAAAAACATGTACTAGATGTTATAAAATCAAAATGAATTTAATTATCCTCTGCTAAGGTATAAATGTATTATACTTCACTTACACTTAAATGACCTAATTAGAAAGTTGATGTTGATCATTAATATAATATTGGATATTATTTTTTATGTTTATGAATCTTTTTCTAATTGACCTTTATTAATACTCTTTTAACAATAATTAGATGAGAGAATTAATGAAGATAATTATGGTGTTTTAGAAGAAAAATATGTCATATCAACTAACTTGATTAATGTCAGGCATCCTAAACTTAATAAAACTTTTTTTTTGGGCATAGTCTGCTTTATTATTGTGTGAATGCGTCACTATTACATTTTATGTTTTATTTTAAGGGTTAAAGGCGGCTCAAGACCACAAAGTTCTGCCCCAAGGAGCGCCCGATTACAAAGTTTTTGTTGGAGCGCCCGAGTGCCACGAAGTTACGTTTTGGGAGCGCCGTCTGTCACGGCCGTTAGTTAACCGTCAACTTGGATGGAATCTTGACGTGGCGATGACGTGGCACCGACACGCCGACGTGGAATAAAAATAAAAAAAAATAGGAAAAAAAGTGAAAAAAAATCGAAAAAAATTCAAATAATTAGAAAAAAATTAAAAAAATTAGAAAAAAATTCAAAAAATTTGAAAAAAAAATAAAATAATTAGAAAAAAATTCAACAAATTAAAGGTAAAATTCCAAATAATTAAAATAATTTGAAAAAAAAATCAAATAATTAGAAAAAAAAATTCAAAAAATTAAAGGGAAAATTCCAAATAAATACTATTTGAATTTGTACAGCCCCTAGAAGTGACACGCTCACGTGGAATAAAAAAATAGAAAAAAAATAAAAAAAATTGAAAAAATTAGGAAAAAATTAAAAAAAAATCGAAAAAAAATTCAACTAATTAGAAAAAAAATTCAACTATTTGTCCTTAATTTTTACGGGAAAATATGCCTTTACTTCCAAATATTAACCTTTTAATTTATCCAGGCTAAATTTCCTATAATTGATTCTTTATAATATTTTTAATATCCTAAACTCAAAATTTAGGATGTTTCAATTTATTTTTTATTTTATTTTTTTATTTATTTAACACTAAAGGGTAAAAGGGTAATTTGACCCGAATTTTCATATCCCTCAAATAGTATTTACAAATTCGACAGACTTAAAATTTTGTACAAATTCAAATAGTATTTATTTGGAATTTTCCCTTTAATTTGTTCCTAATTTTTTGAATTTTTTTTTCTAATTATTTGATTTTTTTTCAAATTATGTTAATTATTTGGAATTTTTCCTTTAATTTGTTGAATTTTTTTTCTAATTATTTTATTTTTTTAAAAAAAATTAAATTTTTTTCCTAATATTTTGAATTTTTTTCTAATTATTTTAATTTTTTTCCTAATTATTTGAATTTTTTTCTAATTATTTGATTTTTTTTCAATTTTTTTTTATTTTTTTCGATTTTGCTTCCTATTTTTTTAAATTTTTTTTATTCCACGTCGGCGTGTCGGTCCACGTTATCGCCACGTCAGCATTTCATCCAAGTTGACGATTTGCCAACTAACGGTCAACTAACGGCCAGACAGATTGGGCGCTCCCAAAACATAACTTCGTGGCACGGGTGCTTTAAAAAAACTTTACAGACTTGGACGCCTCGCAAGAACCAGCACAGTCTTTGGCCATTTCCTTAACCCTTATTTTAATCCTAGTCACTGTTACATGTTGTCATGGCTCCCGTCTTTGCTCTCTACCCCTACCTCACACTGTCCTTTATATATATATATATATAGACACACATATTCATCTAGCTGCTGATCTACGCGGAAAACAGCGGTTGTTATTCTTCCCTATTTTTATTTTTAAAAAGAAAGTAGACGTGAGCATATAAACAGCAATACGCATGCTTTAAAATAAGTGGTAATCCCTCCCATTCAAAATATACTATACCATCCTTAATATATTTATATATTACAATTTTTTTTAGGGGGAATGTGCAATTTTACATATGAACTTTGCCCCAGGGAGCACCCAACACCACGACCTTTTTTCTGGAGCAAAAATACACACGACGTTACGTTTTGGGAGCGTCGGCACCACCACGGTTAGTTGACCAAACGGTCAACGTTAATTTAGATGGAAGTGAACGATGCAACGCGGGTAAAATTATAGTTTTGCCTTTAGTTTTAGGTGAAATTACTTTTTCCCTTAGTTTTAAATATTAAAAAAAAAAACTAAAATACCCACGCGGCCGGTGGGCCCACCGCCGGCCGGCCCGGTGGTGGGGGGCCGGGGTATTTTATTTTTTTTTTTTAAAAAAAATATTTAAAACTAAAGGAAAAGCGGTAATTTCACCTAAAACTAAGGGCAAAAGTGTAATTTCACCCGTTTTACTCGTTCATTTCCATCCAAGTTAACGTTGACCGTTTGGTCAACTAACGGCCGTGGTCTGCGCTCCCAAAAACGTAACGTGACGTGTGTATTTTTACCCGAGAAAAAAGGTCGTGGTGTGTGGGCTTCCTCCTGGGCAAAATTCATGTGTAAAATGGCACCTTCACCGCTTTTTTTTTTTTAAATCCTATTTATTAGTGGCACATATTGGATATTAAAAAAAAAAAAAGAGACACATGAAATAGGTTTAAATAGAAATGAAGTTGAATTTTTTAATTTAAAAAATTAATAAGTTATTCGCTTTTCTCTTAATTGCAACCAAGGGGTTAAAATTTACTTATATTTTGAATATAAGGAATGCTATTATAAATATTGTGAAGTGTGGATGTTAATTGCCAAATAGTCTGTTAAGATTTCATCTCATAAGGTTAAATGTCATTATACCCTATAACTCCCTCATTGAAGAGCTTCTTGTATTTATTCCCTATAACCTCCAATTGCACAATTATATTGCTTTATGTACTTGTAACTTTTTAGGTTAGTCTTGGAGTCCTATAAATAGATGATAGTGTACACCATTTATAATAATGAAATGAATGGGAATTTCTTGTTTTCTCTCCAACTTTCTCTCATATTCTTCATCTCCCTCATCCTTCATCTCTTATATTTTCCTTATTCTTACATCACGTTATCAGCACGAAAGGTCTAACAAATGTATAATTCTCTCATCATTTCTTCAACGATTTCATCTGTCTTCTTTAATCATATGTTTATTTTATCTGGGATAATCTGAGCAACTTTATGGAATTAAAGAAATACTTTTACCGATTGTTTTAAACATCGGTTCCATGGCTAAGATTAAATATTATTACTATTTTATATCTTATTTTGATTTCATTTACGAGTTCTTTTATATTATTGATATTGTTATTTTAGTATGTCGGAAGTCATACACCGTGATTTCTCATTTCGAAATTATATGACCGAAGTCATATCACTTTAATTTTTTATTTTCATATAATATGGTCATAAGTCATATCTCTTTGATTTACTATTATATGGCCAGAAGTCATATATTACTTTAATTTCCTATTCTGAATCATAAGGCTAGAAGCCATTTTTTTTTTACTCTTATTTTGATATTACATGGCCAAAAGTCATATAACTTTTATCTTCTATCTTATTGTATGGCTGGAAGTCATATTCAATTTTTATCCACGAAAATAAACGGCCGAAGCCATATAGATTGCCATATTTTTTTTTACTCTTATTTTGATATTACATGGCCAAAAGTCATATAACTTTTATCTTCTATCTTATTGTATGGCTGGAAGTCATATTCAATTTTTATCCTGAAAATAAACGGCCAGAAGCCATATAGATTTAATTTCTTATCATGAGATTAATTGGCCCAAAGCCATGAGACAAATTAGTCTAAAGCCATGACAACTAAATGGCTTGAAGCCATAGAGCTTTTAATTTTTGTCATAATATCGTATTGTATGAATTATTTATTGTCTTTAAGAATTTCCTATTATTATTGTTTGTATCATTATATTGCATTTTTATATTTCATATTTTATGAATCTCTTTTATTGCATTTTTTTAATTATGTTAAATATTATGAAATTTAAATTTGTAGTCCTTGTCATTATCAAAGAGAACTAATTATCTTCAATATCTGATCCATGATTTTTACATGCCACCATTTGCATGACAGGCCTTAGAATTGAATATTTGGCATTAAAAGACCACATTGTTCTTTAGAACAAATTAAATGAATTGTCTGACCACCAGAAGATGGTTGTTCTTTCAAAAGCTCATTATAAATGAAAGTATCCAGTTTGTTCCTGCAGTAGCAATATTGTGAAAGAGGTTTTAAGAAATATATTGAATTAATTCATTGCCTCTATATGGCCAAACAATGACCTTTTTGTTTCAAAAATCATGAATCCTCCAACATTCTTGACTTCATTCCCAAAAGTGAATGAAGTAACAAATGAATCTAGTTATGGTTGTGGACATGGGTGTAAACGTAGCTATAGTCTTGAGCATGGCCATGGTTGTAATCGTGGTGGTTCAAATTCTCACATGAAGTGGAGAAAGATTATTGATAAGAACCACAAAAGGAAAACTAGTGGGGATAATAAACATGCTAAAAATCCATGTTTTCGTTGTGGTGGCAAGGGATATTGGTCTCGTACCTGTTGTACGCCAAGACACATTTGCAAAGGTTCAAATGTTGAAATAAATCATGTTGATAAGAAAAAAAATTATGAGTAGACCAGCCTTAAAATCAATTTTAGTAGTGGAAGATGTTGATTTTTAGAAAGATGGACTCATTTAGCATTTTAAAATTCCGGGTACAAAATGTCATTTATGAAATTTGGGTTGGTTCTCTAATTTTATTTGTTCTTTACTATTTTAAAAGTGACCTTAGTATGACAGAAGAATGCCCTTATTTTTGTCAAAATTCCCATATAGCCAAGAGCATAATTATTTTTCTGTACATCTTGTAATATCTTCATTCAAACATTCAACTTTTAAAGAGCAATAACAAGATTATAACAAATATATCATTTTAATCTCAATAGCACTTAATATCTAGTGTTTGTGAATGTTTATTTAGTATTGCTCATGTATTGGTTTTCTCTCTCCCATGATCCTTACTTGATGTTGTATTTATATTTTTAAAGTTTAAGTTTTATTCTTACATATGTTTGTATTTATTTTAATTATGTTTGTATTTATTTTCATGTCTCTTTTAATGAAGAATAAATCTTATTGGCATCAATCATGAAAGATTTGTGTCTTGTTGATAGCGCAACAACCCACACCATACTAAAAAAAATGATAAATATTTTTCTTCCTTGGTAATGCAAACCAATATTCAAACTATATCTGGTAGTACAAATTTGATTGAAAGCTTTGAAAGAGACATTATTTTGTTACCTAAAAGAACAAAATTAGATATTGGTAATGCATTTTATTCTATCAAATCTAGGAGAAAGATATCCGTAGAAATGGATATCATATAGAAACAACAATTAAAAATAATCAAGAATGTCTTGCAATCACAAATATTGTTTCTAGTAGAAAATGCACATTAGAAAGTTTTCCCTTTTTTTTTCTAGTTTCTATTATACATTTATTAGCACAATTGAAACACATGCGATTGTAAACCAGAAGTTTACTAATATAGACTAAAAGTTTACCAATACAAACCAACAGTTTTTCAATGTAAACCAAAAGTTTACTAATGAATTTAATGTTTAGCATGACCGGTTAAGTCATCCTAGGTCAACCTTTTGATGCAACAAATAATTGAGAATTCATGTGGACATACCCTAAGTGTAAACAAATATCACAATCCCTTGATTTCTCATGTGCTGTATGTTCCAAGGGAAAGTTAATTATTAGGCCCTCACCAAGTAAAATAAAAAAGTGAGTCTCTCACATTTCTAGAATGGATACAAGGAGATATGGGTTGGCCAATACACCCATCATGCAGACCATTTAGGTACTACATCATTGTAATTGATGCATCAATCAAATGGTCGCATATTTACTTATTATATTCTCCAACCTGGTGTTTGCGAGATTATTTGCTCAGTTGATGATTAGATTAAGATCACATTATCCTGATTATCCTATCAAGAAAATACATCTTGATAATGCTAGTGAATTTACTTCACAAGCTTCTAATGAATATTGTATGTCCCTTGGAATTGATGTTGAACATCCTGTAGCTCATATTTGTACGCAAAATGGACTAGCAGAATCATTGGTTAAACGATTGCAACTTATTGTAAGACTTTTACTTATAAGATCTAATCTCCCAATTTCCACTTGGGGCAATGCCATTTTGCATGCAGCAATGTTACTGCACATGAGGCCAATAAGTTACTTAAAAGTTTCCCCCTTACAAATATTTCCTATATAAGGATTTTTGGATGTGAAGTGTATGTGCCAGTAGCACCACCTCAACACACCAAAATGAGTCCTCAAAGAAGGATGAGAATATATGTTAGATATGAATCTCCTTCAATCATAAAATATTAGAACCATCTACATGAGATTTATTTACAGCACAATTTGTCGATTGTCATTTTGATGAATCAATTTTCCCAACATTAGGGAGAGAAAATAAGCAATTGGGTAAAAAGATTAGCTAGAATGAATTATCATTAGCTCATTTTGATCCTCGTACAAAACAATGTGATTTGGAAGTTCAAAATATAATTCATTTATAGAATTTAGCTAATTAAATGCCAGAAGCATTTATTGACCCAAAGAAAGTGACAAAATCACATTTCCTAGTTGCTAATGCTCATATATGAATTGATGTCCCTAAAGGATAACCTATTATAAATGAATTTAAAGCATGCCTGAAGTGTGGTAGGCCCATCGATTCCAACGATAAAAATCCTTAAAATAGAAAAGGAGTTAAGAATATAGATGGTCAAGTCGAGGATAATCAAGAAAAGTTAGTAGTTCCAGAAGAGTCATCTCCTAAAGAGTTGTTATCTCTAGTAGAGATATATTTAGAAGAGAATGTTGTAGTTCTAGAAGAGACCCAAGTATCTGACATGTGTGAAAATAATGAGATCTAAATAAACTATGTTATGAATGGAATCCGATAGGATCGAAATGAAGTCTACGTTAACAACATCTTTGCTTATCATATAACATATGATGTAATGAATAATAATAAGGATCATGAGCCAAAATCCAATAGCGAGTGCCAACAATGAAAGGATTGGCCCCTATGGAAAGATATCATTAATGCAGAATTAAAATTATTGGCAAAACGAAAAGTATTTAGACCTACATTCCATACACTTGAAGATGTCAAGCCAGTTGGATACAAATGAGTTTTTGTACGAAAGAGAAATGAAAAGGGTGAAATTATAAGATATAAGACATGACTTGCAGCCCAAGGCTTTACACAAAGACTAGGAATTGATTTTGAAGAAACGTATTCACCAGTAGTGGATGCAATTACTTTTCGTTATTTAATTAGCCTAGCAATAAATAAAGGAATTGATCTGCAACTAATGGATGTCATGACTTTCTATTTGTATGGCTCCCTTGACAATGATATTTATATGAAAGTCCTTGAAGATCTCAAGATTCCAGAAGCATCTAATTCAAGTTCTTGAGAACAATTCTCAATTACATTAAATAAGCTTCTGTATGGCATGAAGCAATCTAGGACGCATGTGCTATAAGTGTCTCAAGAAATATCTGTTGAAAGAAAGGTACCCAAATGATCCAATATGCCCATGTATCTTTATGAAAATATCTAGAAGTGAATTTGCTATAATTGTTGTTTATATTAAGCCTATTTAGCTAAAGCATTTGGGTAGCTTTTGGGGTAAAAAAGCCCAATGGCTTCAGCTATGGAGAAAAAGCCTGGTATGATGTATTTGGGTTGTCTTTTTCTTCATTGGACTTCTACAAAAAAAAACTCATTAATCCAAAAGCTCACTCCTGGAGCTTCCCTAGCGTTCGGCGTTGTGCAGTGTAGAGCATTCTGAACACTGGGGCCCACTATTTTTTGTTGGGATGGAACTTGAGTGACTATGGAGAATTCTTAATGTGGGGCCTTTTTTTTTCAGATGGAGCTTCCACTCAAAACTTCCCGCTATTCTTTACCCAAAAAATAATAATAATAATTCTAGCTTGTTATTTTTTTTTATAACTTTTTAAAATAATTTTTGTCACACACACACACACACATATATATATATATATATATTATTCAATCAAATTCATACCCTTTTCAGTCACTTTCCATCTCAATTGACTTTTGAAATAATAATCCAAATACTCATCAGTTTAGAAAAAAGTCGCTTCTGTAAAAGCCAAATGGGCAATTCAAACACAAATTACATTTATAACCTGACTTTTTTCCTACCAGACTTTTGCAAAAGTTAGATAGAAAATAAGCTACCGCTCTCACTACTAATCCCAACAGGCTCATTGATGATATCAACATCATTTGAACTCCTGAAGAGCTTCAAAAGGCAATTAATTGTTTAAAGAAAGAATTTGAAATGAAGGACTTGGGAAGAGCAAAAATTTGTCTTGGATTACAAATTGAGTACCTAAATAATGGGATCTTTGTATATTAAGAAGCCTATACAAAGAATGTCCTAGAGCGATTTTATATGGATAAGTCACATCCATTATATACCCCAATGATTGTAAGGTCTTTGCATGTGGATAAAGATACAATCCAACCTCGAGTAATTAGCGAAGGATGTGAAGAGGAACTACTAGGTCTAGAAGTACCATATCTTAGTGCTATTGGAGCATTAATGTATTTTTCTAATTACACACGTCCTGATATATCATTTGTTATTAATTTATTAGCAATATATAGTTCTTCACCAATACGAAGGTATTGGAATAGAGTAAATACATTTTTCGTTATCTTAGAGGCACTATGGACATAGGGTTATACTACTTAAATGTATCTTAACATAAACTAGTTGGTTATGTAGATGCTCAATTTTTGTTTAATCCACACGATGATAAAGCACAAACAGGCTATCTCTTTACATGTGGAGGTGCAACTATTTCATGGCGATCTATGAAACAGACTATATCAGCCACATCATCTACCCATGCAGAAATTCTAGCAAAGCATGAATCAAGTCGACATTGTATATGGTGGAGGTCAGTAATACATCATATACGAACAACTTGTCATTTATCTGCAGGTAAAATGGTCCCAACAGTTCTATATATAAAGATAACGTTGCATGTATTGCCCAACTTAAAGAAGTTTATATTAAGGGCGATAGAACGAAGTATATTTCACGAAAATTCTTCTTCATTCGTGACCTTCAAAAGGATGGTGAAATGGATATCCAACAAATTATTTCAAGTGAAAATCTAGCAAATTTATTCACCAAGTCACTTCTATGTACAATCTTTGAAAAGCTTGTTCATTGCATTGGTCTTCGGAGACTCAAAGATCTCAATTGATGTTGTCAAGAGGGGGATTCGATACACGCTATACTCTTTTCCCCTTATCTAGGTTTTATCCCACTTGATTTTCCTATAAAGGTTTTTAACAAAGTAACACTGGAAAGTGTATCAATGAATGATGTACCCTTTTCTTTGGCTAGGTTTTTCTCCCACTAGGTTTTTCCTGGTTAAAATTTTTAATGAGACATATTCATAATGAATATTCAGGGGAATTGTTATAAATAGTAGGGAAAATCCATATGGGGGCCCTTTTTGGAGAAAAATCCCAAAAGGGCCCCATTCAATCTGGGATTTTAGAATCTTGGAGCCCTTTTTGGGAATTTTTTTTTTCCCTCCAAAAAGGGCCCTTAAATGCATTTTCCCTAAATAGTATGAAGTGTGGATGTTTATTGCCAAATAGTCCTTTAGGGTTTGTTTGCGAATTCCATTTTGAAGGGAAAAGAAAGGGAATGGAGGGTTTTGGTAGTCCCTTCCCTTGTTTGCAAGTTTTAAAAATAGGAGGGGAGGGAATCGAGGACTTTACAAATCCTCCAAAACCCTCATTCTTTTAAAAAATAAAGTTCCTCCAATATGGAAGGTTTTAAGAGGGAAAATAGATTAATTACTTTGTTACCCTCGTTCACCACCGACAACACCACCCCACCGCCGCCGCCTCCACCACCCCACCGCCACCACATAAATAATTTTTTGAATATAAAAATTACATAAATAATTTTTTAGAAAATTTAAATTTATTTGTAAAGTATAATAATTATATTAATTATTAAAGAAAATGACAAAATGGTAAAAATAACTCATTAATCCTCCATCTTCCTCACTTACTTTTTTTAACTCCCAAAATAAAGGGGAGGAAATATCCTCTATTTCCCTTCTCCTTCTTTCTCTCGTAGATCCCCTTCCTTTCATTTCCCTCCAAACTCCCAAACAGACCCTTACCAATTAACATGTACTACATGTTATAAAATCAAAATGAATTTAATTATCCTTTGCTAATGTATCACTCCACTTGTCCTCAATATATGACATAATTAGGAAGTTGATGTTGATTATAAATAAAATACCTATTTTCCATGTTTATGATTTTTTTTCTAATTGACCTCTATTGATGCTCTTTTAACAATAATCAAATGAGAGATAAGAGAATTAATAAAGATAATTATGATGTTTTAGGAAAAATAGGACATATCAACTAACTTGACAAACATCTTTAATCTAATCAAATTAGATAAATAAATCTTATATTAAAAACTAAAAGAGTATTATGGAAAAATTAATAATAATTAATATCAGTTGGAGGGACCAATGAAGAATAAATCCTCTAAAAATCAAGAAATAGACGGGATTTTATTAAAATATAGCATGATCAATGGGTTATTACTATAATAAGTAATTAATAACTCATTGTGCCTCGTCAATGACACTAACACATATACTATTGAAACAACTTCATTGCTTTTAATATCTCCAAATGGACAATTATCAACATCAACTAAGTCAACTCTATATTTGGAAAGTCAGCTTATACGGCAATTCAAATGAAAAAGACTACATTCACGAGGCTCTGGATAAACTGAATTGCATTAAATTGTTCACTTATCATAGGTTATTTCTGATGAAACAACTTTCCATCCGCTATAATCATTGTTGTCAAACTCGCTGAGCCGAGTTATTTCTCCAAATTTACCGTCTTTACGTTTTCTAGCTTACCAAATTTTGAGTGAAGTTCTAGTAAAACTTCTTGATCGTTATATACCCGGCTAAACTCACGAGTTTATACACCGATTTTACCGTTTTTACGTTTCTAACTTACAAACCCGTGTTAACTCACATTTAAACTCATGTTAACTTTTTTTATTTAATTATACTCAACGGCTTTATATATAAGTTTTATAGAAATTTCTTTAATAAATATGATAAATTTTGAATGTTGACGGGTTTAATTTCAATTATTTGGATTTAAAATATTTTTTAATCAAATTGTTGTCATTTTTTATATTTAAATTATTTACTATACACTGTTAATACTTATTTAATAGTGAAAGTAAACTCTTACAAGTTTACAATTCGAGTTCACGATACGAGTTTACATCACTGTCACGAGTTTATTTAAACTTGCGAGTTTGACAACCTTGGCTATAACCATTAAAAAAAAAAAAAACATATTAGCTAGCATTTGCAAGTGGATCTTATAAGATCCAAGAACCATGATCACACAAAATTTATTGCACTTGCTTAGTTTCTTTGTTAATGTTAAGATAAGATTTATTAAAGTTTATCCTTCACTAGAATCTTTGCTATAACTACGTTATTCTCGTTTTAATACCATTTTGATTCTTTAATTAAAAAAAGAACATCAACTTTTTAAAATTATATGTTCTATAAATTGTATTTGACATGCACCATGAGAATTAAAAAAATAATATTTTTTATTTTATTTTAATAAATCATATTAAGTAGCAAGCAGGAAGAGTCCACCTTATTTGTTTTCTCTAGAAAATCCTGAAAAAGAATTTTAACAATGCTAAAGGATAAAAAAAGTATTTCGAATATCCATAATACCAAAGAGGTGTGAGAGCTTGATCTTCTTTTTTTAAAATTAAATGAAAATGACATAAATATTCCTCTGAGTTTAAAAAACGTTGGCTCTCATTTTTTATAAGAGTTTAATAAGTTCAAATGAGGTTTTAACACTTTCTAATAAATTTTTCACAAATTCTAATTCAAAAATCATCACTTGCTATCAAATAAGGCTATCAATAGTTGTTAAAATCTTGTATAAAAATTGTGAAACCATTATAAAAAGTGAAAATCAATACCTTGTCATTTGTTGAAAATGGTGCTTTTTTTATTTGGAATTTGTTAAAATCTTATTAAAACTTGTTAAAACCTTATTTGAATTTGTGAAACATTTATCATAAGTGAGAATCAATACCTTGTCATTGTAGCAATTAGTGAATTTTAAATTGGAATTTGGACAAACCTTATCTGAAGTTATAAAACTCTTATCAGAAGTGTGAATCAATACATTCCTATATTGTAGCAAGTGATGAATTTTGAATTGGAACTTGTTAAAATCTTATTATAACTTGTTAAAACCTTCTTTAAACTTGTGAAAAAAAAGTGGGAATCAATATATTACCATTGTAGAAATTGATAAATTTTGAAGTGGAATTTATAAAAACTTTATTTAAACTTATGAAACTTTTATCAGAAGTCAAAATTAATACTTTATCATTATAGTAAGTGATGAATTTTGAATTGGAATTTATTAAAATTTTATTAGAACTTGTTAAAACCTTCTTTAAACTTGTGAAAAAAAGTGGGAATCAATATATTGTCATTGTAGAAATTGATAAATTTTGAAGTGGAATTTATAAAAACTTTATTTGAACTTATGAAACTTTTATCAGAAGTCGAAATCAATACTTTGTCATTATAACAAGTGATGAATTTTGAATTGGAATTTATTAAAATCTTATTAGAACTTGTTAAAGCCTTCTTTAAACTTGTGAAAAAAAGTGGGAATCAATATATTGTCACTGTAGAAATTGATAAATTTTGAAGTGGAATTTATAAAAACTTTATTTGAACTTATGAAACTTTTATCGAAGTCGAAATCAATACTTTGTCATTATAGCAAGTGATGAATTTTGAATTGGAATTTATTAAAATCTTATTAGAACTTGTTAAAACCTTCTTTAAACTTGTGAAAAAAAGTGGGAATCAATATATTGCCATTGTAGAAATTGATAAATTTTGAAGTGGAATTTATAAAAACTTTATTTGAACTTATGAAACTTTTATCAGAAGTCGAAATCAATACTTTGTCATTATAGCAAGTGATGAATTTTGAATTGGAATTTATTAAAATCTTATTAGAACTTGTTAAAACCTTCTTTAAACTTGTGAAAAAAAAGTGGGAATCAATATATTGCCATTGTAGAAATTGATAAATTTTGAAGTGGAATTTATAAAAACTTTATTTGAACTTATGAAACTTTTATCAGAAGTCGAAATTAATACTTTGTCATTATAGCAAGTGATGAATTTTGAATTATAATTTATAAAAATCTTACCTGAATTTGTGAAACTTTCTTGTCTTTGCTCACTACCCTCACCACACCTATGTTCTTTTCTTTTCTTTTCTTTTTTTGTGAAACTTTCTTGTCTATTTTGCTCACTACCCTCACCACACCTATGTTCTTTTCTTTTCTTTTTAACACACACACATATAAATATAACGTCATTTCGCTCCTCATCTACGCGGAAAACAACGGTTGTTCTTCTCATATTTTTAGTTGTTTTTTTAATAGTTATTTGGTACTTTTTTTCTTTTTTTTTTTACTTTTTTTTTTTTCCATAAAAATCTTTTTCCTCAAGTAACGTGAAGCGACCTTAACCTTTTCTTCTTTACACACACATATAAATATACCGTCATTTCGCTCCTCATCTACGCGGAAAACAACGGTTGTTCTTCTTCCTTCTTTTTTTTTTTTCATGAAAAAGTAGACGTGAGCATGAAAACAGCAATACGCATGCTTTTTTGCACCCCCACTAAATTCAAAATAAAATTAAGGTTTGGGTGAAAAAATAAAGATATTCTCATTTTATTTGTCTTGTAAATATCCATATTTATCTACTAAATTTTATATATTTGTCTTGTGAATTGACAAAATATTTTTTTTTAATTTTTTATATTTTTTCAAATAAATTATATTTATTTATTTTGTAAATGACATTATTTGTCTTTGAGATGCATTTATTCTAAAATATTTATTTTGTAAATTACCAAAAATGTTTTTTAAATTCTTTTATCTGTCTTGTAAATGACATTATTTGTCTTTGAGATGCAGTTCTAAAAAAAAAATAAAGAATAATTTTTTTTTCACCCAACAAAACCGAATTTCATTTTAGCTTATAGGTTACAATAAAGTTTTAGGGGTTAATTAAAATTAGGGAAATACACTTCTCATATTGTAGGAAAAGTGTATCATTATCATATCATAGATAAAAAAAGATGTGGGTTCCACCATTTCTGTGCTTGAGTTTTTTTTTTTTTTTAAAAAAAGATGTGGGTCCTACCATTTTATGTATGTGTAGGAATCTTATTCTTCTCATGCAACATGAGAAGTATAGCATCACTATTACATTTTATTTGATATTTTAATCCTAGTCAATGTTACATGCTGTCATGCCTCCCTGTCTCTGCTCTCTAGCCTTACCTGACCCTGTCCTTTTCTTCCATAGATTCATATCGCTGCTGATCTACGCGGAAAACAGCGGTTGTTCTTCTTCCCGTTTTTTTTTTCTAAAAAAAAGTAGACGGTATGCTTTATAATAAGTTGTAATCCCTCCCATTCAAAATATAATATACCATCCTTAATATATTTATAAATTACAAGTTTTTGATTTTACTCCTATTTATTAGTGGCACATATTGGATATTAAAAAAAGAAGAGAGACATGAAATAGGCTTAAATAGAAATACAGTTGAAAATTAATTGCAAAAGGGTCAAAATTCACCTATATTTTGAACATAAGGAATACAAAATTATTGTCTATCCGACAACTTGTGTTCATTATTGCCGGCGGTACATCGCCGGCCAAATTGATTGGTCTTCCTCTCTCCGCCTCTTATTGTAAAATATTTTATACATTGTAATATTACCAATTAACATGTTATAAAATCAAAATGAATTTAATTATCCTTTGCTAATGTATTACTCCATTTGTCCTCTAACCACCTAATTAAAAAGTTGACCTTGATAATAAGTATAATACCTATTTTTCATGTTCATGAATCTTTTTTAAATTCACATCTATTAATGTTCTTTTAACAATAATTAAATGAGATATAGGGGAATTAATGAAGATAATTATGGTGTTTTAGGAAAAATATGACTCATATCAATTAACTTAACTAACATTATTAATCTATAAGCATCAAAAAAGCATATTAGCATTTGCAAGTGGATCTTATAAGATCCAAGCAACATCATCATTGATCACTCAAAATTTATTGCACTTGCTTAATTTCTTTGTTAATGTTAACATAACATTTATTCAAGTACCTAATCCTGAACTTACAGCTTTTCTCTTTACTTATCCTTCACTAGAATCTTTGCTATAACTACTTTATCCTCGTTTTAATACCATTTTGATTCTTTAATTAATTAAAAAAGAACATCAACTAGCTAGTCAACTTCTTAACATTATATGTTCTATAAATAAATTGTATTTGACATGCACTATGAGAATTAATAAAATATAATAAATCATATTAACTAGCAAGCCGGAAGAGTCCACCTTATTTGTTTTTTTTCTGGAAAATATTGAAAAAGAACTTTAACAAATGCTAAAAGATAAAAAAGTGTTTCGAATATTCATAGTATCAAAGAGGTGTGAGGGCCTGATTAGTTTTTTTCAAAATTAAATGAAAACGAGAGAAATATTCCTATAAGTTTAAAAACATGCTCCCATTTTTTATAAGGGTTAACAAGTTTAGATGAAGTTTTAAGACTTTCTAATAAAATTTTCATAAATTGCAATTCAAAAATCATCACTTGCTATTAGATAAAGTCATTAAAAGTCGTTAAAATCTTATATAAAATTGTCAAATCATTATAAGAAGTGAGAATCAATACCTTGTCATTTATTGAAATTGGTGATTTTTTATTTAGAATTTGTTAAAATCTTAACCGAACTTGTTAAAATCTTATTTGAACTTGTGAAACATTTATCATAAGTGAGAATTAATACCTTGTCATTGTAGCAATTAATGAATTTTAAATTGGAATTTGGAAAAACCTTATATGAAGTTGTGAAACTTTTATCAGAAGTTCGAATTAATACATTGCCATATTGTAGTAATTAAGTGGTGAATTTTGAATTGAAATTTGTGAAAATCTTATCATAACTTGTGAAAACCTTCTTTAAGCTTGTGAAAAAAAAGTGGGAGTCAATACCTTGCCTTTACAAAAATGGAGAATTATGAATTGAAATTTGTAAAATTTTATCTCAACTTCTGAAACCCTTATCAAGAGTGAGTGAGTGAGAATCAATCCTTTACCATTATAGTAAATGGTGAATTTTAAATTAAACTTTATGAAAATTTTATTAGAACTCGTTAAAATCTTATCTATATTTGTGAAACTCCTCTCTCTCTCTCCCCGCCCTCACCACACCTACACCTATGTTGTTTACTTAGGGTTTGTTTGGTTTAGTGGGAGGGGAGGGAAGGGATAATAAAGTTTTGGGTTAATATTAGCCTAAAACATTACTCTCCTCTCCCTTCCCTCAAACCAAACAAACCCTTAGATATATATATGACGTCATTTCGCTCATGATCTACGCGAAAAATTGCGATTGTTCTCCCCCTTCCCCAAAAAAAACAAAGTAGACGTGAGTATGTAAAGAGCAATACACATGCTTTTTTGCACCCCTTGAATTCAAAATTAAATTAAATTTTAGGGTGAAAAGAAAATGATACTCTTAATTACTTTATTAATCTTGAATTTATCCATTGAATCACCATATTTTTCTTGCAAATTGTCAAAATATTCTTAATTCCTTATGTTCCTTTAAATCTTTATATCTATCTTATAAATATCTTTATCTGCCTTATAATTGACATTATTTGTCCTTGAAATGCTCTTCAAAAAAATAAATAAAAGAAAGGCATAATTGTTTTTCACCCACAAAACTAATTTTATTTTGGGATAGGATATTGTCACTATTAATTTTGGTCACCACCACTTTTTTGACCGTTAGATCAAAATCTCATTTTTCTCTCCTATTGAGATTCTGATCTAACGGTGAAAAAAGTGACGGTGACCAAAATTGATAGTGACAATATCCTATCCCTTTCATTTTAACTTATAGATTACAGTAAGTTTCAAAAAATTTGAGGGGCTAACTAAAATTATGTCACACCCTAAAATCAATAAAATTTCAATTTTTTTTTTTTTTGCCTTAGTCTGCTTTATTATTGTGTGAATTCGTCACTATTACATTTTATTTTATTTTAATCCTAGTCACTGTTACATGCTGTCATGGCTCCCTGTCTCTGCTCTCTACCCTTGCTACCTGACTCTGTCCTTTTCTTTATATTATATTATATATATATGTGTGTGTGTATGTATATGTGTTTGTGTGTGTGTGTATAAATTTAGCTCCTGGTCTACGCGGAGAACAGCAGGGGTTCTTCTTCCTTTCTCTTAAAAAAAACAGGTAGACGTGAGCATATAATCAGCAATACGTACGCATGCTTTAAAATAAGTTGTAATCCCTCCCATTCAAAATATACTAAACCGTACTAACGGGGTTGGCATAAGTGGTAAACAGTTTGTGTCGCTTGAGTAAGGTCTCGAGTTTGAGCCTTGTGAATGCGAAAAAGCCCATTTGGGACCCACTCACCCACCATGGCCAGGGTGTGCGGCCTGGTCGATTCAGATTAGTCGCGAAAGCTGGATCTTGGATGGAAAAAAAAAAAAAAAAACTAAACCATCCTTAATATATTTATAAATTACAAGTTTCTGATTTTACTCCTATTTATTAGTGGCACATATTGGATATTAAAAAAAAGAAGAGAGACATGAAATAGGCCTAAATAGAAATTAAGTTGAAAATTAATTGCAACCAAAGGCTCAAAATTCACCTATATTTTGAACATAAGGAATACAAAATTATTGTCTATCCGACATCTTGTGTTCATTATTGCCGGCCGTACATCGCCGGCCAAATTGATTGGTCTTCCTCTCTCCGCCCCTTGTTGTTGTTTTTTTTTTTTTTTTTGATCAAAGGATATTTGTATTAATACCATAAAGAAATAAAATATTACAAACCGAGTCACACTCCAACAAAAGTTCAGAAAATAACAAGACTAAATAACAAACACACCAAGTCTACATGGGAAATAAATAAAACTAGTCATCATCCAATGAGGGAATAGGGGGAGAAAAATCGACAGCGACTGCATTCGCCTTCTGAATATTGAAAGTTAAAAGTAAAAACATGTAAACTATTTTAGGGAAAATTAGAATGAAGGACCTAAAGGAAAAGATATTTATATAGAATGACCATAAAAATTATATTTAGAAGGACCAAATATAAGAATATAAAATAAAAAGTACTAAAAAGCCCCTAACAAAATCTTTTGCATTGCCTCTTACATTATCTTCCCCATTCTATTTTTAAAACTAATACAAAATTCTGAGTTTTATTAAATTAAACAATGGTTTTCTCAATTTTCATAACTTGAATATATATCTATGAGGAAAAAAAAAATTACGAGTTCTTCAATTTTTTAAAATTAACCAAAATTTTAATTAAAAATGGAATTATATAGTTTTAATAAAAGTCAAGGTCTTTTATATATAATTTATCATATATGTTAAACCAAGAAATTTTGTATGACTTATTTTTGTTTTAGAAGAAATTTATGTGGGTTAAAAAATTCATGTAATGTTAATAAAATCTAAAAAGCTAATTAACCTATTACATCATGAAATAAGTTTATTTTTATTTTTATAAAAAGAACTTAATTGACATCAATGTTGATAATATAAATCGGCAACTTGACGATATAAATTGGTAAAAAATAAAAATTAGTAAAAATATGAGTTTAACAACTGTTAATTAAATAACATATTGGAAAAAAGAAGAACATATAATCATATTATGATGGGGCAGTTTTAGTTTAAATTTTAGTTCTTTTTTTAATTTTGAATACAAGAGATAATGCATGAGGATTGATTAGGGGCAATTTAGTAATTTTAAATTTATATTATGATGTTTGGTCCTTTTAAGTAATTACAATTTTTATGGTCCTTTATAATAAATATTATTTTCTCTTGGTCCTTTATTTTAATTTTTCCAATATTTTATACATTGTAATATTACCAATTAACATGTACTACATGTTATAAAATCAAAATGAATTTAATTATCCTTTGCTAATATATTAGTTCACTTGTCCTCAAATGATCTAATTAGAAAGTTGATGTTGATAATAAATGTAATACATATTTTCCATGTTCATGAATCTAATCTTTTTCTTATTGATCTCTATTAAAGTTCCTTTAATAATAATCAAATGGAAGATAGGAGAATTAATGGAGATAACTATGATGTTTTAGGAAAAACATGTCATATCAACAAACTTAACTAACATTATTAATCTAATCAAAATAGGTAAATAAATCTTATATTAATAACTAAATGATTTTTATGAAAAAATTAATACTAATATCAGTCAAATAATGGACCAATGATAAATAAATCCTCTATAAATCATGAAATAGACGGCATTTTGTTAAAATATAGCTTGATCAATGGGTTGTTGCTATCATATTAGCTCATTGTGCCTCATCAATGACACTAACACATATACTATTGAAACAACATCATTGCTTTTAATATCTCCAAATGGACAATTATCAACATCAACTAAGTCAACTCTATTTGGAAAGTCAGCTTATACGGCAATTCAAATGAAAAAGACTACATTCACGAGGCTCTTGATAAACTGAATTGCATTAAATTGTTCACTTATCATAGGTTATTTCTGATGAAGCACTTTTATTATCAAAAAAAAAAAAACTTTCCATCTATAAGCATCAAAAAAACATATTAGCATTTGCAAGTGGACTCTTATAAGCAAGGTTGTTAAACTCACGAGTTTAACCAAACTTGTGACAGTGATGTAAACTCGTATCGTGAACTCGTAAGAGTTTACCTTTATTATTAAATAGGTATTATTAGTGTATAATTAAATAATTAAAATATAAAATGGCAACAATTTGATTTAAATATATTTTAAATCCAAATACTTGAAATTAAATCCATCAACATTCCTCATTTATCATATTTAATAAAGAAATTTCTATAAAATTTCCATAAAAAGCGGTGAAGCGTGATCAAATAAAAAAGTTAACACGAGTTTAAGAATAAATTAACATGGTTTTGTAAGTTAGAAACGTAAAAATAGTAAATTCAGGTGTATAAACTCGTGAGTTTAACGAGTTTACATCTAAAGACGCGAGTTCACTAACTCGACTCGTTTTTTTGCAAACTAGGAGCGTAAAAACAGTAAACTCGGAGAGTCAACTCGCGAGTTTGACAACAATGCTTATAAGATCCAAGCAACATGATCACACAAAATTTATTGCACTTGCTTAATTTCTTTGTTAATGTTAACATAAGATTTATTAAAGTACCTAATCCTGAACTTACAGCTTTTCTCTATGCTTATCCTTCACTAGAATCTTTGGTATAACTACTTTATCCTCGTTTTAATACCATTTTGATTCTTTAATTAATACAAAAGAACATCAAGTAGTCAACTTTTTAACATTATATGTTCTATAAATTGTATTTGACATGCACCATGAGAATTAACAAAAATAAATAAAATATTATAAATCATATTGACTAGAAAGCAGGAAGAGTCCAACTTATTTGTTTTTTCTTTTTTTGGAAAATCCATAAAATGGAACTTTAACGATGCTAAAGGATAAAAATGTATTTCGGATATTCATAATACTATAAAGGTGTGAGGGCCTGATTTGTCTTTTTCAAAATTAAATGGAAATGACAAAAATATTCTTTTGAGTTTAAAAAACGTGCTCCCATTTTCGATAAGGGTTTAACAAGTTTAGATGAGGTTTTAACAATTTCTAATAAGATTTTCAAAAATTCAAATTAAAAAATCTTTGCTTGCTATCGGAGAAGGTTATCAAAACTCGTTAAAATCTTATATAAAATTGTGAAACCATTATCAGAAGTGAGAAAAATGTGTTCCCATTGTCATTTGTTGCAAGTGGTGATTTTTGAATTTGGAATTTGTGAAAATTTTATCAGAACTTATTAAAACTTTATATAAACTTGTGAAACCTTTATCATAAGTGAGAATCAATACTTTGCCATTGTAGCAATCAATAAATTTTAAATTGGAATTTGTAATAACCTTATCAGAAGTGTGAATCAATACATTCACCTTTGTAGCAAGTGGTGAATTTTGAATTGGAATATATGAAAATCTTATCAGAATTTGTTAAAAACTTTTCTAAACTTATGAAACCCTTATCAGAAGTGTGAATCAATACCTTGACATTGTATCAATTGGTGAATTTTGAATTTAAATTTTAAAAAACTTTCTCTGAATTTGTGAAACCTTTATTAAAAGTGGGAATAAATACTTTGTCATTGTAGTAAGTGCTGAATTTTGAATTGAAATTTGTGAAAATCTTATCAGAACTCGTTAAAACCATATCTGAATTTGTGAAACGCTTATCATAACTGAGAATCAAAACTTTTCCATTGCAGCAAGCAGTGAATTTTGAATTAGAATTTGTGAAAAGTGAAAACCTCACATGAACTTGTGAAACTTTTATTAGAAATGAGAATCAATACCTTGCATTGTAGTAAGTGATGGATTTTAAATTGGAATTTGTGAAAACCTTATTAACACTTATTAAACCCTTATAAAAAATGGAAGCACGTTTTTTAAACTCATAAGGAATTTATGTCATTTCCATTTAATTTTGAAAAGGACAAATCAGGCTTTTACACCTCTCTGATACCATATAAAAGTATTTTTAAAGTTCTTTTTCATAGATTTTCCCTTAGTTTTTTAAATTTCTGTACAACATATAAAGAAAGATTCTATTACTTAAAATAACAACAAACAATTTTGCAATACAAATGATTGAGTGTTATAATATACTTTATTTGGTATGCTTCCCCCCGGGTGTTTGGTCGATATAAAATATATATTTTGAAAAAAAAAATACTCTCTCCTTTTCTTTTCCTTTTTTAACAAGAGCTTAAACTTTGAATTGTCTTGATTTTTTTTTATAAAAACCCAGCAAAAGTTGTTTCAATATTTAATGAATTTTTTCTTTTTCTTTGTGCCCCTCATTAATTATATATATTACATTAATTAAAGAGTTAGTGATACTTATGTTTGTTCTATTTTTCTCTTTTATTTTCCCCTTTATAAATAAGGGTATACTTGAAAAAAAGTTTATTTCAAGATATACTTAACATTTTAAACTAATTTTAACCACTTATTAAACTGTCGTGTAATTCGATAATCGAGCTTTTATAAATAGGATCGGAGAGGAGTAACATATATATTGTTATAATAGAGAATGACGGCTATATCTCATAATATCAATTTGATTATGGTTAAGTTTCTACTCATACGGTCTTTAATATAAACATATAATTGACTTTTTAAAAGAGATTAAGGAAGCTAAATAAATTATTTTAAAGTATTAATATTTATTTTTTTTATACTAAATTAATTTGTCGACTTATGAACTAACATATGATTAAATGATTAATGATATGATTAATTAATTAATTTAACTTCCTTAATCTCTCCACACAAAAAAGGTCAAATATGTCCTATATTAGGGACAAGAAGAGTATTAATTTTTTTTAGTAAAATCAATTAAATAAAAAGTTCTAAAAATGACTCATTTTATTATAATCTTTGACATTTTTTGTCAGTAACCGTGGCTCTCCAATTTACCAAAGTCAAAATCAAGAACACAGAATATATTATATATATGCAGTAGGAAAATGATATAGCACTAATATTAAACAAAATAATTTACATTTTTTATTAAAGTCAATTGTAATACCCGGATATTTATCTGGAATATTATAAATAAAAGTTGGATATTTCTGATAAGTGAAATTGCAATCTCCATTCTTGGGTAATTATAGTCTATTTTCTAGGTAGAATTTCTGCAAGAAATTAGGGAGTTTAAGGGTCAAAGTGCCAAAATGACCAAAATGCCCCGCAAAGGGTAATTAACTTAGAAAATTCATGAAAAATCCTAAAAGTCGTAAAATGACCAGTTGAATTAAGAGAGTATATTATCTCTAATTACAGTAATTAAATAAATTAAAAACTTGGGAAAATGAGAAAGGATGCTCATAAAGTAATAAAATGACCAAAATACCCTTGTAATTATGAAACAATGCAAGAGGCATGGAAATGCTAATGTTAATACAAGAATATGAAGGTAATGAAGCATTCTAATTAAGAAAAATACCAACTATGATTAAAAGAGTAATTAAGTAATTAATAGCTAATTACTTAAGCATAAGCAAAGGAAATTTGTTAATAATTATGTGAAGCTCTAAAATTAGTGGAAATTAGTTGAATATTAATAAAATGTATTTACTAATTAAATTGGAAAGTTTTGAGAAAAATAGTTGAGTTTAGGTATTTTTAAACCTAAATACAAGAATGGACCAATTAGGGAATTTTGTAGAATTTTTAATAAAAATTGAATTAAGTAATTAATTAATTCTTGAAAAACATTTACAAAAAAAAAAAAAAGAAGGCTGCCGAAAATTGGCCAAAGAATTTGAGGATAAGAAGCAAAATTTGATATCTTGATATTTTGCAAATTTTTGATTATTATATAATATAATTAAAAAGCATGAATAGTAATCTTATATTTAGGAAACAGATCCTATCTAGGGAACCAGGAATAGGAATTCCAAAGTCAAGGTAAAATATTGATCAGTGAGTTTTTACCTTCAAGTGACCTCTTAGGAAGTCAATTCCGAGACCCGTAGCACATTGTCCTAATAAGACGAAATAGGGAAAATCTTTGCTAGTCACATTTTGGGAAAATAAGGAAATAAATTATAACTCAACATCTAGGGATGAGTTTATAATTATAAAAATACATTTGGAATCAGTGAATTATTATCTAGAGCTTGATGATTCGGAACCGATTTCGACACCGGACGCGTACGGACACGTTTTCGAGAAACTTCAGCAGGACAGTTGGAACCCTGTCTAAAGTCAAAATTCAAGTTATAATAGATATTATTGATGATAAAGAGAAGGTCTTCAAAGTTCTAAATCTAGAATTTTGAGATTTCTCCGAAATTACGCGAATCGGGTGCCGATCGAGAAATACTGTTGGGTGGCCATAAAGTGAGGTGAGTCATCACTTCTTGGCCAATCCTTGGCTGCCAAACAGCCCAAAGATGTCGACCAAAGGGGGTGAGGTGGAGTTTGTGACTTTTTGTTCAAGTTGCATTAATGGGTTCTTTACAATTTGGAATTCCAAACAAAGCCTTAACCAAAGTCTATAAATAGGAGGCATGCTCCTTGAGAAATCCTCACACCATTTCTTTCTTGTCTTGACCGAATTTCTTGAGAGAGAAAGTAGAGAGATAAGCTACGGGAAAAGCTCTGCGAGAATTCTTCAACGGGTAAGTCTTTTGGCCATTAGCTTTTAAGTCTTTAGTTCGGTAGTTAGTAGAATTGTTAGTTAGATTTAGGAAGTAGGTGATAAGATTCCTATGCTTGTTTTTAGGCCTCATTGCATTGAAAAATGTGCCTAAAGAGGTAAAAACATAGTAGGGGTCGAGTCGTAGAAAAGTTGGAACTTTAGCGAGTTCTTTTTTAAAGTAAGGGTATAATTTGTTAGAATAGCCTTTAAATTTCAAGTATGATTTGGGTATCATATGGGAGGGCTATTTTAGTCATTATTTTCGAAAATCATAGTTGCGTCAAAGTTCTGGCAAAATTTCGGGAAAAAAATTCGCTAGAGTAACGAAGTGCTGGTGAAATTCCGCCGATTAAGGGTAGAAGGGCAAAATGGTAATTTTTACCTAAAAAGCCAGTTATAGTGTCAAATCGCTAATAAAGGTGATATTATTCTTATAGGATATCAGAATCTACGATTTTCTTGCCGTTCTGTTGCCCGACGAACCATTGTTTGAAGTTCACGTTCTTCCGTGAAAGTACGTCTTAATAGGTAGTACCTAACGTTGCCAACGAAGGTACGGACGCGTCTTTGTAACACTAATCTTGTACATCTTAAATACTTATATGTCAATGATATGTTCGTAGACCGTTATACGCAGACGGTTATACGGGTTATAGTTTTGGTAACACCGTTTTGTTTTCCTAGCGGCGAGGACACGAGTAATTATCGTGGCACTTTGGTGAATAGTGCAGTTGTTATTGTTTACCTTATGGGGCTTTACATATTGCTTTGTGCTTATGTTTGTCGGCATAATGATCATGCATCGTTTGTATGCTTATGATATCTTGTGGTATTAGCTCTAGAAATATCGTTGTGTCGTATATTGTATTGTTTGGGTATGAGGTTAACCGTTACCCGAGATTCAATATGGTGAATTGAATCTCATTTTGTAGCTTCGTGGTCGGGAGGACCACGGTTCGGGGATCGAGGCAAGTGCCGGAATAGACGTGCGGTGAAGACTATTTCTATCTTATCGTTTTACGTTATTACGTCGTCATTCCGCTATTTCATTTCTAAACCTTAGGACTATTGTAATCTATACAATATTACACAATGGTTGATGTTTTGGCTATGAACTGATCACTCTTTCGCTCTATTGCTCTACTCTGATTGAAAAAAAAAATTGCGTTTCAAAATGGGATGTTACATCAATTCCTTTAAAAAATGTGTAATGTCGAAAGTCAACTATTAAAGCTTCATAATCATATATTAAAGAAATAAGTCAGTCAATAAATCAAATTATATACCGTTTCAAATCACTACTAGAAAATGTCATATTTGCGAGGGAAAAAATTCTGTCACAAATTTTGACAAATTTGTGAGGAAACTCATTTTCCCTCCCAAAAATGCCAATTTTGCGAGGGAAAAAAATTTCCCTCGCAAAATGATCACTTTTGTGAGTGAAAAAATTTTCCCTCGCAAAAACCCCCCATTTTACGAGGGAAAGATGGCTCCCTCGCAAAATTGGGGGGAAATTCCCACCAATTTTGCGAGGGAACGAAGTTTCCCTCGCAAAATGTCCATTTTTTGCGAGGGTAGTAAAGTTCCCTTGCAAAACTTGACCATTTGCGAGGGAAGTTTTTTTCCCTCGCAAAATTTGGAGGAATTGGGGGGATTATTTTAGGTTAACCCACAATACCCAATGCCCTTTCTTCACTTCGTTCTCAGCTTGGGAGCCCTATTTGGCGGCTGATCTTGGTGAGGCGAGAGCGATCGACGGAGAGCACGATGGAAATTAAGCTTCGTCTGTTAATACCTTTCGGTGAGATTTTATCTCTCGTCCCTGACCCGTTGTTCTCTGTTGCTCTGTGTTTGACGAATTCAGTGACACCTGCTGGTCTTTCCTGGTTTGGACTTTTCCTTTCCTTTTTCAAATTCGTTTCGCTAGAAAATTTCACGCACAAACTCGTTAGTCGTCACATTCAAAGCACGCGTAGCTCTCGATTTGAACTTGTTGCTTCTTTGTTGCAACCTTTCGACTACGTTTTCCGGTTCTAGGAGTACGATCAATGTTCGATTGGAATTGTTTTTGTTCATTTATTTATTGTCATCGTGGCTTTTCTGGAGCATTTTTCATTGACGGATGTGTTTGACTCTTTTTCTTTTATTTATTTAATCTTTATATATTTCCGACTATGTGTCCATCGAATTTTGCAACTAGCTAATCTTGAGCAGTTGAACTAATCTAATATTACTGTCTGTTCTTGTTTAAGCTATATTTTTTGTGTTTTAGGGGGAATTCATCTCTTTCGAATGGATTTTCATCAAATCATCGGATAAAAGGCCGTATGATTCTCTCATCCATTATTTTATATTTTGTCTTTGTGTTATGCACATGTACTTATTTATTGCATATAAGAATTATTCAAGTTAGGAAGGGGGAAAAAAACTATTCTATATTACTTGAAATTTGAGTCGTTAAAAATTAGGATTGGCATTGAATATCTAGTCACGAAGTAAATATGAAGATATTTTCTGCGATTTTCGTAGTTGTTGATTGATTTGTGTTCTGTTGTGATTGAAAATTTGTATGATTGGTTAACGAAATTTGTGTCATTTGCATAATGAAACTACTTTTGGTTATCATCTCGTAATTTTGTGATGGTTTATAATAAGTTAAAGATAGTTAGAGTCCTTGATGCTCAATATCAATCTAAGACCTAAAGTAGGTTCGGTTAGAATTAAAGGAGTTTTAATTCTTTTTTGTAGATTTCTTTGAAGTTTGAGCATGCCGCACATGTCTTAGGTTTGCACCAAAATAAAAGGAATAAACACGATAAAACTTTTCTACAAAAAAAAAAAAAAAAAAAACAAGATGATGATGAAATCATGCGCTTAATTCATGTTACAACATAATAATAAGTTGATACGAACCTTTGGTCTTTCATCATGACTGTTACTATTGAGAGTATCACCTTTCATGTTACTTGAGGTACTATGGATGCTAGCATTCAATTCCTCTACTGATTAGTATTACTTGATATTTTCAGGCAAAATCCCTTACTTCCACCTTTTGAATCAACTGATATGCGTGCTTTAGGAGAGTTTATGCAGGTAAATTTTCTCTTCCCGCTCCCTGTTTCAAGATTTATTTACATTTATGCATAACATCTCACATCATACCATCTGTAGGGATATTATTTGTCAGATCTTGGATGTTAAGTAGGAAAGCATCAAGGGGTTAGAGAATGCCAAACGTTTACTGAAGGAGGCTGTTGTGCTGCCAATTAAGTACCCCAAGTAAGTGCCATTATCGAATACATGATAGGGTTAACATATGCATATGCATATGTATGTGTGCATGTGTATTATAACTGTTAATTTTTCTCCCTTAGGAAACCGACCTCTTGTGAAGATACTCGTATATCGTGCACCAAAAGTGTAACCTTAGTTCTACTAAAATAAATTTTCTTTTAGCGAAACTATAATGGTCACATGATAGGCTGTTTTTATTACTTTTTTAATTCCAAGTTTTGAGCAAATTGCTGCCTATGTTGAGTACCTTGTTTTGAATAATGATAGAAAGGACATCTTGGAATGTGCATAATCATCAACCCAAAATTGGGGAAAGCCCAATTGTATAAAAATAAAATGGAAACAGAGGTCACTTATTTCTTAGTTGGTGGTGGATTCGGTTGTAACAAATGTGTGCATGAGAGTCCCATAGTTACAAATGGAAAATTGATAAGGACGTGTTAGTGTAAGTTAACATATGACTGTGATAGGTTTGTGGACTTGGTCGCAAGTCTAGAAGTGAACTATGATAATTCATTTCTCAGTATTGAGATTAAGATGGGAATGAAGTGAATTCTCTGGGCTTCAATATTTACAAGATTAAGATTGGAATGAAGTATTGATAACCTAGTATCCTTTTTGTGAATTATGTTAAACTTTGAACTTGAGCATGTATTTGCTCTTGATTATTGTTTTCTGACTATTATTATCTGATTTTATGGAGTATTGTATAACTTGTTCCAGTTAACTAGTGGAGTCTCAACTCAATTTTCCCAAGCAAATAGAGCCATGAGTTTTGTTTTGAGAGGAACAAGAGCAGACATCGAAATCGGATTTCCTGATTTATTCCTGAGAGACATAATGAAAAGGTGCTATAAGTGCTTTGGACAGTGAACACTGAACATGCATGCTATACTCAGCATTCAAATTCAGCTACCAACTTTATGGTCATAATAACTTGGACATCTGTGGTCTATAATAAATTGATTATAGTTGTCATGTGTATGCCTTTCTTGTCAAATTCCCAGATTCAATAATTTCATGAATAAATTCAATAATTTGGACTTCTGTGATGGTTACTTAAGTTTTAGATATTTCTTGAATAATATCTGCAGAAAACTAGATAGTTTTCCAAATAGTAAGCGTAAAAGTTTGAAGCCTGGAAAAGTTTTACTTATTTTTTCATGCTACTCCTTAAAGTGGGAATAATTTGGTTAGTGTTTGTGACTTGGTTTTGTTTGGATTTTAAAGGTAGACAAGTAGTCACTTTCCACAACTAGAGAGACTTCATATTCTTCCAGCATCATTGGTATGTATTCCCAAGACTTTAATAACTAATACACATTTTTATATTTATGCATTTTCTTTCTTTAAATATTGTACATGTTGCGCTCATCCAAGCGGTGTTGGAGGTGTTCCTACAGGTAGACGTAATACTTTTGCTACCAATCGCAAACCATTATTTTCTCGTCCATTTAAATGAAGTACCAAAAAAAAAAACTGACTTTGTAATGTTGGTTTTGCAGAAGATAAGAGGGTAAAGGTGTTAGAAGAGAAGCTGAAGGAGCAAGAAGCGAAGGTGAGGGAGCAAGGAGAGATGATTACTGAGATGCGAACACTTCTCCAGTCCTTATTGAAGGACAAGGGTCTTAGTGGTGATGACGATACTGGTGGTAATCATCACCAGAACTTTTTGCGATTTAGACTTTTTTGTTAGTTCATTCTAGTCGAAACATTATAATTTGTAAATTTTGTTATTGTTTTGTAAACTTTATGATTGTTACAATTTATTTTTATAATATACAAGTCTTTTTATTTTATAATTTTTAATATTTTTTCGTAATTATTTTCTTTTATCTATTTTTTATTTTATTTTTTAAATAATTAATTGGAATTTGCGAGGGAAACGTTCTTCCTCGCAAAATATGGAATTTGCGAGGGAAGATTGTTCCCTCGCAATTTTCGATTTTGCGAGGAAAAATCTTCCCTCGCAATTTTCGAATTTGCGAGGGAGAGGACTTTCCCTCGCAAATTTCGATTTTGCGAGGAAAAATCTTCCCTAGCAATTTTCGAAATTTGCGAGGGAGAGGACTTTCCCTCGCAAATTTCATATTTTGCGAGGGAAAATTCTTCCCTCGCAAATTTCTGAATTTGCGATGGAAAAAAGCATTTTTGCGACGAAAAATCGTTTTGCGAGGGCGGTTTTTGCGACGGCAGGTTTTCCCTCGCAAATTCCGCTGCAAATCAGTTTTGCGACGGAAAACGTCAGTTTTGCGAGGGAATTTTTCCGCCGCAAAAAACTGTGTTTTTTTTTTTTTGTAGTGAATCTCAATATTTCTCAAGCCACATTTGTATTATTTTTAAGGGTTTAATGTTTTTACTTTTGCTACAGAAACATTTTTCTGTCACACTTACATAAAATATGAGTGAGTCCTACTAATATTTTCTTTCTCTCTTCTCTTTACAATAGAACTCACTCACTTTTATGTGAGTATGACAGAATAAATGTTTCAGCAGCAAAAATAGAAACATTAAAGCTTATTTTAAAAATAACAAATTATAGGTACATTTATAACCGAAAATGTATATACATATATTAGTCATATAAGATGTATATTAACTTTCTACATTCACAAGTACTTAAACTCAAGATTTTATATTTGAAAGGTTAAAGCCTCTTCAACTAAGACTAATACCTATTGGTTAATAGGCATGACAAGAAATACATACCAATTCTAGACAAAAAAAAAAAAAAACAATATGACATTAATACTTAGAAGCATGACGAAGTATTTTAAGATAAACTTTAAGAAAGATAGAATGTAATTTATCCCATACTTATCAGTATAAAGTATAAATATTTTAATTGACTAATTACAAATCATCATAATTGAATATATATATTCAATTATGATGATTATATATATGTGTGGGTAAACATATTAATTAGAATTGAACCAAAAGATGAAAAAAAAATTCATATAACACATGTGGGAAATATTGGTAGAAACAAAAATTTTACCAGTAGATAATTGGATCTAAAAAATTTCCAAGAGATTAAAGTAATTTTTTTTATTAATAGAATAAGATTAAAAGAAAGAAATAAAGAATCTCTCCCTCTTGTGGCATGTGTAAGTAGGGGTGAAAATAGTGCTCCATCAAAAAAATATAGTCTGGCTTTATTTGGGGACCGCATCGACCCGACCTATTTGTTAAAAAGGTAAATGCAAGACCTATTTAAAAGCCTAAATGTGTAAATGGGTCATGCTTTTTTATTTAGTTAAGGTTTGACAATTGTTTACACATCAAATAAATATAATTATATTTAAATAATATAATATTTATTGTTTTTTATTCTTATATATTCGCTAAAACCCTACATTTATATAGTTTTTGATAAATTTAAAGTCTTGACAAAGCTTTATTTATGGCTCTAAGCGCCTATAATATAGTCTTTTTAGCGCCTATATTGTAAATAGGTCTTTAAAAATCTTCGCCGATCAAGCGCTTATGAAGACAAAACCTGCATTCAAACTCAGACATTCTACCCTTATTATAGATTCAGGCCTATTTAGCTAAAGTCTTTTCATCCCTTATGCAAGGAATAACGATGATACTCCCAGTTCGGAGAAAATGGAAGCAATTTGAGAGAATCACGAGGAGAAGATTCACCAATAGCAAAAATTCCTTTTTCCACGCGCTCCAGTACTGCAAATCTGCAAAATACTATTCATGACCACCCAACTTTGAGTATGAGGTATTGGAAAACACGACCACGCAAATCGATTATTGTTCCAACTTAATTTGTATACCGTACCATTCTAATATTATTTATAAAAAAAAAAATTGGCCTTATTTATAAATTATCTTTTTAGGTAATAAATGAGATTGTGATAATTTTACCCATATTAATTATATTAATAAAAATAGAGAAACAAAGAAAAAAATTTGAAAGATCTTCATTTATAAATGAGAATAAATTTAAAAATTTACCTCATAATCATTAAAATTAACTATACCGTTGATGTATCGCCCCATTTATAAGTCCCTTTTGATCAAATCTAACATACCAAGAAGCGGTGAGATAAATAGCTCAATAATTATGGAGTAAATTTTCAACTTTACCCTCATTTATGAATGAGTACCTTCCAACTCTTTATTCTCTCTCTATTTTCATTGTTACTATAATATTAAGCAAAATTGTCACAATCTCATTTATTTGATTAAAAGAGACTTATAAATAGGACCAAATTTTTTAATCAAAAGAACTTATAAATAAGATCAGAGTGGTATGATTTAGTTAAAAGAAACTTATAAATACGATCAATGATCCTCACATTAGAAAAGCAGCTTTAACCAATGATCCTCACATTAGAAAAGCAGCTCCGCTAATCAAATATAGACTTTCTTTCACTGCGTTGTGGGTCCCGGAATCCACTTCATCTCCAACACGTTAATGAAATCTGTTTAATAAAGTATTTGGAATCCGGGAAGATGGAACAAAACAATCCAACGGAGGGGGTCATTGGGCATCGATTTTTTATTGCCGGTTCGGTGGCCAATACATTATATTTTTTTGCTCAAGGCCAACACATTATATAATGTTGCCCTGTTTTCACTCAAAGTTAAAGATTCTTGCTTGGGGAGTTGGGCTCTGTAGACTTTTTCTGTGCAAGAGACAAAAATGCTTTTCACTTTTTCTCTTCAATTTCTTTGATTTTGATACTTTTGATTGATAATTCCTTATATGAGGAGGAAGATTCACTTAGATACGTCCTGCTCTAATGGAGTCTAGTTATTTTCCGATTGGAGAAGTTTCTTGATAACATCTTCAATGGCATAGGTAAGCGTTTTCGTCCTTCATTGTCTTGTTTGGAGAAAGTGGAGCAGAAACAAATTGAATTAGCTTGTGTGTATCTGTCCGTGCGTTTTGATTCTCCATTTGGCTCTTGTTTCATTATTATTTTACCATTGGAAGGTTTAATTTGTATTCACCTCTTGAATAACTTTCCCTCCTTAGATTGCAAGTTATCTTTTCACTGTCTGTCAAAAGCTGAAATTAATGGAGTGTAAACAAATTCTTGAGCACTAAAGTGACCCAAAAAATCTGGGGCAAATAATTAATATTGAGGTTGTTTCCCATTCTGAAAGATTGTTCTTATGTTTTGCTAAATCACAATAGTTAGGCAAGGGAAATAATATATTGAAACATAACTTGTCAATGGTAGCTCTGCACTTGTTAATAAAGACTTTTCTGATATGATTTTTCATGTTTCTTTAACGATATTTTACGTAGTTAAGTTATAATGTAGTGACCTTCTACTGCTTTGATCCTTGCAGGAGCCTTTGTGACTCAATTTTTCCAAGAGATTTCTGAGAGTTTTTGCTTGAAATTTCGTTGGAATGGTCGAGAATGAAAACACTGGGTGGTTCCTGACAGTTAAAACTTACAAGACGGCTAGTTACGTTTGTTTTCTCATAATTCTTCGTTGGGGCCAAGCTATGGTGGTACTGTTGGTACTGTTGCTCCTGTGTATAACAGAGCCACCAATCAAAAGAAGGGCAGGTTTTTGGATTAAACAAGCTGGTCGAAGTTCATACCGGGGTAGTTAAGGCCTTAAGGGGGTGATACTGAAGTTGTTATTAGTTTTGATTCTAGTTCACTAAGCAAAATTACCAAAATTTGAATGGAAGCCACTTCTTTAACGCATTTGTTGAAAAGCCTTTGTGATTATACTCATTGGAGTTATGCCGTGTTTTGGAAGCTTAACCACTATCTTCCGATGTGAGTTTCTGGACTTTAGAGATGCTTCCTCTGGATTTTATCTTGTGTTTTGTTAAAATCAATGAGACTTGTTGCCTCTGTTATACAATAATTGATGTAATTTTCCATCACAATGATACTTATCTAGTTTAGTTGTAATCTTCTGAGGTTTTAGCTGGGTATTAAAGATAATATTCTCCATACCAGCCTAGGAGGATTTAGAACAATTCTAACTATGATCTCCCTTGATTGCAAATTGCTTTAAGTGTGGTAGTAGTTATTTATAGTTTGCTTTAATTGTGTGGATTTTTAACATCAAGTCAGTGACCTATGGTGAGAGGATATTTTGTGGACCTTTTTAGCTACTTTATGGTCCTGCATATGTTTATGTATTTATGTCCCCATGTCCTATGTCAAATTGCAGTTCCATTTTCTGGACATGTTTAAGCATCATCTGGTCAAAATATCCCTTTGGCCAAGTCTGGGACTAACCATGTCAGAAATCATTTGAGCATATTATATGAGATTATCATAGATTTAAGTTGATGAGATTAATGTCCAGCATCATAATTTACATATGCTTAAGTATCAATCTGATTGAGAAAGCATTCTGGCATTTAGTTGTTCTATGTTGGATGATAGATACAGTTAGATCATAGATGTATTTGTATGACATAAGTTTACTTAATTGTTTTAGGACCTTGACTTGGGAAGATGGATACTATGGTTGCCAAAAAGCAAATGGGGCTTTGGAAAGCATCCGCGGTGACATTAATTTTGAAGCCTCAGATTCTGTATCTTCCACAAGTAATGAAAGTACTGGTGATTCTGGAGCTTATTCTGTTCAACCACTTATGGCTGAAATGTCTAATCTGAAGTACTTTTTGGGAGAGGGGTAAAACCTTATTTCTTAACATACAATTGCTTGTGGTTGCAAATTTTGTTCTTTATCTGGCAATCTACTAACGCAAAGAGACATGCACGCTGAGAGATTGATCTCAGAAAATCTGAAGATCTTGTGATCTTATTTTGTTGAAAATTGAGAAATACTAAATGAATACTTCTAGGATGAGAACCTTTGAGCATAACACTGAAGGCTGAATCCTCAGGCAGTCCCTTTCTGACTTTCATTTAGCCACGAAACCTGAAATTGTTGTTGTACACATTTTGAATGATATCATACTGGCGGTTCTGAGTATTGCTTCTCTGCATAATATACAATGAAGTAGCTCCAGTAAATGGGATCAGTGAGTTATATTGGTTATTCTAGTAAATATATACCATAAAGAAATTTCATTTGTGCAAAGCACCTCAAAATTTGACCTTAGCCCTTATCATTCTGTCAGGATTGTTGGAGAAATAGCTCTTAACGGGGTCCATTGTTGGGTTTGCTGTGAGGATGTCCTTGCAAGTAATTTCAACACGAACATGATATCTGAGGTGAGATTCTAGTCGCAAGATTTTACAAATCACTGGTTCTTTAGTCTTCTATTTTTCTATATATTTTGTAGTTTGATATGGATACCTAATATACGCAGTCTTTTATTCCTGCAGTGCCCTTATGAATGGCTTCTTCAATTTGCATCGGGCATAAAGGTAAAAATCTCTCAATATATTATTAATTGATGCCATGATAAAAAATGATGTTTTTGCTTCTGGTGATGAGTTACAAAGCATTGGGCGTTTGTTCTACTGATTGCCGTGGTCGATTCAGCTTATGTATAATATGCATGCCTTGCACAATGTCATTTGCTTACTGCAACTTAAAAGGCCACTTTCATATAGGTTTTGAGTTCATAATCTATTTCTTTTTTTCTTTTCTTTTGCAGACTATTGTGCTTGTACCAGTTCTTCCACATGGAGTTTTGCAATTTGGTTCATTTGAAGCCGTGAGTATTTGTTCTATATTTGGCCCCCCAGCTAGACAAACCATAGATTTTACTATTACTGTGCGAGATCATGATAGATGTAAAATCTGAAAATCCTTTGGTGCAAATTTGAAGTCCATTTTGATATCCATTTGATATGTTCTCTACCTTAATTCCTCTTATTTGTGCATTTCTTGCTCTCTATGAGTATGCATGTCTGCATAGAGCTGGAATGGTAGGGTGCTAATGTTACATGCATGAGTTTGCTAGCTGGTGCATTTATGTTTGTCTATAGTAAAAGTGTTGCATTATTCTTTTTCAGCTTAGCATTGATCTCTTTTTTCCTGTCAAGATTTTAGGTTGCTGAAAACCCGATATTTGTGGCCAATGTCAAGGAGAAATTCAATTCTATGTGTTGTGAGGTGTCAAATACTACTTTTTTGAGCTCAGATATTGATATCCAACCACCACCAGTCTCATCCTTAACAGATCGTCTTATCGATAACTTGGATGAAGCATCTTCTATTTCAAACAATAAACTGAAAGATAAACTGTATGATGGCACATCACTCAATGCAGATGTATCAACAAGGTTATTTCCAGCAGTGCCTTTATTTGTTCACGAGGAGTTTTGCATGTTTGGGGAAGATCAATTGGATACTCTCAAAAGAGCCGGCGAAAACGAGATCAGTTCTCCATACATTGGTCAGGTGGACACAAATTTGAACCAAACAGAAGAGAAGTTATTGGCCTTTTCTCATTGGGTCAACGATGTGGAATTATTTGATGAGAGAGATATGACTGAACAACATTTTACAGGCACCAATGTTAATATTGATGATGTGCATGGTTTATCTGATGTTTCCTTGCATTGTGATTTATATGAAGCACTTGGACCCACTGCTAGTGGACAGACAGCTGAATCTCTGTGGAGATATTTTTCTGTTGAAGATACATGCAGTAGCTCAACTTTGATGTTGGATGGGAAATGGCAAGATTATGTTAAAGATTTACACTTTCTTAATGAAGATAATTCAGAATATCTTTTAGATACTGTCATGGGCAGTTTAGAGAGCGGCTTGGATGATTCTTCATTGAGTGTGGCCAATGATGTTAAGCCTCCAGTAACCTTGCCAAGAGAATGTACTGTTTCCGTTCCTCCGCAGAGTCATCCTGAAGAAAGCACTTTGATAGTGAATTATTCAGATCATGAAAATTGTGTCGTGCCTAAGTGCACGGATGATTTTTGTAACCTTGTTACATCAAAATCTTTTGATGGCAATTCAAGCATATTGATCGATGAGACAGAGCAGGCGAAGGTTTATGGTCGTGTGCAGCCTAATAGTGGACCAAAGCATTCTAGCACTGGCAAGAAAAGAGCCAAAGTTGGGAACACCAAAAAGTCAAGACCTAGGGATAGACAATTGATCATGGACAGGATGAAGGAATTGAGGGAACTTGTCCCTGATGGCGCCGGGGTAAGCTGTCCTGTTCCAGTACTGAAGCTAAAATGTTTGGAGTTCCTTTTGCATTTCATAACATTTTTTGTTTTTGGTCTTATGATTTACAGGGTAGCATTGACAGCCTCTTAGAACGGACGATAAAGCACATGCTTTACTTACAGAATATAACAAACCAGGCTGAGAAACTGGAACGATGCTTGCTTCAGGAGGTAAGAATAAACATCTGTTGATGATGATAGCACTAATCTTTAATCCATTAAAATGCTAAGTATAGGTACCTGAATGGTTTTATTTGAGTATAGGTACCTGAGTGCAATAAACAGAAAATCAATAGCAGCCATGCAGGAAGGAGCTATGCATTTGACTTTGAAAGTGAACACCAAGTGTGCCCCTTGACCATCAAAGAACTTGGATACTCAGGGAACATGCTTGTAGAGGTATGCATGTTTTTTCCTCAACCATTGGTCCAAGCCATGTCAGACTTTGTAGTTAACTACTTATCACTTGTCATGGAACTTTTACTATTAAAGGATATATAGAGGCCTCTGATATTTTGTTATCATCTCAAGCTTTAATTTTTATAAAACTAATAGGATTCAATAATTGATTTACTGAACTGCTTGTCATGTTTTGTGTGCAGATGATATGCAATGAGCATGGGCTTTTCTTGGAGATTGCCAATGTGATCCGACGGTTGGAGCTTACTATCTTGAAAGGTGTTTTAGAGTGCCGTTCAGGTGACATGTGGGCTTGTTTCGTTGTTGAGGTATAGAAATACTGCCTAATTTGATTTGTACTCCCTCTAAATATAGGACTTATTGGGGAAGTTGATCTTGGTCTTAAGTACAAAATCTATTTTTCATATTTGTCAATTTTTTTTCTAATTTACCCCTATTGATGCTCCTCCAACAATAATCAAAGAGGAGAGGGAATGAGGGAATTAAGGAAGACGATTATAATGTTTTAAAAAATATATGTTATATTAACATACTTAACTAACTTTCTTAATTTACTCAAATTAGGTAAATAGGTCTTATATTAAGGACATGAAGGAGTGTGACTTTTTTCCCTCTTTGTAGGTGAAATGCCTAATTTGATAACTGTAACCATGGTTACAACAGAATTCTGAGATATATTTTCCGTGGCATTCACAGGTTCCCAGAGGTTTTCACAGAATGGATATTATGTGCCCTCTTTTGCAAATTTTGCAGCGAAGGAAGAACAATTTCAAGTAGAATCCTGAAACTTCAGGTTATATATATATATGAAGTAGAAAATCATAGCTAATTTAAAGCCTCTGCCAAATGATAAGCTAGCTGCTGAAAATGGAGACAAACCAAAGGGCAAAAGGAAGGTTCATTGGCCTTAAGGTCCTGCTGGGTTCTGGGCTTCTGGTTTTAGAAGTTGACCGTTGCCATTCTGCATTAGATTCAGATTAGCAATGGGTGTGCTGTGCTTTTATGAAATTTCCTCTTAATTCAATTTGTAACGGAGTAAAAAGCTGTGGTCTTTTTATGCATGTAGTGTTAAACATACAAAATTTGTTTCTTATATAAAAAAACGGGTAGTGAAAGGGGTTTTAGTTGTATAAGCTCAAGATCGCGAGTTTGAGTCCGTGTGATGTAGAATATGCTTTGGGGAAAACTACTTCTCATTGGACTCAATAGTGCTGAATTTGATGCAGTCAGATATTTGTATGTGTGTATAAAATTTTTGTGTTTTATAAATGAATTACAACTTCATGCCGCGGTTTGTTAATTCAAACCCACTCCAAATGTCATGATCAAGAATTTCTCTGATTTTTCTTTTTCTGGTAAAAACTGGGACATCAGCCCATACTCATCACCTTATTACTCTTCAACACAGTAATGTAGAAGAGCAACTCCCCCAGTGTGCTGTACAATAATTCTGTCATTCCTTCGCGAGGAACATCAAATCTATACAGTTCATGTCTTTACTCAAACTAAAATTAGCTAACTAGTTTGCAACAAAATTACCTTCCCTATGAATATGAACAAAATGAACTTGCATATTCCTGTTATAGTCATGCAACCATAGGTTTGAGTTAGCGTTTGGAAAGCATGTTTATGCAAGTTGATATAAAACTCATTTAATATGTTTATCTTATATATTGTAAATCACGTTGGAATAATAACTTCTATCACTAATCCAAACAGATATGCATTTTATTTTGAGACTCACCTATGCTGTGTGAAAAGAGAAGAAATGAATACACCTTATACTCTCATTCTTGCTGCTGTTTTTTTTTTTAAAAAGATATTCTTTTTTTTGAACGAAGGTGATGCCCACGTCTGTAGAGTTGTATTTTAGTGTCCTCGTATAATTGTTAAACTGATAGTGTCCCATTTCACAAAATGAAATATGCATTAAGCAAAACCCATAACAGTTGGAAAGCAACCTCTCCATCCAACATTAAGCTTAAATAAATACCAACAAGAGGGGGGGGGTGGGGGAACTTCCACGCAAACTTATCATGCAATTAAATTTATTGAATTTGTCAAAGCTTTCGATCTTGTAGGTGATCTCATTTGAGGGTGGAGGAGTTACTTTCACTCCTTTTTTTTTTTTTTTGGCCAGAACTATCATTCCATTTTGTTTATGTTATTAACTGACATAATATGAACTACATATTTAAGAAAAACCATGATCTTGGGTCCCATATAATGCAAATTACTTATGAATTTTATATATTTGATTCTTGTCATGTTATGATCCATTTGTGTATTGAACTTTAAGCCGAAAAAACCATTTTAAGAACATTATAGGACATTGGTACTATTGAAACTTTTGCGCTCGCTCTCTATATTCTTGATTAGATCCACTCTGATATTCACTTTTCAATAACCCTCATTTCTAGGAAATTTAAGTATCTTAGCATAAATTGGCAATAGGATTTCATTTACTCTTCTTTACATACACCATATTTTAGGTCCAACAATTCTATTCCACATGGCTATATGCCATGAGCCATTAAACTATGCCCCAAAAAAGAAATCAATTTATTGTGTTTAAATGCCCACCATACTTTTAATTGTTGCGAGTGGATTTGACTTAGTACTGGATGAAGTCTCATACCACATAGAGTTCAGTCAGAGCCTAAAAAATAGGGAAAATCATTTGCAGGGCCCTTTTAAGAGACAAAACCCTAGAAAAGGCCCATAAAATCTGACAATCCTAGAAAAGGCCTTTTCAGGGATTTTCAAAATCTTGCGTGAGTTGTTAACGGGGCCGATATAGTTGTTAACGGGTAGGTCATTAACAACTAAATCAGCCCCATTAACAACAATTTTTTAACAACTAAATCAGCCCCATTAACAACTATATCAGTACCCCGTTAACAACTATATCAGCCCTATTAACAACTCACGGAAATTCTGACAATCCCTGAAAACCCTGCAAATGATTTTCCCTAAAAAGTATTTATATGAGTGAAAAAGACTCATATTCAATGTTTACAGATTTTGAGTTAAAATATGGCCTTGAGCCTACTTATAAGAGTTACTTTATCATGTCCTTAATTAAGAGTTAATTAATTTGAGTAAATTAAGAAAATAAAATAAAATGGTTAATTTGATTAAATGTGACATGGTCTTCATAAAACATCCCATCAATTTATAATTTAGTTGGGTAAATTAGTTTGAGAAAAATGATAAATATAAAAGATAAAATTGATTGAAATAATATATTTGGGACTAGATCCAATCTTCTAACTACCTCTTATCTCAGGTACAAGAGGTAGTATAACATTTGAATTTTGTCAAACAATTGCACTCATTATATATTATATTGTAGGGTGGCAGAATAATTCATCCTGAATGGTAATTTGGAGTTATCTATCTTCGTAGACTAGTTATCTCAACTAGCTGAGTTACTAGAAAAATACAAGTGTATCTTGCTGTAATAAAGACATAATTATTTTGTTTACGTCATAGCGCTATACTCAATTTCTTTAATAATAAAGCCATGTGTATAGCTATATAACTCAAATGCCATGGATTCATATATGGCCTAGCTAGCTACTAGCTAGTCCCTTTAAACAAAGATCAAGTACAAAAACACGCAACAAATATAACTGATTGGATTCGGACAGATCTTATCTCTAAGTCAGCAATTGGTTTCATATTCGATCGTATATAACAGATTAATTAAAACTAATAATCAAAGTCTCTCTGAAGACTGAAGTTGAAGGGAATTGGTATTATGAAGGAATTAAATTGCGTATGAACTAAGATTTGGCAGATAGGACGTGAAAGAAAAAGGGACGTAATACGTACGTAGATTGAAACAGTGAAGAACTGTCTTGGGTCGTTTCCTTGTAACTGCCGTGTTTGGTGGAAATTAATGAGTTATTAAAATTTAATTCAATCAATCTATATCACACTAACATATACTTCCAAACAACAAACGGTCCACTCTCTAATCTTGTTTATTATTATAAATTTATATTCCACATAAATTACCATAACATAATGTTCGTTGTTATTATTCTTCTTCTCGATCGTTTTTTAAATTAAAAATTGATTGATTGATAGTGCTATGCTATGCTATATATATTCTAAGCAATTAAATGATGTGGAAGATTTGGTCAAGTGGTTTGAAACCCAGTCATACTGTGATAGGAGTTCACAGCGTCCATTCCTGGTTTATTCAAGAAGGAAGCATGTGAATAAGACTAATTAAGTGATAGCAGTTATTAGTAGTTATTTCTGATCTGTCAGTTATGACTAATCTGTTTTATCTTTAGGGAAGTTGGGTTGTCTTATCCTTAGGAAGTAAGTTATGTGTGTTTAATCTATTAGGAAGTTATTATCAGTTACTCCTATTATGTCTGGTTATATATTCTATGTAAGACAGTGACAAAGGTTATGAATGAATATATGAGTGTTATGTATTTGGTCAGGGACTAGATTCTGGTTCTTGAATGTTTTCCATTGTTCTAGAGTTAAGATCCATCATTTTGGTATCAGAGCAGATTCAATCTCTGGGCCAAATTTTGTGAGTTATGGGCAATAATAGGAAGAAACCACAATCAACCGATTCTGTCAATCCCAATCAGGAGGCAGAATCTTCCCAAATCCCAGAACCCGAAATACCCTCTTCAATCCCAGAAAATGTGTCTCAACAATTGAATTTCATTGTATCTAAACTTCTCAGTTTAGATGCTGAAATGAAGGAAGTGGAGAAATCGAAGGCTCCAGTCATAATGATCGAACAAGAAGAGAAAGACTCAGGCACAATGCCAGAACAGAATGAAGACTTTGAAGGAGGGACACCATGGTGGAGTAAGAAACCGCAAAACAGGCCTTATTCAAAAGTTGAGTTTCCTAAGTTTGAAGGTGGGGATCCGAGAGGATGGGTGATGAAGGCAGAGAAGTATTTCAGGTATTATCAAACTCCTAAAGATTTGAAAATCGAAGTGGCAGCCATGTATTTGGAAGGAGAAGCATTAGATGTATTTACCTGGGTATCTTCAAGTCGAACATTACGCCACAGGGAGGAATTAGTTCAAATCAGTTTGGACCAGCAGAGTTTCAAAACCCTGATGTATACTTGTGCGACGTTAAGCAAACGGGATCAGTTGAAGACTATCGCAAAGAATTTGTGCGGCGATCAGCGTGTGTGCAAGGATGGCCGGAACACTGCCTTTTAGCGTTATTCATTAACGGTTTGCGTGGTGAATTAAAATCTGACGTGAAGATTCAGAAACCGCGAACTGTATACAAAGCTGCGAGTCTCGCCCTTGAATATGAAGCCAAATACATACTGCCACAATCAAATCTGAAAACCACGCATGTTAAAGCTCCTGAAAATAATTGGCAAAATCCAAGATATCAGGGATCACGAAATAATTGGGGAATTAATAATAATTCCTCCAATTCGGGATTTTCCAATTATAACTGACCGCAACTCACGCTGGGATATCCGAATCATCAGGCTGCTGCGACATCATCGAGAATTTCCGAAACTGAAAGGCAAAATCGACGGAGCAAAGGGTTGTGCTATCGTTGTGGAGATAAATTCTCGCCAGGTCATCGCTGCAACTCGTCATCCCTGAAAATAATGGAAGTTTCCGATGATACTGGGGAGACGACGAACGAAGAAGAAGATCTTGAGCCAAATGTTTTTGCGGAAATCTCGTTACATGCGTTTTTAGGCAAGCCTTCTTCCACCATAATGAAAGTTCACGGGACTTTAGGCACCAAATCAGTGTTAATTTTAATTGACTCTGGCTCCACACATAACTTCATTTCCAGCGCTTTGATCAAGGATCTTGGTTTACAGGTAGAATGTCTTCCACAGTTTGGTGTCCAAATAGGAGATGGTTCAATGACTTTTTGCAATTCTATTTGCAAAAATTTAACGATCCAAGTTCAAGGCTTATCAATCACAGAGGAATTTTTTCCCCTGAAACTTGGCAGTGTGGATATGGTTTTAGGCATCAAATGGCTTGCATCTCTTAATACAGTGGTAGCGAATTGGCAACAATTATTTATGATTTTTTGGGTAAATGGCAAACGTTATAAGTTGCAGGGCATTCCTAAAACGACTTCTCAGATTTCACTACGCAGTTATGACGGCATGGAAATTGTACGGAGGTTTGAAATTCTGCAAGATTTATTACAACAATTTGCTGATGTTTTTCTGGAACCACAATTCCTTCCACCTGTACGGGACAGGAGTCACACCATTCACGTGTATCCGAGTTCTACTCCTCCTAACATACGGCCCTACCGGTACCCACATTCTCAAAAGGATGAAATTGAAAACCAAGTTGCGCTTATGTTACACAAAGGATTAATTCGACCTAGTGTAAGCCCATATGCCAGCCCTGTCTTATTAGTCCCCAAGAAGAACTCGACTTGGCGTTTGTGTGTTGATTATAGAGAGCTTAATAAGATTACTGTGCCAGATAAATACCCAATTCCGACTGTAGATGAACTCATTGATGAACTGCATGGTGCCACTTATTTTTCAAAGATTGATCTCCGTTCTAGGTATCACCAAATTTGAGTTCATCCAATGGATATACCGGAGACTGCATTTCGAACTCATTCCGGGCATTAAGAATTTCTTGTTATGCCATTTGGCCTTACAAATGCTCCATCCACTTTTCAGGCTATTATGAATGATTTGTTCAGGCCATACCTCAGGAAGTTTATTTTGGTATTTTTTGATGACATTTTGGTGTATAGTAAAGATTTTCAGGATCATTTTACTCATTTGAATCTCATATTCCAATTGTTACGTTCTCACGAGTTTTATGCCAATCCTGAAAAATGTGAATTCCTCCAGATGGATGTATCATTTTTGGGGCATTTCATTTCAGCCAAGGGAGTGCAGGTCGACCATGATAAGATCGCAGCCATTGATAAATGGCCCCTACCCAAGGATATTTCTGAATTACGTGGTTTTTTGGGCCTTTTCGGTTACTACCGCAGGTTTATCAAGAATTATGGGCAGATTGCCAAGCCTTTAACAGATATGACCAAGAAGGATGGATTCAAGTGGGATAGTAATTCATTGACTGCCTTTCAAAATCTTCAACGAGCATTAACTCATGCTCCTGTTTTACACCTGCCAGATTTCTCCAAGCAGTTTATTGTTGAGTGTGATGCTTCATCGTTGGGAATTGGTGCTGTTTTACACCAAGAGGGTCATCCCATAGCATTTTACAGCAAAGGATTATCTCCTATGAAGCAGAAAGCCTCAGTATATGATAGAGAATTAATGGCTTTGGTTTCATCTTTACACAAGTGGCGACATTATCTGTTGGGGCGAAAGTTTGAAGTTCATACGGATCATTTCAGTCTCAAATACCTCTTGGAACAGCGGATTACTACTCCTTCTCAAAAACGTATGATTCTGAAGCTTCTCCCCTTTAATTTCCAGATTATCTACAAGACTGGTTCTTCGAATATAGCTGCTGATGCATTATCACGTATGCCTCAATCTAGTGACTTCTTCTCTCTGGTAATCCCTCATGCCTCATTGTTTCAAGATTTGTCATCTCTTTTGGATAAAGATCCATATACATCAGCCATCAAGACATCTATCCAATCTACACCACAATCAGTCCCTCATTTCTCTCTTAATGATGGACTTTTTATATTACAAGAATCGATTGGTTATTCCGGCTGATTCAACTCTCACTTCAGCATTAATTAAGGACGTACACTCTACTCCTATGGGTGGCCATGGGGGAGTCCTTAAGACACTGAAATGCTTGCAGCAACACTATTTTTGGCAACATATGAAACAGGAAATAACCACATTTGTTCAGCGTTGTGAAGCTTGTCAGCGTGGTAAATATATTCCACAAGCGTCGGGTGGTCTTCTACAGCCTTTACCGATTCCAGCTCATATTTGGGAGGATATATCTATGGATTTCATCATTGGTTTACCTCCTTCTAATGGTTGGGAATGTATCTTTGTGATTGTGGATCGTTTTAGCAAAGCAGCACATTTTGTAGGTATGCCTCGTTCATTTACAGCAAAATCTGTTGCTTCTCTTTTTTGTAAGGAGGTGGTACGTCTACATGGTTTCCCTAAGTCAATTGTATCAGACAGGGACCCTATTTTTCTTGAGCGCTTTTTGGCAAGAATTATTTTGTCTCAGTGGCACAACCCTTAAATTTAGCACTTCTTACCACCCTCAAACAGACAGTCAAACTGAAGTGGTAAATAGATGTTTGGAAACCTATTTGAGATGTGTATGTCATGATTTTCCAAAGCGATGGAGCTATTTCCTGCATTGGGCTGAGTATTCCTATAATACTGGTTTTCATTCCTCATCAGGTTATAGTCCTTTTAAAGTGGTTTATGGCAAAGATCCACCCTCATTGCTGCCTTTTGTTCAAGGAGACACTCGTATCCAAGACTTAGCATATTTTTTTGAAGAAAGAGATGCCATTCTAGAATTGATAAAGGCCAATCTAACCTCTGCTCAGAATCAGATGAAGTTACAAGCTGATTCTCACCGTAAGGACATCAATTTTGAAGTGGGTGACCTAGTGTTTCTTAAAATTTAACCATATCGACAGCGATCCATCTCTGGCAGCAAGTTCCATAAGCTATCTTCAAGGTATTTCGATCCCTATCCTATTCAGCGTAAGATTGGTTCAGTGGCCTATGAACTCACATTACCACCAGATTCCAAAGTTCATCCTATTTTCCACGTTTCCCTCTTACGTGCTGCACATGGATATGAGTCTGCTGCTGCAACCTTGCCTCCCCTACCTATTTCAGCAGAATGGGAGTTGTTGCTTGAACCTGAAAAGGTTTTGGATTCTAAAGTCCTACATACAGCCACTACAACAGATGTTCAACTCCTCATTCAATGGAAGAATCTCCCTATTGAAGAAGCTAGTTGGGAGTCTTATGATATGATTGCAACTCAGTTTCCTCATTTTCGCCTTGAGGACAAGGCTCATTTTCAAGGGGAGGGTAATGATAGGAGTTCACAGCGTCCATTCCTGGTTTATTCAAGAAGGAAGCATGTGAATAAGACTAATTAAGTGATAGCAGTTATTAGTAGTTATTTCGATCATCGAGTTATGACTAACTGTTTTATCTTTAGGGAAGTTGGGTTGTCTTATCCTTAGGAAGTAAGTTACGTGTGTTTAATCTATTAGGAAGTTATTATCGTTACTCCTATTATGTCTCGGGTTATATATTCTATGTAAGACAGTGACAAAGGTTATGAATGAATATATGAGTGTTATGTATTTGGTCAGGGACTAGATTCTGGTTCTTGAATGTTTTCAATTGTTCTAGTGTTAAGATCCATCATACTGTTACATTCAAACATGGAAAAAAAGGAATAGTTGTGTCTGCTCATTACCCCTCATTCTTTCATGATTTTTCCGGATCTGGTTCCTTTCTATATTACAATTTTATTTCTATTAGAGCTTCTGGTTACTGTACTTGTTTACTTACTGTAACTATATTAGTTAGATAATATTCCAGATTTTAGTTAGTATTGTTACTGTGCAACAAAGATAGTTAGATAGCTGTTAGATATTTATTTCTACATAAACAAGTTGTACAGACCTTGAAGAATTATCAATACAATCTGTATTTTTCATTTCCCTTCTTGCTTCTTTAATATAGTAGCAGAGCTTGTGAGTCATTGACCCACTCTATTTCTCACAATATTTTTTTTACCTTTCTCATTTCTTCTTTCTCTCTCACCGTCATTTCCGCTATTCGCCCTCTATCGCAAATTTTCTTTCGTTTCTCTGATCTCTGAACCCTAGTTTCTTCTCTGGTGATCTTTGTTCGATTTATCTTCAAGATCGTTCTAAATCTTCAATGGCAACCGAACCTCTGTCTTCTTCTCTCGCCGGAAATCCTAACGGCGATTCAAACCCTAGTATTTCCGATTCAATTTAGAATGTCAACAATCCCTTCTATTTGCATCCCAACAAAAATCCTTCCCTAGTTCTTGTTTCTCCAGTTTTATCTAGATCGAATTACCATTCTTGGGCTCAGGCAATGAAGATGTCTCTCATGTCATAGAATAAGACACGGTTCATCGATCAGTCTTCTCTAGTTCCAAGTCTGATTGATCCTCTTTATCCTTCCTGGGAAACGTTGCAACATGATGTTTCTTTCCTGGCTAATCAGATCATTGTCTCCAACACTTTCTCAGAGTATTCTGTGGATCAATAAGGCTAGTGACATTTGGGATGATTTGCGTAACCGTTTCTCTCAGAATGACATTTTTCGTTTAGCTAACCTTCAGGAAGAAATTCAGAATATGAGGCAATTTTCTGTAAGTGATTACTTCACCAAATTAAAATACTTTGGGATGAATTTTTCATTCTTTGACCTATTATTCCCTGTTCTTGTGTTCCTCGGTGTCATTGTTGTTCTGTGGATCTTCATAAGAAACATGTCAATCAAGATTATGTTATTCGGTTTCTCAAGGGATTAAGTGATCGTTTCAGTACTGTTAAGTCCTAGATTATGCTAATTGATCCTTTACTGAACATCAATCGAGTGTTTTCTTTAGTTATTCAGCAAGAAATTAAAGAGAACTTCGTTTTCAGTCTTCAAAAGCTACTACTTTGTTTAATAAGACCTCTGTTCCACAGACTACTATTCAAGGAAACCACAGAACTAATTTGTCTAATTTTGGAAAGAAATGTACCTATTGGGGAAAATTAAGACACACTGAAGCAACTTGCTATAGGAAACATGGTTTTCCTCTAGGATTTAAATTTCGTAATGCTTCTGTTAATATTATTGCCACTAACTCTGTTTATGCTTGTAAGAATTTACTTGAACCCAACAAGGTTGTGAATCAATCATATAGTTTTAACCTTGATCAATATCACAAGTTGTTGGCACTGGTTCAAGCTGATAATCAATCCTCTCAGCCCTTTGCCTCTGTTAATAGCGTTTCAGCCACTGGTGAGCATTGCACTACTAGAAAAGAGTGAAATTGCGACGGAAAAAATTTCATCGCAAATTTTGCAATATCTGCAACGGATTTACAATTGCGTTGTAAATTAAAAAAATTTGTGACTGATTTTAAAATTCCATCGCAAAAAAATGCTTTTTTGCAACAGAAAAATACATTCGTCACATACCAGCGTCTCACAAAGGTTCCGTTGCAAACCAGCAGCCTTTGGCCCTAGTTTTCCACTGATTTGCGACGGAACCAGTTTCCGTCGCAAATCCCAAAAAGGATTTGCGACGGAACTCCATTTTTGTCGCAAGTTTTGTGAGGGATCCACTGATCCGTCGCAAACAACCGACGATTTGTGACGGATCTCGGGATCCGTCGCAAACCAGCAGTCACTTAGACCGCCAGGGTGCCGCCGAATTTCGAGATTCGTCGCAAACCGGCGGTGGTTTGCAACGGATCTCGAGAATTTGTCGCAAACACTTGAGCCCGAAATCGGGCTTAAGTGCCCTCTCCCCCATTTTTTTGTCCTCCTCTCCCTCCGCCCTCCACCCTACTCTCTCCGTCCCTCTGTTTAGTTCTTCTCCGCTGTGAGTCTGCCGCTATCAGCAGCGAGACCTCCTCCGTCAGCCGCGAGCGTTGCGCCATTCTCTGCCACATTTTCCGTTTGCCGGTACTGCGCCTCATCCTTCGCTTTTTTCTTTTTTCCCTTGTGATGCTTGTTTTCTGATCCTCACCTTTTAAGTATTTGATGTTTTGATCTTACAAAGTTTCAATGCTTACATAGACGTATAGCCCTGTATGTGATTCATGTGGTAGAGATTGGGAATTAGAGGACCGATATGTTCATAGTATAGATTTGATTCTTTGACTATGTCTATGTTTTTGGGCCAATCTCTTGTTTTTGTTTTTTTTTTCCCACAATGATATATTGAAAAATTATCAAGCTTTGGTCAATATATATAACTTGTATAATTTATTTATTTATTTATTTGGTCAATGTATAATCAATTTCAAAATTTATATTTCTCAATTAGTGTGCTTCTTGGGTTTTGTATAATTTTTTATTTCTCCTAATAAAACATAATCTAAGTTTTTTTGGCATATTTTTTAGGCGTTTTATAATTATCATCACAAAATAACCTATAATATAGGACTCCAAAATTAATTCTATAGTGCTGCCAAAAAATAATTAGCATTATCTATATGGTACAAATTAAATGTCTAATTAATTAATTCAATATAATAATAGTAGTTTTGATTTCCATTACTTAACATAATATTCAATTAAAATTAAAGTTGATTAGATATTTTTAGTTTGACCCAATACGAAAGTGTATCTATACATTAATTGGAGATAATTTTGTTTATTAGAATAGTATCATCGGATATATATTTAGATGATTCAGCATTAATTAATTAAGTGCACAAAGGTGAAAAAACAAAAGCAAAAGAGATGGAAAATTAAAAGTAAAGGCTTAATGATTTAATAGATTAATGGGAAATATTGGTGCCCCTCGCTACTTGGTTAATTCTGATTTGTGCTGAGGCTCAATTATATCCTATTTTGCTCATTTGCCACAGTTGGATTTTGTGTGGATTATTCTCTTCTGCATCGTTCGACCCTAGCTTGTCTTTTTTTTTTTTTTTTTTTTTTTTTTTTTTTTTTTTTTTTTGGCAATCGGTTGCTGGAATTGAGGTAACAAATTACAACCCTGATGTAATTGTGTGTTTGCATTGTGATTAAATAATAGTATATATGTTTTCCAAAAAAATTATAATATGTCCTCATTTTCTTTTGTACTTTATCATTCTTTGTTTGCCCCCTCTACATGCATGTCCCCATCTACTGGTGTATTATCCCCATTCTCTGGTTGCTTGCTTGGATCTATTCTTAGTTCAATGCATGTGTTTGTTTCTCACTTTTTTGATTAAGTGGCAATTGGTTGGCATAAGTGGCCAGTTGTATTGGCCACTTATATTTGTGACATGTTGTTTTGTGGACTGGGGTATGTCCACACTGCATATATTTGTGTAGGGTTGGGTTGGGGAATTATGGAAGGTGATCGTGATAGAAGTTGGATGTACAATCGTCTAACTGAGAGAAGACAAATAACTCAAGCATTCTTGGAGGGTTTGTAAGAGTTCATCCAATTTTCTTTGGCGCAATCAACTAATTCAAGTACCTAGATCAGTTGTCCGTATGTCAAATGTAGGTGTTTAAAATTTCAAGATTAGAACAAGGTTAGAATTCATTTGTGTAAAAAGGGATTCATGAAGGATTATGAATGTTGGGAATGTCATGGCGAAGTCCGACAAACATCAAGTGGTTATTATGGGAACAATAGTCATCGAGACAACCTTAATCAATATGAACAGTTGGTGATGGATGCCGTGGGACTGTCGATTAGCCAATGTTTTGATCCCATTACTCATGTTGAACCATCATACATAGAAGAGGAGACCAGTACACATAATCAACCATCATACATGGGAGAGGATCCTAATCCGGAAGCCGATATGTTCTATAAAATGCTTCAAGATGCGCAATATCTGTTATGGGAAGGTTGTGAACACATTGAAAATAGTGAACATTCATCGCTATCGGCTACCCTAGCAACACTAAGCTTGAAGACTGATCACCATATGAGTGAGATGAATTTCAACGAAATAATGCAGATCATGAGTAAGGTTGTTCCCAAAGACAATAATTTGTTGAATGATTTTTACCAAGAAAAAAAAAAGGTGAAAGAGCTTGGGCTTAGATGTGAAAAAATCTATTGCTACCATATAGGATGTATGTTGTATTACAAGGATGATGCTGAGCTGACCAATTGTAAATTCTGTGAACATGACAGATACAAAGTTGTGAGGAATGGAAGGAAAACAACCCTTCAAGCATTAAGCAAGATGTGGTACTTTCCTCTCGTGCCCAGACTTCAGAGACTGTATTCATCAGAATAAACAACTGCTCACATGAAATGGCACCGAGAGAATCACAAGGATGAAAAATTTGTGACGCATCCATCTGATGCTAAAGCTTGACTTAAATTTAATGAGGTGAATCCTTTGTTTGCAGTGGATCCCCATAATATCTGTCTCGGTTTATGTTCGGATGGGTTCGCTCCTTTCAACCAGATGAGCATGAATTATTCATGTTGGCTTGTAATCGTGACTCCGTACAACCCCCCACCTTCTATGTGCATGAGAAGAGAGTTTCTGTTCCTTAACGCGTTAATCCCTAGGCCATCTAACCCAAAAAAGAAGATAGATGTATACTTCAGGCCTTTGATAGACGAGTTAAAGATGTTGTGAAGTGAAGGAGTTCTTACGTACGATGTATCTTTGATCCAGAATTTCACCTGTGGGCTGCCTTAATGTGGACGATAAATGATTTTCCTGCATATGGGATGTTGAGTGGCTGACAAACGTCGGGGAAGCTTGAATGTTCGGTACGTCTTGAACATAGCATAGGTTTTAGCTTGCAATACAGTCGCAAGGTCTGTTGGTTTGACAGGCATCGACGATTCCTACCCATCGATCATGCGTTTAGGGAAAAAAAAAAGACTTTAGGCGGAATTTTATGGAACGGGCAAATTAGCCTCGTCGTTTAATTGGCCAAGAAACATAGGATAGGGTGAAGCACATTCAAAGTGTTGAAGAGGGGGTTGCTTCCTATGAACCTAAGGGATATGGCGTTGATGATCATTGGACCAAATGCAGCATCTTTTGGGAACTACTATATTGGAAAGATCAATTGTTAAGACACAACCTCGATGTCATGCATATTGAGAGAAATCTGTTTTGCAATATTCTGTACACCGTGATAGACACCAAGGGCAAGACCAAGGACACAATCAATGCAAGATGGGACATAGAAGCGATTTTCAAAAGGCCTGATTTGCATTTGGTGGAGTATGCCATGGGCTGAACTTCCAAACCTAAAGCGCCGTACACATTGAACAAAGAGCAGAATTTAGAATTGTTGCGATGGGTGAAAGATCTGGAACTCCTGGACGATATGCATCAAACTTCTCAAGATGTGTCAACATGAATGAGGGAAATTATTCAATATGAAGAGTCATGATTGTCATGCTTTTTTCCAGAGATTGTTTCCATGGGCCTTCAAAGCACTACCAAAGCATATATGGACTATTCTGACAGAATTTTCCATGTTCTTTAGAGAAATTTGTGCTTCTGGGCTTAATGTTGAAAAGTTATAGCACCTGGATTTGAGCTTGCCAATAACTCTATGCAAGTTAGAGATGATGTTTTCTCCTAACTTATTTGACTCAATGGAACATTTGCCTGTTCACTTGGCCTATGAAGCAAGGGTTGGAGGTCCGCAACAATATAGGTGGATGTACCCGTTTGAGAGGTAAAATATTTATTTCTTTCGCGAAATTATTAATTGACCTACATGGTGCTATAGTTTATAAATTCCATGTGATTGTCCATTATGGGTTTTTATGCACACTAAAGTATAAGATCACAAATCAAAGGTACGTGGAAAGATCTATCGCTGAAGCGTATCTAGTCGAAGAGGCCACTAAATTTGCCTCCTACTATTATCCCCCTGACATTATATCAAGATGGAGAGGGGTACCTCGCAACGATGATAGCGGTTATACAAGCAGTCAGATATCAATATTTAATTTCTTAAGCTGAGTCATGGGAAAACATTGTAAGTCAACTCTGGAAGGAAGAGATAAGTGAGTAGCGGAGTGGTACATTCTAAACAACTGTGAAGATGCCACCCCGTACTTAGAGTAAGATTTCCTCTATTTTTACTATTACGGTAAGTATTAAAGTATTAATTTCATTTTTTTTGTTACAGTTACTTCTCTAATTGGGTCCGATCAACAAATCCTTTGATGTCAGATTCCGAAGTTGATCAATTCATGAACGCTGAGTTTCCTCAATGGTTTCGATCCTACTCCGTGGAAAATCAATCAGCTCCCCATGATGTTGCATGGAGTTTATCTTACAGAGCTACAATAGTTGTTACCAGGTGCAAAAAATATGTAATCAATGGACATCGGTAATTGCAACTCTTGAAGTGAACACAAATACACTATGTTGCAATTGCGGTGTATGTTGTCGAGGTAGCCAAGTTGATGAGGTTGAGGAGGACTACTACAAGAAGTTAATTGACATAATTCAGCTGGATTAAAGTGAAAAAAGTCGGTAACTCTGTTTTAATGTGAGTGGTTTGATAACACTCCTCGTGGGACAAAAGTGGGCAAATATGAAAATGTTGAGATCAATTGGCCAAGGAGATATACGGTTGGTTATGACTCATTCATACTTGCTCAACAGGCGGAACAAGTTTATTATACATCATACCCCACATCCCGCCAAGGGTGGAAGAGAGTTATCAGAACCAAAGCACGGAATATTATACCCAAGTCAAAAGAGTCAGAAACAAATGACAGTATGACTGAATCGTTCCAAGCTGATGTGGAACATGTACTGCCCGTAAATATTGCCAAGGAGAATGTACTAAGCAATCTGTTTGATTCCTCTGTGGAGTTAGAGTTGATTCCTATCCATATTGACGATGAGGAATCAGACGATGAGGCACAAGAGATTCACTCTGATAGTGAATCTGAATTCGACGACTATGAGCCTATAGAGGAAGGCGTGCAAGCAGAGGTCAAAGAACAGGAATCATCCGGTTGATGTGTGTTAGTTCTTTGTTTATGACGATCTGTTATACTAGATACTTCATTACTTCGCTAGTGGCATATTAATTATATTTCTTACATTTATATATATTTTGACATAATGTTTATAAGTGTTCCGAGATGGAGCATTCAAGTAGTGGTCGTAGTGGTGGTAGAGCCTAGCCCCGTCCTATCAGAAGGGGTAGGGCGACGTCATCTGTCCCCTCTGTAAACAGAGGGCTTAGCTCTTCCCCAAAGTTGCCGCCACTTTATATGTCATTTTCACCGTCTACTACTGACTCTATTATGGGCGGTACAGGTGTGCTTGTCACTCCCACTTATCCACAGCAAGGGGCAGAGCATGTTTACTTTACGATTTCTGATTGATTTACATATGTTTAGTTTTCTTTAGGCAATCTATGTACTAACATTTTCAATACTTCACATTTCTTCCTTCAGCACACTGCATCACCTCGGAGCAAGGTCGGGGAAGCTAGTTCCTCCAATACACCAGTTTGAGGATCAGTTGATCCTGCGACAGGGCTGGTGTGGATCCGTCCTGTCGGCAACCAAGAGTAAGTCATGTAAAGTTACTAGTAATGTTACGATTTTTTACCTTTAGTTTGTGTTCTAATATTTTCATTATTTCCTCTGTCTTCAAATTTGAACCTTATAATCTGGTGACAGATTTCATGTCGGCCCAAATATTTCGTAATTTCAATAAGCCTTGTGCCAACTGGACAAAGATTCCTAAGGATGTTCAGGAAGCTTGGTTCAATGAGTTCTTGATAAGTTATGTGCTTTATGGTTATTAATTTCTTATCCAAATGCAAACTGATTAAGTACTTTTATAATTTGGAGCACGCATTGTTCATTATTGACTTTCAGGGAAAGTTTAGGTGGTTGCCTGACCATTGGGAAAATTTGAAAAAAGCTTATAACCACAAGGGAGGCCGGTGGTTGTATGAGAAGTTTTATAAATTGAGAAAGAATAAAGGCAAGTAAGATTGGATTCAACCTGAGACTGCAGAACAATTATTTCAAAGATGGGCCGCTGATGAGAATTTTAAGAAGAAAAGTGAGAAAAATAAATTAAATAAGGCCTATATGGATGGACCGTCATATGTTGGTTGCTCTATTCCATTTAGTGAGCATCGACAAAAAATTGTAGGTATACGTTATTTTCTATTTCAGTATTCAATATTTTGTACTTTGAAGTAATTAATTAATGGTCATCATATGTGTTTGCAGGCAGCGTCTGGGGAAGTTCTTGCAGAATCAGTTGATTGGGCTACCTTTAAGCAGACTCATTCCCAGGAGTCTGAAGGTAGTGGGAGGCGCTGGATTAATACCAACTCACAGCAAGTAGCAATGAGATATTTATTGCATTTATTCTTTGTTTCAGACACCAACATATTTATTTCATTTTACATGCTTTATTTGTGATGTATTTTTGTACTTGTAGGAAACTTATCAGAAGCTTACGCAGGAGAGAGACTTGCAGAGTAAGAGTGACCCCACATCCTCTCAGTCAAATAACGAGAGTTTATTCATTCAGGTTGCAATCAAATTTGACAAGAAAGGGAGACTCTTCGGTGTGGGTGCCTCTGCCAGCCGACTAAAGCCTACGAAGCGCTCCTCATCCGGCAGTGAAGGTGTTTTTGTAGGTAAACGTAATACATTTGATATTGATTGTTACATTTTCATTCCCTTGTCCATTTAAATGAAGTACAAAAATAAACTTACTTCCTAATGTTGTTTTTGTAGATGAGATGAAGAAGATGAAGGCGTTGGTGCAGGAGCAAGCAGCTCAGCTGAGCCAACAAGCAAATGAACTGCATCAGACATAGGAAATGATGAGAGAGATGCAGCTTGTACTCTAGTCCCTAATAAAAGACAAGGGTACGGAGTCGGCTCCTGGTGATGATGACCATCCTGGTGGTGATGATGATGATGATGATCATACTGCTGCTGTTTAGACTATTTTTTAGTACATATTGTTCGCAACATTATTATTTATATTTTGTTTTCTCTATGTAGACTCTTTATGATTGTTACAATATATTTTTATGATATACAAGTTTTTTTTTATTTCGTAATTTTTTTTTATTTTAAATAAAATGAATTTTGAGACGAAAAATCAATTCAGTGGCAAAATTTTGAAATGTGTGACGGAAAATGAATTCTGTTGCAATTTTTGAAATTTGCGACGGAATTCATTTTCTGTCACAAATTTCAAAATTTGCGATGGAATTCATGTTTTCCATCGCAATTGCGACGGACAAATTCCGTTGCAAACAGTTTTTGCGATGAAAAATGCCTTTTTTGCGATGGATTTTTTCCGTCACAAAAAATGACTTTTTTTCTAGTGTTGAATCATAGATTCAAAAGCTACAGACCATGTGTGTTCTAATCTTGCATTATATACTTCATATAAATCCATATCTCCTCTTTTTGTTAATCTTCCATATAGTTCCAAAATTCTAGCTACTTGTAGTGGCACAATTATAATTGCAGAACATCTTCTTCTTCCTAATGTTTTGTATGTTCCAGATTTTCGGTTCAATCTTATCTCTGTTTCCAAATTAACTCATTGTCTTTCTTGTAATGTCTCTTTTTCAAATATCTCATTCAGTTCCTTCCTTCAAAGAAGATTATTGGTTTAGCTGATATGTATGAAGGGCTTTATATCATGACACAACATGCAAATTCTTCAATGCCTCTTGTTGGTACTATCCCCACGAAGCCAGCAGACAATAATACACCTTTTGATCTTTGGCATTTTCGTTTATGCCATCTTTCTAATTCTACCTTGTATTCTATACATCAAAACCATCCCTATGTTTCATACAATTCTTCTTTTTCTTGTTGTGATGTATGTCATTTTGCTAAGCAACGCAAATCACCTTTCCATTTAAGCACTACAAAAGCTAATAAAATTTTTAGTTTGGTTCATATCGACATTTGGGGTCCTTATCATTTACCTTCTGTTACATGGGTACAAATATTTTCTTACCATTGTTAATGATTTCTCAAGCTACACTTGGATTTATTTGATTAAGAATAAATCAAAAGTTCATTCATATATTCATGAATTTGTTCTTATGGTTTCTACTTAATTTGGTGTTTCAATTCAAACTATTAGATCTGATAATGATCTGAAATTTAATATGCCTGATTTTTACAAACAATTTGGCATTATTCACTAAACTAATTGTGTAGAAACTCCTAAACAAAATATCAAAGTTGAGAGGAAACATTAACATATTTTGAATGTTACAAGAGCTTTATTGTTCCAAGCTTATGTTCCTAAAATTTATTGGTCTTATACTATTTCTCATGCAATTTATTTGATCAATCGCTTACCTACACCTGTTTTGGACCATAAGTCACTTTTTGAAATGTTGTTTCAGCAAATTCCAGATTTTAGTAATCTCAAGGTTTTTGGTTGTCTTTGTTTTTCTTCCACATTCACACAACAACGCACTAAATTGAATCCTAGGGCTCATAAATATATTTTCCTTGGTTATAAACATGGTACAAAACAATCCTAAACCTAATATACACTTTCCAAAACTATTTATTGAAAAAATCAAATGGAATGTATTTTAGTAAAAAAAAAAAATCAATGAATTTAAAATATAATAACAAGTTGTCACGTGCAAGAATTTGGTTTTAATCTTATCTCTCTTATATAATCATACTTTTTGAGTTTAAATGTAAATCCTCCCAAAAAGAAATTAAATACTTAGATTAATGTTTGGATGTCCAAGTGTAAATGAGTTTGAGTTGATGAGGAAAGTCCCACCAACCATAGTTTAGTTTAGTGGAAGGGGCTTGTTTCTCATAATATGACAAAATTAATGTTCAAATTCATGCTTGAAGATACACTCCACCTTTAACTTCTAACAGTGTCTCAAACAGAATTGCCCCCAATAGGAGGCCATACTTGTATTTATAAAAAATGAGAAAAATCCCATATTATCTAAAATTAAACTAAATACTCCCTCCAGTTCTTAATGTAGGATCTAATAGTGGAGTTGATCTTAGACCAAAATGTAAGACTTATTTATCATATTTGTCAACATTTTCTCAATTTACCCCTTTTAATGCTCTGTTAGCCATAATCAAATAAAAGAGAGATTAAGAGAATTAAATAAAATGATTAGGGTATTTTAAAAAAGTCATGTCATATTAACTACCTTAAATAACTTCCGTAATCTAATTAAATTAGGTACATAAATCTTACATTAAGGATCGAAGGGAGTAAGTAATACTGCATTTGGTTTTTAATATAACATCTTGTCCGTAGTGTAATTTACACTACAGATGATGTTTTACATTAAAGATATGAGGTACAGTAGTATATATTATATTACAAAGAAGAATGATCCATAAATTTGAATAATTTTGCTTGTCAACTTATGGGGTGCCGAATTATTTTAAGAAAATAACTGTGCCATGTAGGGCAATATCAAATGTAAATGTATACTCCCTCTGGTCCTTATTATAAGGCACCAACTACCCATTTCTCGCGGACCAAGGAATGGAAGTTAAGTCATTAATTAGGTCCAAAATTAATAAATGTTTCTAACTTTACCCCTACTTTAATGATGTAGGTTTAAATGAGTTAGTTAAAAATGAGGGCATAATGGAAAAATCGTAATAAATAAGTTAGTTAAAGTAAGTTGGTGCCTTATAATAAGGACCAAAAAATGTTAGTAGTTGGTGCCTTATAATAAGGACCAGAGGGAGTACAACAAATTGTACTGTTCACAATCATTTTGTAATTCATGAATAATACTACTCTTTGATCAAGCTTTTTATTCATTAGTCGTAATGTATTTATATGTGACTTGCCTAGCTGGTGATCAAAATAAATATGATAATTGGCAATCTTCGAAAAGAATATCACAGAGAGGATTACTATGACTAGGACAATAGTCATGAAAAGAATATTAAGATTATTTAGTCATCTTTCCATACTTGGAATTAATTAATTTATACTAATAAAAAATGTCATCATCTCGCATGAAATAATTTAATCTGCTGCTGTTAACATACTGATTAAAACATTATTAGAGAAGCATATCTTGCAAATAAACACAAGGTTGCATTAAAATAAAGCACTAGTTGCACCTTTAATTATTAACTTGTCTTTCTATTGTTTTCAACATTATTTTTGTATCATTATTCTTATTATTATATAAATTTATGTAATTAAGATAATGACCCTACCGACACAGCATTTCTAAGAATGTATCGTAGACGCAAAGACATAAGGAAGCAGATTTTCTCGTAATCTCTTCTCTCCTTTTCTTCTCAGAATCCTATTTCCACCCTTAGATGAAAAAATTGACGATTCATATTTAATATTTTCTAAAATAATGATAATAGTGTTTTATAAATTAATTTTTTTTCTTAATTTTTTTTCTATTACAGGTTTAAATTGTGTAGATCATGATTTAAAAGTTAAGTTTATTTATTCATGTTTAAAATAATAGTTTTATAAAATATTAAATCTGGATTCATCTACTTTTTTAAATCTGAGGGTGGAGATCAAATATTGAGAAGAAAAGGAGGAAAAAGGATTATGAGAGAATCCAAACCCCAAAGACATAAAGTATATATGAATATAAGAACGGACTTAAAACATTTTCTTAATTATAAAATCTTATACCACAGAATGATGGTCGTTCTGATAAACTGTCACAACATGAAAATAAATCTTTGAATAATTAAAACATATTTCCTCTCAATGAAATTACAGAAAATGAGGGCAAGTGTCATATCATCATACTCAATTATTCTCAATCTATGGCTAATATATTCTCTCTCTCTCTCTCTCTGAGATTTTGTATAGAACAAGAAAGAAGAGCCTTAAATTAAAAGCAACTTTATAAAAGAAAATACTCGTAGAGACAATGAAGAAATTTGAAGCAACATACTTGGACTACTAAGAAGAGGACAATCGAATTAAGTGAAATTATCATAATAATATAATAGAAAAAGCTCTGTCCGTATAAAGTATAATTATATTATATATGTAAGAAGCAGGTAGATATGTGTCTTTTGTCTTGTCTAGTATCCTCCTTTCAAACAAAATTATATAACAATAGATATACGCCACAAATTATATATTAGCGGGAGCAAGTGAACCGCAAATAATTCAATTATTCTGAACTTCCGGGAGTACATAGTAGGCAATTTTTTATGGGAAAAATAATCATATATTCAAATAAAGAAATTTACATGTGTTTGCAACGACAAAAGCCCTGTGTTTTGTGAATATTTAATTATAGTACACTATCTTGACATTTTCAAATCAGAAGACAACTCAGAATAAGGCAAGGTAATAGTAAAAATAATAGTAGTAAATTTCGATGTTCAAGTGTAAATATTCCATATTATTATTCTAAATATTAATTACTGTTATCACTGTTAATTCATTTATTTTTTTAATTCCATAGCTACTTCGTGTTGGTTTCTCTTCGCCGGGTCCAATCCATATAGCAGTCAATTGGACCTAGCATTTGGTGGTGTTTACCTACTCAAGAGGGATGTTTACCTACAAGAAGTGATTGAGAATGATGTTGTCTTTCATGACTTTATCTAATTTCTAATAATCAAATAATTATTTAATTAATTTTATTATCATTATGATTTTGTTCCCGCATGGAATAGCTAAAGGAGGTTTAATACCATTTTGCCTCAACTACCATTGATTTGACATCTTTCTTGAGTTCTGCCATGTCTCAATAGATTTTGTTTTAATAAATGTTCCAAACTTTTAATAAAAAATCAGACATATACAGATTTGACCAAAAAAAAATATCGATATGGATAAAATGATTTAATGTAAAATTATACTATTTTTTTTTACTGAATACATAAAAGTTTAATTAGAATTTATGTATTTTTTAATTGATATCATTATTTAATCATAAATAGTTAAAAGCATAATATTTTTGAATTAATTAAATAGAAAAAGGCCTTATGCATTGCAAGTCTAAAACATAATCTATATTTTGATCAAAAAATATATATATATATATATATATATATATATATATATATATATATATATATATATCTGTGTGTGTGTTACACACTGTAGCATATCACTATTAAAATAATGATATTCTGATATTGGCCAATATGAAGAAATTTTATATACGACCAATTACAAGCCAGAGCTCGTACATGGTGCGTGAATATTGATATGTTGAATTGTGAGGGGAAAAGTTGGTAACAAAGCTGATCCGGATTCTCTCAGAATCTCATCTCTCCTCATCTTTCAATATCTTTTCATCTTAATCGCTCAAAAAATTGATCTAAGCGTCTAAAGAAAGGCACACCATCAATTTTAAAAAACAGTATATGGTAAAAACTACCGTACGCGGTAAATATAAAAATTTTAAAAATAGATGACGTGTCTTTCTCTGAACGTTTAGATCAATTTTTGGACGGCTAAGATAAAAAGATACTGAGAGATGAGAAAAGAAGAGATTCTGAGATAGTCCGCTTTCTTTCTATTGACTTAATACTCCCTCCTATTCGAATGTAAAGAAGTCTCTGTTAGAAAGAAATTTTAGTCCAGAATATACGAAATTGACATGATAATTAATGATTGTTTTTTACTTGTACCCTTTATCGGAGAGAGAAAGAGGTGACATATAATAAATGTATATATGAAAATAATATTCTTTAATAAGGGTAAAATAAATAAATTTTATTAATTTATAACATATTAAATGACTTAACTAATATCCATTTATTCGTGTAAATTAATTAATAATGTCTTATATTTTGAACCAAATAGAGTATAATTAATCAAACAACTGTGAAGCGTGCCCACAATTTGATGATGACCAAAGACTGGACTTCTTTATTCTTGTTGAAGAAAATAGCATCTCAAATATTCAAAGTTTCAGAACTTTCCACCTCTTGGCTCTTGCCTCTCTCTGGACGTCATATAGGATACAAGAACAAGAGTCCCCTTACAACTTTTGAGAGTTTCTTTCTGAAGTTGAAAAGAATAATAATGGGCAAAAGAAAAATGAAAAAGGAATTAATTAGTATGCATCATCTAATTGGATGAAAATGAAATAATTAATTAGAAGATACATTTTGTTTTTAGGTATTTTTTATTTTTTATTTTTTATGTGACACATAGCAAGGATATATTTGATCCTAAAATTTCTTATTTAACTATTTTTTCTGGCTATTAATTAAGAAAGCGAGGACGCAATTTTCTTGTTAGCAATACATATATCTCACTAAGTAAAATTTTAGCATAACATGCAATTGATATTTCCTTCGAAGTTCCTTCTCAATGTTTTTTTTTTTTTTGGGGCATAGATCCCATACTCATCTCAGTAATGAATGCATTGTGCTCAACCATGGTATGAAATATTTACTGGCCAAATTTAGTATAAATTATTTATATTTTAATTTTTAATACTGAGTTTATTTCGCCCATTTTCTCATCACTTTTTAATATTTAGATTGAATTTTGTTCATAAAGTTTTGATAGAATTCAGGATGTCATTTGACCATTATGAATTCAACAGCTTCGTTTACTTAATTATTGAAATATTATTTTTGTGTTGAAGATTCCCAAATCCACTATGTAAACACAAATGAAAGGTTTAATTTACTTTTTCTTTAAAAAGAAAACCCTCACGTCTCATTAGTCTTGTTGTCTTAATTTATTTTTCCTTTAAAATATTTGCCCAGTACTCTCCCATGTATTATAGTTTTGCTATCAAACAAATATTTTGACGCACTATTTGGCTTACTAATCCAAAATAATTGAGATAGATGTATCCACCGAATATTTCTCCCTAACTATACAACAAAAAGAAAATAAAATAAAAGTAATTTTAATGTACTGAAAAATTAATCAAGGCTTATAAAATTCTTTTTTGTAGTGTGTGGTTAAAGTTGTTAAATGATAAAAACACTACTACAAAAATTTGATATTACTACCCTAAAAAACGTCCTAAATAAGAAATAGGTAGTAAAAAATGACAAATATAAGAAAAATGAGTGTTCAACGTCCTGAATTATTGTTTAGGACTTCTAAAATTGATTTTTGGCGTTCTAATATTTTTTTCAAGACGTCTAAAATTTGCCAAATAATTTGGCGCCAGAGGGAAATATTGGAGAATTTTTTGTTTGTGCCATGATATAAATTTGGCGTGAAAACTTGGCGACCTGAAGACAAATCAGGTTGTTAATATTCGAATATCGGCGACCTGATTATCAATTTAGGTAGTAAAATTTAAAAATTGGCGTCATGAATACTTTCAGGTCGTCAATATTGTTGTGATATTTATTTTATTGGCGAAACATTGGCGACCTGATTTCTAATCAGGTCGCCACTTATCCAAAATTGGCGACCTGATTTTTAAATCAGGTCGCCAATTGTCATTTAAAAACCCAAATCGACTGTTGGCTTCCCACTCTCCACCGAAACCCTTCGTTCGTCATTTCCCTCTCGCGGCAGCCCCTGTCATTTTTTCCCGCTTCTCCTCCGTCGCCACCACCGCACCGCGCAAATTGACTGTTTGCTTCCCACTCTCCGCCGAAACCCTTCGTTCGTCATTTCCCTCTCGCGGCGCCCTGTCATTTTTTCCCTTATCACAGGTGTCTCCTCCGTCGCCACCACCGCGCCGCCCAAATCGCATGTTTGCTTCCAACGACTCCACTAAAACCACTTTGTTCGTCATTTCCAGCCTCCCCAACTTGTTTTTGTGGCCGACAACTTCAACTCTTCAGGTTTGTCTTCGTGCTCGTGAAAATCTAATGGTGTTATTTTTGTGAATTGTGCATTAAGTGTGGAAATGAGATTTTTAATTTGCTTGGAATAAAGTGTTTATTTGTTTTTTTTATGAAAACAAAAGGTGTCTGGAGATATCAAACAAATGCTTCAGGAACATTTAAATGATGAAAACTTATTTGAATTGGCTGATTTATGTTTCTAAGTGATGAATCGCTGTTATAGAAGTTTCAATCATGTTTTGAGGCTTTAAGATGAAGGTTTAAACCTTATGATTCGAGCTTGAATTGTCAAAGCTTCTGTAGAGATACTATTTCAATGGTTTAAAGGATTAAATGATGGTTTTTATGAATAGGGAATATTTTTCCAGAGCATAATATGCTGCTATCTGAACTTTTTGAAGGCTAAAAGCTGATTTGGATGCTTATTAAATGTGAAAGAGAATAATATGTTGCCATCTAATTAAGTTCATGATTCCCTATTACACAATGATTTACGAGAGCTACAATTTTGCCATGCTAATGGTTTGTGTTTCACTTTTCAGGTCTTGATCTTTGTCTTTTTTGACTACCTACTGAGAAATCTTGGTCAAAGGTTTGAAGCAAACGGTTGCGCTCCCATATTAGGTCATTTTCTTTCATTTTATGCGCACACGCATACATTGTCCTTATTGGTTTAAGTGTTTTTAATCCAGTCCTTGAATTTTTTTTGGTCTTTCCTTTATTATTAGCCATATGAACTACGTGAACTTGATTAAACAAGTGATGGCTTCATGGTTTACCATTTCCATTACTATTGAAGTATATGTCTGTAAGAATAATTCTAATGTTCTGTTAGTTGAAGAAATTGTTGGATTTAATAGTTGCTATTGTTCTGAATTGCTTTAGTTAGTAAGTTTTGTTGAATTAAGCTGAAATTGGTTATTATTGAAAATTTGGGATGTCTTAGTCTTAAGGGGAAATGCTGCCGAAATTTTCTTAAAAGAAATCAGGGCAGAATTTTGAAATTGTTATGAACTTGACTATTGTTGGAAATGTCGTAGGTAGTAATAAAATGGGTCATAGTTGGATGAATGCATTGAAAACTAGTGAAGAATAGGAGAATGGGGTGGAAGAGTTTATTGAATTTGCTAGAAGGAATGTGGCCACAAAAAATGGGATGTATTATTGTCCATGTGTTAATTGTTTAAATGGGAGTCGAAGGGATATTGCTGATATAAGGGATCACCTACTTTGTGATGGAATACAACTTCGATACACAACATGGATATGGCATGGTGAGGAGGTAAGTACCGGTGCGTCCCACGAAAATGAAGTTGAGGTAGATGATGATGGAATGGAGAAAATGATTCATGATGTTGAGGCAGAATCTTTTGCACAATCGGGTGAATATGAAAGCGTGCGGAGTGATGCAGAGACACTTTTGTTCCCTGGGTGTACTAAGTATACACGATTGACTCGGGACCTTACATTTGGTCAACTTAAAGGCAACTTGTGGGTGGACCGATAGCGATTTCACGTCGCCGCTTGAATTGTTGTATGATATGTTGCCGATGATAATGTACTTCCAAATCGTATGTATGAGGCCAAGAAAATCTTGTCTACGATGGGTATGGAGTATAAAAAGATACACAAGTTGCCCTAATGATCGCATATTGTACGTAAACGAGTACGGAGGCCTCAGTAATTGTCCGAAGTGTAAAACTTCACGATACAAAGTGAAGAAAGTTAGTGTTTCTGGAGAGCAGACAACAAAAAGGCAACCTTTGAAGGCATTGTGGTATCTTCAAATAATTCCACGGTTTAAGCGTCTGTTTACTAGTGAAGCAAACGGCGAAGAAGTTGAGATGGCATTTCGATGAGAGAATATCCGATGGAAAATATCTTCAAGCACCCTACGACTCTCCGCAATGGAAGAAAATAGATGAAATGTTCCCTCAATTTGGCAGTGAGCCAAGAAACCTTCGATGTTCCTTTATTCGTTTTAACAATTTGCTTTTGATTTATAGTGCCATCAACAACCAGGGAACACCGAGTGCGGATACTACGTTATGAGTTGGATGCAAACTATACGTAATCGCTCTGTGATCCTCAAATGATGATATTTTTGTTGTTGTACTTTATTTGTTAATTATTTCATTCACTTCATTGGTTTATCTTATACCTTGTTTTCCAATTTACAGTTTTTGGGTACTGTGGATCCGTACTCGCAGGATGAGATCGATTCGGTTCGAGACATGTTAGCTAGACATCTTCTTCAACACATAGCCTAGTTAGTAGTGAGCATGATTAGTATGTTACTTGTATGTGTTAGTGATTCTTTGCTACCGTTGTTGTTCGTTTGTATCTCGTTTTGGTGTTATTGTCTCTGTTCAAAATCTGCAAGTTTGGTGTTATTGTGTTTATGTATTGTGTTAGTGATTCTTGTGTTGCTTGGTGGGTTTCTGGCTGATGCAAAACTTGGTAGATATCTCATTGTTGTAATCTCATTGATAGTTTTTGTCTTTGCAAGTTTGGTGTTATTGTCTAGCTGATGCAAAACTTGGTAGATATCTCATTGTGGGCTATCTCATTGTTACAAGTCTTTGCACGTTTGGTGTTATTGTGGGTATTACTGATTCATGTATATATATAACGTTTGTCTGTTCTTCTTTTCAGGGCAAAATTAAAATATATCGCATATATTTTTTTAAAAAAAAAAAAAACTCAACAAAGGCGTCCTGATTTACAAAATCAGGATGTCTTTGTTCAATTTTTCCTTAATAAGGCGACCTGATTGTAAAATCAGGTCGCCTTATTACCTTATTAAGGCGACCTGATTTTACAATCAGGTAGCCTTTAAGGCGAACTTAATTTTATATCATTTCTCCTTTAAGGCGACCTGATTTAAGATCAGGTCGCCTTAATAAGTCGACCTGATTTTAAATCAGGTCGCCAATTGGCAAAATTTCGACTACCCCCTCCAAAACGTCCCTCTGTAAATGGACGTTAATTGGGTCTTATTTAGGTCGTTTTTTAGCATTTTTGTAGTAGTGAAAAGGGCAGTCCAGTGCATAAAGTTCTCACAAGGTATTTGGACCCGTGACCTCGAGGTCACATGATAGCAACATTATCACTCCGTCGTGTCAGGTCACATGATAGCAACATTATCACTCTGTCTTGTCAAGGCTCACACTCTAATGTTAAATGAAACCAAGATAAAATAACAGAATTAACTAAAACGTAACATTGTCATGCATGGATTTTATTAAACATTTTTCATGACTTCATCTTTATTTTTAAAAATAAAAAAAATAAAATCTTGCGCTGTTATCATCTCTCAAAATTAAACACATGATTATGATTTATCATTTCTTTGATTATCTAAGGGGGGAAAAGAACAGAAAAGCAATTCTTAGCTAAAAGAACAAGTTTCTAACTTTCATATCAGTAAATTCAAGATCTATTAACTTATAAATATTAATAATAAAGCATGTACTAGCCAACAAAAAAAAAAAAAAAACATGTATTCCCTTTCTCTGGCTATATTTAGTTCTTTTAGTCAAAATAAAATTTTCAATTTATGTTTATGTGTAATATAATAAACTATAAACACTCGGGCAGAAAAAAACAAAAAACAAAAAACACTGAACTTGAAGAAAGCGTCGTTAGCTTTCTGTAATAGATTATGGATCATCTGCATTATAAACATTACATTATACATGCACGCACGCACGCTAATCAATGATTATATAAACACATTGTAATATTGCTTAAACAATTTTTTATATAACAAACCTGAAAATATGGCTTGGGATGAGGACTAATCATTTAATATTAAGGGTCAAGGTAAAAAATACCCATGAACTTTTCTGGAAAGTACACCCAGCACCTTAAACTTTTTTTGGGTGCAAAAGTGCCTATGAACTTCTCAACATGGGGCAAAAATGCACACACACCGGTACAAACTTTTGTTTTGTGAGATCCTCATTATTATTTTTTAATGATTATTTAATTTTTTTTTTTTAAAAAAAAAACTCTCTACTCCCTCTTCCCCACCCTCTTCCTCTCCGGTCAGTTTTTTTAAAAAAATTAAATAATTATTAAAAAACAATAATGTGGGTCCCATAAAACAGAAGTTTGTATCAGTTAATCGGCTTGTGCATTTTTGTCTCATTTTGAGAAGCTCATAGGCACTTTTGCACTCAAAAAAAAGTTTATGGTGATAGGTGTACTTTCAAGAAAAGTTCATGAGTAATTTTGGATCTTAATCCTTTAATTAAATTGAAGATATAAAATTGTTGTTGTGTGTTTTATTATTTATATATATTCTAATTGGTCTACTCTACCAAAAAAATGACAATAGAGGTTAAAAACAAGGACGGATCATGTAGATGTTAGGAAAATAATGTCTCCATTGATTCCTCTTTCCATTTCCTCTTCATTGAATATTTGTATCATTGGATCAAGTTTCAATAGTTACGATTTAATGTTATATTAATATTTTTATGTAACATTAAATCCCAACTATTGAAACTTGATCTAATAGTTGAGACATTCAATGGAGAGGAAATTGAGTGCGGAATCCATGGAGACATTCCTCTCCGGTTTATGTTAACCCAGTCCATGACAAAATAACGGATTGAAATTATCATATGTGGAACAATTATTGCATTTCATAAATTAATTAATAGATGCTCGCCCCATAAAATTATATCCTGGAATTCTATAATAATTAATCATATGCATGTTAACAACTAATAGTGTATGGGTGTGTAGAAATTCTTGTAATATTTTACCAATAAGTTCCAATATCCCACTTTGTTTCATAAGAACATTGAAAATATGCGAGATTGGAATCCCAGAAAATTTTAAAAAAATATTGCTTATCAGTCTGGAGAAAATTAAAAAATACTGGTGGTTGTAATACAATTTTAAAAGACTGATCGATCCATCTGATCTGTTCTGGACAATTAAACCAAAATGACATCTCTGTGCTGGATCTCTCCGCGCGTGTGTGTGCGCGCATCAGTCAGATTTGTTCACTAGTAATAAGTCTGTACGGTGTGGTCATCTCACATTCTAAGTCCTATACATTTCGATCTCAGGACCCCACGTCACTAATTTTCTAAGCCATTTTTATCAGACAATTACACTTGGTAAAAAAAAATTAAAAGAAGTTCAATCGAGTCAAAATAAAAATATTCCGTTCCCATGCAGGAAAAGATTCAAAGTTTTTACCTCAAATGAACCAAGGGGCCGGGAAAAAAAAAAAGATATACTTAAAATTGTCTTTTCTTGAACTGCTTTGCTTCTCTCTCACACACAAACCATGAAAAATAACGGAGAAAGAAGACTAATATGTTAATTAGAGTATTCAATTCATATCTTGGTGTATTGAATCTGTTTATGTGTTTGAAAGCCAACCAGAAAGCCCAAAAAAGAAAAAAAAAAAATGGCCTTGTAGCCTAGTAGCATGAATGCTTCTTGTAAATGGAAAGTAGCGGGTTCGATCCTACTTATAACTCAGGCCATTACCGTCTGCCCTTATAATTTAAAAAGGAGAAAAAAAAAAAAAAAAAAAAAAAAAAAAAAAAAAAAAAGCTCCATATAAGTTAGCTATACTCTGAGACAGACAAGTTAGAGTACCCACCACTTCACATTCCATACAAAAAAAATCCGCCTAACCCATCTATCTATATATCTATCTATTTAGACTATGCATATTCGTATAGCTTTAAATTCTGCACCTTGATGTAGCAAAATCTATACCAGCATCGATCATATATTCCTTCTTGTTTCCTGAGGAAAATATTGGAGCAAGGTCAAATCTGGATGTGGACGACGAAGAGGAAGTACTCTTTGAGTTCTTGTAATGATCTCATAACTTCATCAACAACAAAACCCTCTTCTTGTTCTTATGATGATTCTTCATGGGAAGAACAAGCTTTCGCCGAAGACGCTTCGGGGCCTCTTGGTGGATGCATATGGCCGCCGAGATCATATTCTTGCAGCTTCTGTAGAAGAGAGTTCAGATCAGCTCAAGCTCTTGGAGGCCACATGAATGTTCATAGAAGAGATAGAGCCAGACTCAAACAGCCTTCAAGCCCACAAAACAACAATGAACTTCATCATCAAATTCCAAATACTACTTCTTCCTTTATGGGTTTCATATACCCCTACAATAATAATAATTGTTCTCCTACTAACCCTAATTCTGTTCTTGTTGCTTCTCCTTCTTCTAATATGGCTTTAGCTCCATCTTCAAACATTGCTTATAATTCTTCTTCTATTGTTCCCCCACCACAAGGACATAGGGTTATGGCTTCCAATTATTCTTCTTCGAACTGGTCAAACTTGGCTGAAGCAGAAGAAGCTGAGAAGATCACAGAGGTATTGGATTGTGAGTGCGATCATGAGGATAATGGAAAATCTGATTTGGCTTTTAGTTTAAATTTGGTGGTGTGTAGAGGTATTGAGACAAAGGAGGAAGATATAATTAGTTGCAAGAAGAGAAGAACTTGTGAAACTTCATCGATTCTTCCTCTCTTCCCAGCTTCAAATTCTTCAACTGAATTGATTAGCCATAGCCCCAAAGAAGAGCTAGATCTGGAGCTAAGGCTGGGTCAAAGCAAGCACAAGGTATAGTAGCATATATACACAATTATTAAAAATCTCCTCCTGATAACATACTTTCTTTTTCTATGTCTCTTCTCTTTTATATGTGCATTCTTGTTGGCTGTTTAATGTTCTTCTTCAAGTGTGAATGGATATAAGTCCTGATGAAGGCCTTAGATATATGTCTGCAGCTTGTGATAATATCAATACTGCAGTATTTATATATATGTCTGCAGCTTGTAAACTTTATAGATAGAGTGGCCAAATTAATGACGATCTCGGCTTGTTTCGAAATTAAAGATTATACTTGACATTGTGATTGATGATGGTTCCAATAATATCGATTTTTCCTAGAGTATCATGTAAATGAGAGTCTGTATATGAGTTCCATAGTGTTTACTTTTGATTTACGACATATTCCATAGTTTGTCTCATCCTCTAGAAATATGAAAATTTCAAATGATATTGCTGCATATCAGTTTAGGGTTTCTGATATGTTCTTTTATCCTCATTAAAAAAAAGGGGCTTTCTAAATTAACATGAGAGGACGTATACATACATATCTTCAAAGTCTCAACTTCAAGTGTTTAAGTTTAAGAACGGACTGAGATATCAATTTGTTCTTCCGAATTCTAACAAATAATTATATATATAATTCTCTTCCTTTTCTTTTCATTTTCGGCGAATCATCTTAATGATTGATTATCCTTTTTGACATAGTAAAAGTAATATTATTCCATGGGGTTTAAACACATTTCATCTTCAAAGAAACTATTTGCTGTCTGATACTTAAACTATCTTGAAGTACTAATTAATATAAATTATTTTACTCGTGCGTGAGAGAGGAGAGAGAGAGAGAGAAGTCAATGTGAGTAATTAAATTGTTGGTTTAATATTGAGATTAGGGCATGTGTGAAGTTAAATTAAGGGGTGAATATATAAAACTGACTAAAATGCATGGAATATGGTGAGCACTTTTTCCCATTCAGAACCTCACTGACATTCTCATAAAAAATATCACTACTAAACTATTCCATAAAACCCTCAGATTTTAGCTTCTCAAAGTCACATAAAGTCAGATACATCCCAACATTGATTCCCTTTTCCTTTGTAATTATTATCATCAGATCTGTTGCAGTTAGCTTTTATATCTCTAATTCCCACGTAAATCCATAAGCTTCCCTTCTCTCTCACACCTTTTTTTCCACTCTCCCTTCTAAATCCCTCCAAAAGTTGCCACCTACTCCGGAATCAAAACCCCAATTAAAAATTCATTATGATAATATTATAATTTGATACTTCTATATATATAATTAATCACCAAAGAGAATATTATCCCATCACCACTCATAGGCGCTATCTCCGCAGCTTTTGTTTTTTCTTCTGTGCATATATGTATGTATTAGGTATACACTATAAAAGTACAAAACTTGCTTAGTAACACAAAACACTAAATTAATCCAAAGGGATAATTGAATTCTCTCTGGGCAAAAGAGATATCACTTTACCACCACAAAGATGGTCGATATAAGGCCCTGCTAGATCCTTAATCTGGATCTCAAGTTTGAGTCCTAGAGAAGATATCTGTGCTAGCTAGGAGGGGCAGCCACAAATCTAAACTGGATTAATTGGTTCTTCAAATACTCGATAACAAGATTAAAAAAAGTGCCTAATACCAGATAATGGGATAAAATAAGAGATATCACTTTTTAGAAAATTAAGTTTGATTCTTTTAGAAAAATATTCTAAAGAAAAAATTAAGGAGAAAAAAAATCATTAATCATTAATTGCAAAGAAGAATATTGAAGCGTGAACTCTGATTCCCCTCCTATAAAACCCTAGCCCCTTAGGTAGTGAATTATATTGCTGCTGCTTAAATCGCTGCAAGACACAAGGCGATCATTCTGCTTACTTCCTTCTAATAAAATTCTCTGGATGGCAATATGATTTGACATCCTTTGACTTTAAATGGGATTTTGTACACTCACTGAAGCAGAGCTTTCACACCCAAGAATTTAAGTCTTAGCTCTCAACAGACAACTAAATAAATTCCCTTACAAGGGCTAAAGAATGAAGATGGCTTTAATGAATTGAGTGAGTCTCTTTTTCTATTTTCTAATAATGTTTTCAGAAATCTTAACTCATTGGCATGTGAAAAAGAAAGGAAGAAGGAAAAAGAAAGGTATATTAAAAGGAAAAATGAGGAGATGCTAAATCTATGTAAGAGAGGCAAGAGGGGTATAAAGGCAATTGGGTGAGCTTTTGTCTTGTTTTAGGGTTGTGAGTTGGGTTGGTCAGTTTTTACACAGAGAGGTATCAGTGAAGTATTGCAGATGCACATGGGTAAAAAGTGTCGTTTCTGGATTCATTTTAGATAGAGGTTGTAGAATAGGACTATTCACTATAAATAGGGAATATATAGACTTTGTAGAAAGCGAGAAGGGGATTAAGAGATATTATTCTGATCATTTTCATCATCGTCATGAGCTTGTGAGAGAATTCTTAGTGTGATAATTCAGATGTATTGTAATTAATTAATCATATAGAGAATCAGAGATCGCGCAAGAGAAATTGCAGGATATTGGGGTGTTGGTTGTCTGTAATTTAAAATTGTGAATAGTATAATTATTTGCAATTTAAAATTATAATTAGTATAATCTATATTTGTTGACAAGCAAGAGTACAATTTGCATGGGAACAAGCTCCTAGCTCACGAGCTCACTGAACATCCATAAATTAAGTCATTCCTCTCTGATCTCTCTCTCTCCCCCTCATTTTGAAAGTTGGCATCTATTATAGTCCACTTCAATTGTTTTTTCAATTTTAGTTTGAACTCCTTTCCCCCCCTAAAAGATTGAGTGAATAATTATGGTCATTCATGTTATTAGACTGATTTAGTAGAGAAACCAAAATTTTAGAATAATTATTTATTTTTTAATAAACATAATGAAATAATTCAAATTTGAAATAGCCCCACACAAATTCAATATAAAGGGAGAATTACTATGAGGTCCAAAAAAAATGAATGTAATCACCAAAAAATCCTAAAACAAGTAAGGAGCATGTAGTGATAAGTGCATGAAATATGTTCATACTGCTCTTGTTATTGAGATTTTTTTGTGATTATATTCCTTTCTTAAGACATCATAGTAATTATCTTCAATAAGAGCATTAATTGACACAAACCTAAGTAATGAAGAGGGCAGGCATAGGCAAGCTTCATGCAAGATTTTTTTAAGATAGTCATTCAATGTCCAATAACGCTACTGATGCTTCAAGTTTGAGCATTTGATAGATATCAATTAGAGATAGCTTTCCTAGTACACATAAAACTCCACTTGATCAATATATGACATTTATACATATGTCTCTATATATGATAGAAAGCTAGACTAAGAGATCACTTTTCAACAAAATATGTCAGAAGAGAAAAGAAGTCAATTATTGCTCAACTGATTCGCTCCTTCGAACATTAAATGAACTGGAGGATATGTAGTTGTGTATTGAATATGATTACAACATGGCATCTTAATATTAATTACCACTCCCTCCCTCCAGTCCTTATAAGATCAGTTCAATTTCTTTATTAAAATTGATCTTTTAATAAGGATAGGAGGTAGTATCATATACTACCCCGTCCTAAATATAAAACATATTGTAGTATAATTTGAACTATAAACTATGTCATATATTTAGGACTAGAAGAGTAGTTTCATGCCTAAAGAGTAATGAGCCAATTAGGTGTCAACTGACCTAGATATCTCACAGATTAGATTCTTAAGTCGGTGACATATAGAGTATATATATATGTTTTATACTAACTTTTTTAGAAAAGATTAATGAAGCTAAATAAGTTATCTAATCATATCATATGTTGTGTATGATTAAATTATATATTAGTTTATATGTCAAACAAATTAGTTTGGAAAAAATAATAAATATAAATACTTAATTTAAAAGTAATATAATTAACTTCTTTAATCTTCCAAAAAAGTCAACTGGGTTTTATATTTAGGATTTAAGGTTATTTAAAGTTCATAGGGATGCATAATGCATGTATTTCGACATCTAATTTCCTGATATATATTTTAAAATAAAGCTACACGATCAAACATATCTACGCGTATATGGCTACGGGATCAGATTTCCTCAGAATCTTTTCTCTCATTTTCTTCTCAGAATCCCATTTCCACTCTTAGATGAAAAAATGAACGGTTCAGATTTAATATTTTCTAAGAGAATGATAATAGTGTTTTATAAATTAATTTTTTTATTAATTTTTTTTGTATTACATGTATAAATTGTGTAGATCATGTTTTAAAAGTTATGTTTATTTATTCATGTTTAAAATAATAATTTTATAAAATATTAAATCTGGACCATCTATTTTTTTAAATCGAGGGTGGAGATCGATCTTGAGAAAAATAGGAGAAAAAAATTCTAAGAGAATCCAAACCCATATGGCTACCTAGTTAGTTGCCGAACAAATTAAATAATTTGTCTTTGTCAACTTTTATTCCCTTTCTGATGAGTATAAGAGTATTAGAGTTAAATTCTCTCTTACAAATTCTATGGTTGAGTTGAAATTAGTCAAAACAAACTACTAGTAGTTCAATGTTACTTTCAAATAACCCGTAATTCTATTAAATAATTTAAAATATGACTGCAATATACTTATTCTAGAAAGTTATTATAGTTGGAAACAAAAGATAATAAGCTTGCTATAACTTTTCGTGGTTTTCCCCTCTTTTTTAAATCAATTTATTAACTGTAGCAAACAAGAGTGATCTTCTTCAAATTTTAATAAAAAGATAATCATGTAAGTAGAAAAGCAAATAGCTCTCTAAATTCTCAAATTAAAAACCAAACGATCAATTTGCAGTACCAGTATATGAGAAGCACAGAGAGGGAGGGAATATTATTCGGGCACATTTAATTTGGATGAGGCCCAAGTTGATATGAACTTAACAGTAGTTGTCAATGGGCTTAAACTCTAAACAAAATTAACTACTGTTCCAAGCATTGATTATTATTGATTAATTAACTGGTTCCCGTTTATTTATTTGAACATTTAGGGCCATCCACAAATTTTAACCTCCTAAAAAGGCTTTGACTATTCAATATCTTGACATCAAGCTTTCGGTTTGCTTGACTTTTCACAATCTTTATTTTCGATATTAAGATCATTTATCACATCTTTGTTCTGGACTTGTGGTTTTTATAATTAAAAGAATGTAATAAATTAATTTTTTTGTTACAATTTACACATACAATACTACAACTATTATCCTTACTATAAGTCCAATTTATCAAATATTTTTTGTCCTAAATATAAGTCTACCTTGAGAACCATTAATGATTGTTTTCCAATTTTACCTCATTGAAAATGCATGAAAGAGAACATCTATAGCATTTTTTAGGGAAAATTTTGAAAATCCAATTAATTCTACACATATTAAATGTCCTAATTCTAATTTTTTCCGTATATGAGATTTGATCAAACTGAATTTATAATAAGGACTGTAGAGGTAACAGTGTAAAAGAATGAAGATATGCATATAAACCTTAATTAGATGAATGTTCCAAAATACCTTTCTCTAATTTATGATTGAACCCCCAGCAGAAAAATCTTCGAAGGGTCATCAACTTGATTAAGAGATCAATAAAAAAACAATCGATGACATATTTAGTTCATATTTAAATTTGCATACAATTCTTAAGGTGGTCACACTTGTCCCAAGCTGTTATACTGAAGAGTCAATTTTCAAAGTTTGCGTCACTTTAATGCTTATGCATATATATTCACAAGTCTTGTGAGCCTCAAATATTTGTTGCTGCCTTATCACCAAATCCTTTATATATATATATATATATATATATATATATATATATATATATATGATACACTCTTTAGTCTTTAGTTTTTATATTTAATTATTTGGTACAAATATCACCTAGCTCGAACTGTATTCTAAGTAATATTTAATTAATTAATAATGCATAAAACATTGATGGCTACCACAGCTTGTTAAGACCAACAAGCGTTTACACTCCGCGCATTGCGTGAGATGAATATAATTCAATGATTGTAAAATTGGAAGAATGTTTTATAACCCCCTAAAGAAAAATCACATAAAAAAAAGTAATGTAATCAAAGATAGAAATAAATTATAGTATTTCATAAAATTGAGGAATATGCTGCTGGAAGGAAATATAATTACTTAATCATTGAATTATAAAAATAAATTACCTAAATAAAAATCACATAAAGAAAGTAATGTGGTAAAAAATAGACATATAATCAATCTCCTAATATTGATGAGGAATATGCTGCTGAAAGGAGATATAATTACTTAATTAGTGAGTTATAAAGAAATATCAAAAAAAGAAAATTATGAAATAATCAATAATAAATTGTATTCATTGATTAATGAACCCAAACCGTCCCGTTTCCTTATGAATTGGGTATTACAAATTTTTAAGAATAAAGTTGATATAAATGTTATGTGACTTCGTTCTTCAATCATCTGTTTGGTTTGGTTAATTTTGCCACTTTTCATTAGTCAACTTGGGAAACTAATTTTTTAAATATACTACGTACTCCCTATTTTGATCTAAATATTCGAAGTAAGTCCAGCTAATGTATAAATATTAAAAAAAAAAATTAATTTAGTTATTTGTTAAAAAAAAGTGTATTGATAAGGAAATTTTGAGAAAACATTATAAATTTAAAATACAAAGTGGGGTTCACATTAGGTGTCTGTCCTAATGTGCTTCTTATGTGCTTGTCCCTCTAATTAGAGGGACAAGCACATAAGGGACAAACACGTGCTTCCTTTATATTAGTCTTTAACAGTTCTAATGTTATATATATGCATATAAGTCCGAATAAATTAAAACCCATCTCAAAAGACTGGTCCATTATAAGTGGGAAAACCTTCTAATTAAACTTATAACCCTTATTTCTTATGATATTCCCGTAGAACTCAAAAAGAGTTTCACATCCACACAAAAATAATTAATGAAATAAATTTATTTGACCATTTACATTTACTCTCACCTTCAAGCCAAACAATTTATCTTCTATGAGCCACTAGGGCAAAATACTACTTACGGCGTCTATTAAAATGACCTTTCGCTATTCCATATGAAGAATTAGTGGAAGAAGGAGTAACGGTGAATAGCAATTACGGCATCTGTTGTAAAGCAATAGATACTGTAAGTCATACTTTTGGCGTATATTATTAATGATGTCTCTTATATATTATATATAACTTGAAAATGTCCCAACACTATTGTAATTCTTAAACTTTCAAGACAGAAAATCAATATCACTATATGTCAATATCAATATAATTCTCATTGGAAAAACATCACCAACATAAAATAGTGAAAATTGCACCTAGGTCCCGAGTAAGGGAATTTATAACAAAATGGTCTTTCAAAATCTTAAAATTGCGATGAAGTCTTTTGGGACTTTTTTACAATATTTTTCATTTGTGAAAAGACACAAATGCTACCATGTGCCTGTGTTAGCAAGTCCATGAGCCTGTTTTGATTAGTCTATATGCATATGTTGACAAATGAGCATCTTTTAACAAGTTTATGAGCCTGTTTTGACAAGACCAACGCATATTTTGGCAAGTCTATCTGTCTGTTTGACAAGTCTATGAACCTCCATCGGGGGCATTTGTGTCTTTTCACATATAGAAAATATTGCAAAAGAGTCTCATAGGACTTCCCGCGATTTTGAGATTTCAAAGGACAATTTTATCGTATTTTCCCATACTCGGGACCTATGTGCAATTTTCCTATAAAATATCATAAGCATGATTAATATATCGAACAATATACTTTGTACAATTGTACTGATGAACACACAGTTAGTTGGGTGAACCTCATATCAGTCGCGACGGGGTCGCAAAAGTCGTACGGATTTGATAAACTGATTTAAAATTGCTTCAAAGAGAGTGACAGCTTCCTGCTGCTTAATGTTAATAATTAGCTGTCTGCCAGAACGTTCAAGGAATTCGTTTCTATTTTTTAAGTATCTTTTCCCTTTAATCAAACATATATACTAATAATATCACCGAAAATATATACACTAATAGTAATGTTTTCTGTGATCTTTTCTTTCCTGGCTTCCAAAGAATATTGGCTTCGGTTCTACATGAAATCACAAGCTGTGCTGAATCTACATGTGCATGGAATAACATAGAAAATATTGCTACTAAATTTTTTTATTATTATTATATATATATAGATAGATATGTATATATATATATATATATATATATATGGTTAGCTGTCAATAATTTCAATTGTATTTGCATGAATCTTGTCTTTTCATACTTTAAAATGAAATATATTGTCTTTTCTACTCTAGTCCTTATTATAAATCTGATTCATTCAACTAATCCTCACATACTAAGGAGTGCCAATTAAATTATTCAGTATGTCTTAAATTTATAAATTTTCCAAGTTTGCATTTGTTAAAGAATGTGTATTGAACAAAATATAATAATACTCTCTCTGATCCAAAATATAAGATTTTGTTAACTAATTTACGAAACCAAAGAATTTTAGTGAAGCCTTTTAATATCTTAGAGTGATAAAATTTACGTATTTTACCCTTATCATCAAAAAATGGGATTTTCAAATAAGCATTTATTATTTGTTACCTCTCTCTCCTGCAATGGATAAAAGTAGAAAACAATCATTAATTACCATGTCAACCTCTTATATTTTGGACCAAATTTTTTCTAGAAGAGCTCATATTTTTGGACACTAGAGAGTACGAGTATATATTTTTCTCTCACCTCTTTCTTTATTCAATAGGGGTAAAATTTAAAAATAGTAATTAATAATCCTGTAGGTGAACTTGTATATTCAAGACCAAATATTTCTTCCAAAATGGATTTATAACTAGAGCCAGGGTGGTAAACTACATTATGTAATTGCGTAAGAACATTAATTTTGATTAAAAAAAACTATCAATATAATGATAGCTGCAATCAATTGAGATAACTACGTACCATACATCCTTTAAGGTACAAAGATATATGTAGTATAAGTTTATCTCTTTACCAATGAGATAACTCAACAAATATTATACAATACATCCTTTAAAAACTAGAATTAACTTTTCAACCTTTGGGAAATCATTCATTAGCTTTTGACAAAACTAAAGGATCAAACGGGAAAATCATATTAATTCTTATTGATCCTCTCCATGCAATCTAAAGGAATTATGTCTAGTAGAATCATTGAACAGATCACAGGGGAAAAAATTACGGCTATTAATTTATTCAATATTACTTTGATAAGGATGTCGTCTATTACTCAATTATATGACTTATGTATATGAAAAAAGCTAGTCCCTACATTTTCCATGTCACGTCTTGTTTTCCAGTGCTATAAATGTCTGAAAGCCGACGTTTGTTGACCTAAGTTTTATTATTCATCGTACTTTGGTCTTTAAATTTGTCTGTTGCTCAGAGAAACCAAGATATGGAGTTTGGCCTTAAAAACAAAGACAAATCTGAGAGAATAAGGTGGGGTTATTCCTCAGAGGAAGCAACACAAGTAAGATCCTATACTTGTGCTTTTTGTCAGAAAGGGTTTTCAAACGCACAAGCTCTTGGTGGTCACATGAACATTCATAGAAGAGATCGAGCCCGGCTGAGGCAACAATATTCTCTTGACACAAACCCTAATAACGATCTTCATCATCAGAACCCAGATGATGATATTAATCATAAAAAGCCATCAATTTTTCCAGAGGCAAAGGTCAATATTGGTATTTCCTCAGAAATTTCTTCTCAGCTTCCTATTTTTTTCGGCGTAGAAGAGAAGATGGAGTTGGACCTTGAACTTCGGTTGGGTCCTGAGCCAGTAAAGCAGACACCACCGATTCTGAGACGATTCTTTTGATCATGCATATATATACACACACATATTTGAAGATATTTCAGTTCTATGGTTATTACATATATGAACTGATATGTATTAGTATTGCTTGTATTTTTCCGGTTATACTGCAGATGGGGGGTATAATTTTTCTATATCTCTGTCCATCATATAATTACTAGCTACTATAGATATGTGGGAGGCAACTTGTAGCTTGTCATCACATATAAGTACTATCGGAAGTCATTTTATATATTGCAGAGGATGTGTTAGTTTCTATTCATACATACATATGATATTTATCAAGGAAAATTAATGTGTGGACAAATTAATACTTTCCCTTCTTAGCACATTGAGGATATATATGTAGATTCCTCCCTCCCTCCCTCCCTCTGTGTGTGTGTGTGTGTGTGCGCGAGCAAAAAGTAAAAAGGGAAGTATATTATAAGTTAGTTACTACGTATACTAACAAATAAACTAGATGTAGTAATTATGAATATGAGCCAGTTCTATGTATTTTTAAACTGCATTTGACACTCGAAAATTTTTTCCTGAGCTAATTAAAGAAGGGTTTTGTTGGTACCTATCATGAATCATGACCTTATCGTTGGACATGGTTTTATCCTAAACGTAGGACCTTACCCACCTCTTTTGTTCAGTATTTTTCCTCATTACCCTTATTAATTTTACAGTTTTTCTAGCTTTCTTTTCTGCCCCATGTAATATCCTCATTAAAAGATGAGTCCAATTTTAAGAAAAAGAGGCACATGGTTTTTACAAAAATACAAGACTTTTCAAAATATGCTATTACTTGTAATTGAAGTAGTACTCCTAGTTCGAGGAAAAAAAAAAAGTAGTACTCCTAGAGTGTCAAGGTAGGAGTGTTCACTTAAAATACTAATTAAATAAATTAGTACTCCGTCCTGTCTTTAATATAAGACATATTTGGAGAGTTGGTCTTGATCCTCGATATAGACAAAAAAATTTATATTTGTCAATCTTTTCCTAATTTACCCATATTGATGTTCCCTCAACAATAATCAAGGGGGAGAAGGAAGGGAAAATCACACGCAGGTCCCAAGCAAGGCAAATAAATACAATTAGGTCCCTTGAAATCGCTAAATTACACTGAAGTCCCTAGAGACTTTTTTGATATTATTTCTATTAACAACAAAAAGTGCTATATTTACAACAAAATTTTAAAACCTGGTCATTCACAACAGAAAAAAAAAGAAAAAAAAAACTATATTTACAATAAGAAGTGTCATATTCACAAGAAAATTTAAACACCTGGATTTTGTTTCAAACTCAAGTCCCTAAACGTACAGAAGTCATTTACAACATAAAAATGTTATATTTACAACAGGAAGTGATATATTCACAACAAAATTTTAAACCTGACCATTTACAACATAAAAAGCCTTATCAACAACAGGAAGTCTATATTTACAACAAAATTTAAGAACTTGGTTTTTGTTTCAATATAAATAATATCAAAAAAGTCCCAATATGTGAATTTCTGTTGGGACTTTTTTGTAATTTTTTATGCTCCTTGGGACCTAGCTGTAATTTTTCCAAGAAGGAATGAGGAAATTAAGAAAATTAACTAGGGTATTTTAAAAAATATATGTCATATTAATTAACTTAACTAATTCATTTAATCCAATCAAATTAAATAAATGTGTCTTATATTAAATACAGGAGTAATAATCTCCCTAAATGAATATATATTTTTAAGTAATACTCTAAGGGCATCTTTTTTTGTCCCAACTTAATTACTTGTGACAGATCATCACTAGGGCACAAGCTATATATGTATGAATGAATGAATGGCTCAATGGTGTTAGGAGGTTGGTAGAGAATCATCAATGCTTCAGCAGCTCTCATCTTCGTAAAATAACGGTCCGATTAACACCATTGAAGCAGTGAGGACATCAGGGGCAGTGCAATTAAGGGGAAAGGAGAATGGTTTGTATCACTAACATATCTTCAACGTTTTCGTATTATAATCCTTTTATTTCATAAGGAAACACTCAAGAGTGTTGGGTATCCAGAAGTTTTCTGTTTTGAAAACACAATATTGCCTGGAAAATAATCAAAATGTAACAATTTTGTTTCTTATCGTTAAAAATGTTAACGATTACTATCAATTTTTTAACGGTTAAAGTGAATTTGCTTCTTTAAAAACTTACTGATAATAGTAGGTGCTCCTAAGTGGTTATTTGGCGGAAAAATTATACCCTAACCTTTTTTAAGTTATATGTTAAAAAAAAACAGTTTAAATAAGTTAGGTCCCAAAGATTATACATGAGAATCAAGGCATGCATACAAAAGTAATTACAAATTGTACACGATTCCACACCATCAAACATCTCGATTCAAACTTGTTATTTTATGAGTTACGGCATTGAATCTACGTTTGTCGGCTTCTCTTCATCCAACTTTTATTTTTTACTACAATTTCTTCGTTCAACTTGTATCCAGTCTCCACATAGTTCAGCATAAAATCAACTTGTCTCCACATAATAGGCCCGATAAAGGTCCATTTCTAAGCCCAAATCTTAATAAATGCCAGGTTACAGCCCCGTTGTCCAGATGATAGGCCCATGCCATAAATAAGCGCCCAAATCTCCTTATCTTTGGGTTTAATTTAAATTGTTCTTAAATTACTGATCTTAATTCGTAGGAATAGAACCGAAGGTTTCGGTGAACTGGGTGAGATACAAAAAAAAAATCGTAGGAATAGCCAATGAGGATTTACGGTTAGTAAGGTATCGACGCCCTTCACCTGGAAGGGAGGAGGTTTGATATCCATTTGGTCGTTGTGAGGCGCCGTTGGTGGGCGATCTGTAAAGACGCCTATAAAAGCGTTTTTTGAGCCTACAGAGATACCCTAGTCCAGTGGAGATGCGTGTCTTCCTCCTCCTAAACTTTTTGTAATAAAAACAATCGTAGGAATAAAACAAGAAACCTAGCCTCGCTAGTTTTGTGAATATTACATTGGCATTCCTTTTTGCGGTTTTTCATGGCATTTTTGGATTTATTAGTAACTAAAACGATTAATTGATCACTTTTTAAAAAAAAAAAAAAAAAGAGAAGAAGTCACACAAAGAAATCGAGTGCCAAATTATGTGACCCACTTAAAAATAATTCACAATAAACATATTGTTACACAACACAAATCCGAAAAGATCTTGTTATATCATGTGTTGGTAAAATGTCATCACTTATTTACTACCAAAATGAATTAATAACACAAATGTTTATTAATTCAGAAGAGAGTGCCCATCTTCATCAATTCTCTTTTACAAAACTGCGCCATTTGGTGCTAAACAGTGAAGCTCATGCCTTTTTTTTTTAATATATTTTTTTTATATATATATATATATATATATATATATATATATATATATATATATATATATATATATATATATATATATATTTCAGGATACTGACGGATACTAAAAAGATACTTCAGAATACTGAATAGTACTGAAAAAAATATTTTATGATCTTGAAAAATAATTCAGGGTAGTTACTGGTACTAAAAAAATACTTTATGATCTTGAAAAAATATTCAGGATACTGACTAGTATTAAAAAGATACTTGAGGATACTGACTAGTACTAAAAAAAATACTTCATGTTATTGAAAAAATATTCTAGGGTACTGACTGGTATTAAAAACGTACTTCAGGATATTTTTTCAAGATTCTAAAATAATTTTTCAAAATCATGAAGTATTTTTTTCAGTACTAGTCAGTATCCTCAAGTATATTTTTAGTATCAGTCAACACCCTGAATTATTTTTTAAGATCGTGAAGTATTTTTTTAGTATCGGTCAATATCCTAAAATATATTTTTAGTAGCCGTCAATATTATAAAATGTTTTTTAAAAAAGGCACGAGCTTTACTGTTTTATGCCAAAACGGTGTAGTTTTATAGAAAGGGATGCGGAAGAGGACCCTGGTCCCTCACTCACTCGGGTGGATTTGAATTCTTCAATAAGACGTTTAATGTATATGCCTCTCTAGGGAAATACTACCTCTTAAGGTACGCCAATACATTAAATATAACAATCCAAACGGCCTTTTAAGTTGGGCAAACTCATAGCAATTAAAGAAAGTGCCTAGCTTTGAAGTAATTATTTCCAAGTGCCAAACTAGTAAAATTGGCCTCAAAATATTTAAGTATGCCATGTGATAGGATTCGGTATTAGGTAGAGCAAATGAGGCCTTACGGTTAAAGTTTGGCTGTAGAAATTATCATTGTGATGTTTACAAAGCTAGTTATGGGTGAATGATGAACATAGGTTTCATTATTTAAATATAAAAAAATTTAATCCCGATTTAATTTGAGGATCTCTTATTTAAAATTAAATGACAATAACCTCTTAGTTCAATAAGACCCCAAGTTCTCTCTCAAAGAGGAGTTTGTTGTTTCTCGACATGGCTTTCCTCCACTATCTTTATTGTCTGCTGCCCTCCTTTTCTATAAAACTGCACCGTTTTGGAATAAAACAATGAAGCTAGTGCCTTTCAATAAATAATAATAATAATTTAGATACTGACGAGTACTAAAAAGATACTTCAGGATACTAAAAAATACTTCATGATCTTTAAAAAAAAATGTCCTGAAGTATATTTTTAGTACCAGTCATACCTGAAATAATTTTTCAAGATCCTAAAATAATTTTTCAAAATTATGAAGTATTTTTCAGTACCGGTCAGTATCTTGAAATATTATTTTAATACCATTCAATACCCTGAATATTTTTTTAAGATTCTAAAATAATTTTTAAGATCATGAAGTAGTTTTTAAATACCAGTCATTATCTTAAAATATATTTTTAGTACCAGTCTGAAATAATTTTTCAAGATTATGAAGTATTTTTTCAAGATTTGGTCAAGATCCGAAGTATCATTTTAATACCATTCAATACCCCGAAATATTTTTTTCAAGATTCTAAAATAATTTTTCAAGAAGCATGAAGTATTTTTTGAGTACAAGTCATTATCCTAAAGTATCTTTACCCTTAAATATATTTTCACGATCATAAAATATTTTTCTAACACCATAGTATCCTAAAGTATTTTTTTAGTACCATTCAGTATCCTAAACTTGATATAGATTAAAAAAAAAAAGACAAATTTAACAATCATACTTCAATTTTTTTAATATAAATTGGATGGGTTTTGGTATGCAGCATAAGAAGTGAAAGTGATTCTCTGCCCTTATGCCTGGAATAAAAAAATATTATGTCACAATCAGGTAATTGGCACTATACTTTATATTCATAATTTTGATATAGATGAATAATATTTATTATTCGTGTTACTATAAAAATAATTTTATTCTTTGCATAAAAAATAGTCTTATTGAAACATAAAATTAGATAATTTATAAAAACCAATTACTCTCTTCAATCCTTAATATAAGGCAGATTTACCTACTTTGATTAGATTAATAATGAAATCAGTTAAGTTAATTAATATAATATGTATTTTAATTTTTAAAATACATTGATCATATTCTTTAATTCTCTCATTCCTTATTCTCCTTAATTATTATTGAGAAAATATCATTAAGGATAAAGTAAAAAGATTGACAAACATAAAATATACATCTTATATTTAAAATTAAAATTAACTCTCTAAATACGCGTTGTATATAAATATGACCAAAGGGAATATATATCCTTATAACAACAACTTAGACACATGCACAGATGAATAATAGTATTAGTTTTAGTTTTTAGGCTAAAGTATACTTTTAGTCCTTTAAGTTTACATGAGGTATATTTTTTGTCCCTTAACTTTATAAAGTAAACTTTTAGTCCTATAATTCTAACACCGTTAATTTTGCTAACGGAAAATTCAAACTCAAGTGATAATAATGTAATTTAAAATTATGATTTTGTAATTAAATACTATTAAAATTAAATTAAAAATATGGTAAATTGAAAAATATATAAAATTTGTGTAATTAAATGCTATTAACCATCACTTTAGTTCACCACGCGTCGGCGTTTTCCGTTAGCAATATTAACGGTGTTAGAATTTTGGGATTAAAAGATATTTTATAAAGTTACGGGACAAAAAGATGCGCTACAGATATGTTTTTTAAAGCGACTAAAAGATACTTGCTTTAGTTTTTATACAATAATGAATGATGTTTAGATAATAACTTGCAAGATTGTGCGACAAAGTGACAGTTGATCCAACCATCGTTCAAGTTACAACACAAACGTTTCGATCACACACTCCCATTAAAATTGATTTAGATACATGTTTAAAAGAACTTTTTAACTTTTTATTTTGACAAACGTATTATTTCTAAACTTACTTTTATAGATTGATCGGTCCATTAAAAATAAAAATAAATATCATACCTTTTTTTTCAATAAAAAGTCCCAAAATGCGCCGTTATGGAGGCCAGAATTTTGCATTCTGCTGAAAAATCACTTAATTACATTTAATGTTCATTTCACCTTTTTTTTTTTTTTTTAAAAAAAAAAACCATAAGCAAAATACCACCTCCAATCCCTAATTAAAGGATTAGTTGGGGTTGGATTTAATTTAAAATATAATTATCTAATTCATTTTATCTTCAATATTTATCATTTTTAAAAACGAATTTATCTAATTTATATGTTAATATATAATTTAATATATTTTAGGGAGGATCAAATCACATTTGTTATCATTAAATATTTATTTTATTTTTGAAACGACCCAAATTCATTAATTAAGTAGATCTTATATTAAATAACGAATGTAAGAGAAGGTAATGATGTAAAAATAAGACATTTAGACTTGATTCTCAATGAAAGAAATTGATGAAGTTGGCATAGTATATACTATATACAAATAAATATATAACATGCTCTTGTATACTTCTATATCGTAAAAGGTAAAACCCACCATAATAAATTGACACAACGCCCGTCTTCAACCTTTTTTTCCCCCTCCACCGCACATGCATTTGTTAGGCCTTAGACCTTAGTTTCGTTCGTGAAAAGGGTTAATGGCTTTTGGCTATTCGGTTAAAACATGCCTGCCTCTTAGGTGATATGCACATGCACACCCATTCCCAATCATTTAAGGACGTTATATAAATCCTTGAATCGGTGTATTAATTAAAAATATGAAATATTTATCTTGGGACCTTATGTAATTTGATTAGATTAAGGAAGTTGGTTAAATTAGTTAATATGATATGTATTTTCTAAAACACATTAATCACCTTCCTTGATGATCATTCATTCTTCTCCTTGAGTATTGCTGATGGAGCATTGATATGGATAAATTAGAAGGAAAAAAATTTGATAAATATGAAGACTTTGTCTTATATTTAAGACCAAGATAAACTCCTAAAATGCGTCTTATATAAGGATCAGAGTAGTAGAAATTTTGCTAATTAATATGAAAGTTTGCTTCCAATGACCTTATAACCTAATGACTTGAAAACTTCTTTATAAATGAGAGTGAGTTTGACTCTACTTGTAATCTCAAGCAATTAATGTCTACCTAACCCCACTACAGAAAGTACATTTAACATTCGTTTTTAGACACTTTCTAAGTCCCTCTTTAGGGAAATGTCTATGTAAGCAACGTAGTAAAGTTTGGGAACAACGTCCGTTAAAAAGGGACATCGTAAGAGACTGACGACATCCCTTTTTTAAAGAAGATGCAGTAAGTTTTTTTTTTTAAAAAAAAAAAATTGCACTGCCTAGCAATGAGTGACTCTGCTTTCTCGCTTCCTCATGTATTTGACTTCCCTATTTTATTTTATTTTGGTGAAAAAAAGTTTTGGAGGGGTTCGACATCAGTCCCCCACCAAGACCAGGGTACGGCCCCGGGCTCTATGAGCATTTACTGGGGACTTACGAGATTGCCTACCAAAGGAGTCCCAGCGACGACAGAGGGGATCGAACCCACGACCCAAGGGCCTAATCCTGGATCCCTTACCATCTATGCCAACTCACATTGGCTGTATTTGACTTCCCTATGTGTGTACGCTTCCCCTCACGTTCGACTGCCACTTGTTGCACAAAACGAATTGGGCTACCAGAATCTAGTCATCCTCACAATTCCCTACAATGCCTTTGACTTCGTGGTCTTCGTCCTCCTCTGACTCAGACGGCAAGTTTATAGTTACTCGCAATTCCCATGAACACAAGTCAAGTAAAACGACTCGCAACCAAGCTCCATTAGAGTCCTGAATTCGTCCTCAACGCGAAACATGGCATGTTGGAGCGTATCCTCGGCACGTACCAGACACGTGCAAACTGTCTTATCTCGCACCATGTTCGTCGATGGCACCACAGAACAGTCGATGGCTAACAATTCATGTTAAAGAAATTAATCAAACACATGTTTGAGATACAGATCTATTTAAAAATAAAAAGGAAGCATCGACCAACACAAAGCACAACCTTATATATTCAAATGAGCATTCAAAAGCACAAATCAAACATTCTGATCTTGCAATGAAAGACAATGGTTGCATTAGGTTGGTTGATAGAATGCACAAGATCGATTAGGTCCATTGGCAATGTCAAAAGCATCGATTGGAGAGCATCGTTTTGATATGGACAACAAGCACTGGAAATTGTTAAGATCAAAGAGATAGGCATGGACATTGAAGCTTATGGAGATCAAAGCTTGAGGAAGAAGAGGGGATGCGGTCGACAAGGCTGAGGCAACGAACACTGGGGGGCGGAGGAGGCTCAAACGACGGAGGTTGGTGGTGGTTCAAGGAAAGGGGAAAGGGAAAAATTGAGGAACCATGGAGATCGCTAGTGCCTTGCCATCCTTCGCCATCGCTGGTGGCTCGCCATTCTTCATCGTTGCTCTTGATTCGCCGTCACCGTAAGGGATGGAAAGGGAGGTCATTGGGTGAGAGTATAGAGAGATGATGTTGCACAGGAGGGGAAGCTTAGTGCCCGCCAATCAAATAGCTCAACTCAAAGCACATGGAACGAGAAGAGGAGTTCAGAAGAAGGAGGAGGAGGTTGTGTAATGAAGATAAAAGAGAAAGGAGGGAGAAGTGACTTTAGGCGTTCCAAATTTGAATTGGGGACGTCGAAAGACCACTTTTGGCGTCTCAATTTTAAAAGGGACGCCAAAAGTAGTGCTCTTGACTTTTTGGCACCCCTTTTAGAGTTAGAACGCCAAAAGTCCCTACTTTTGATGTACCTTTTCTAAATTGGGAAGTCCCTTTTCTAAGAAAGGCTTACATGGTTACACACTTACACCAAATAGTAGTATACTTAGACTTAATCCATCCTTTGATCCTTTTTATAATTAACTTAAAAGAAGTTTTCTTGATTAAGCCTAACCTTTTTTAATAAACTTTATGGAGGAACATTAATTATTTGTTTGGTGTTGGCCAAAAATCTAACGTTTAATGGCCTATTTAACTAATTGCCTGATTCAATTTCATTGTTAGCTAGAGCTTTGAAATTTTAATAGTAAAAATCTAACGTTTAATGGCCTATTTAACTAATTACCTGCTTGAATTTCATTGTTAGCTAGAGCTTTGAAATTTTAATAGTTTTAAAATTCAAAGCTAATTATGGCAATTCAATATGGATAATCAATCCTCCATGATTATGCCAGTCACGATATTGATAGGACACTTTAGTACAATAAATCGCTATTAAATATTTCATAAACAAAAAAGAAACGATGAGCAAAAAAAAAACAAGAAAGAATAAAGAACGTATATCAATATTTAAACAATGGAGAATTAAAATGAAGGACCTGGAGCAAGTAATATTTGTTTGGAAGGACCATAAAAACTCTAATTATTTAAAAGGACCAAAAACTTAAAATATAAATATTAAAATACCATGTTGTCTCTATCAAACCATCGACGTCTTCTCTTTGATCCAGATCTGACAGAAAACTACTGGCTCCATTTAGTGTGGGGCTACATAGATTTGCACCTCAATCCCATGGTCTGTAGTATATGAGGTTCGAACTTAGCTAAGGAAGGCCATCAGGAGAGATCTGATTTTACAAGTTGATGGGGATCGAAGGGGGGCAATGGTCCGTCTTTGGCCATGAAAGCAACTCTTTGATTGTGATTTGGTAGTGAAAGCTACCCCTTGTCGTTGACAACTATGATTTCATCTCTCTTCTGCAATTTCCGATCTCCCTCGCCGGCCTCTCACAATATCAAACGCTCCTAAGAATTTGTTGAATATTGTTTGATTTTTCAGTTCAATATTGTTGATATGATTCTACATTTCAATATCAGGATCTTTGACAGTAAAAATGGCATGGGTCGTGTTGTGAGAGTTGGTAAACATGAGAGAGAAAGGAATAGGAAGATGTGGAAGTGGATGATGATGATGATAAGGGCATTTCGGTATTTTTAAATAAATACACTTTTTAAAGTCTTTCCTAATAAATATTATTTTCTTTTGGTCTTTTATTCTAATTGTCCCTATAAATAGATGAGACCATGGTTTGTAAACCAAACGGACGGTTGACAGGAAACCGCATTAATCTGGTCGCAAAACCGATCCGGTTTAGGGTAAAACCGAGTCGACTCGGTGAACGGGTAACCGGACGGGTCACCGGGTCGACTTTTTTATTAAAAATAAAAAAATTCTCCTTCAATTTTTTTTTTTATTATTTCTCCCTCATTTTTTTTTCCTTTTTTCACTTTTGGATGTCATATGGGTTTGATTTGGATTTGTTTTATGGTTTTCCGGAAGCTATTGTGGTTTCTCTTTTTTTCGGTTACGGTCCGCTTAGTGGATGTTAAATGTAGGTTGTAAAGAAAATTGTTAAGAATATCGAATATGTCACAAGTATTGAAGTATATGATTATTTTGCCATTAATCTAAAATATTGAAATGATATATAGTATGTCAAATTTAGGTTGGGGTGATCAGAAATTAATTATTTTCCAATTTTTATACCTCACCGGTCTAGGCCCGGATTGACTCCGGTCTGACTCACTAACCCTTAACCCAATACCCCGACCAGTTCAGTGACCGATCCGGGTTTTAGAACCTTGGATGAGACAGATGTGTACTTATATTTTTTGGGTACATATGTACTTGTCTTTTTATCTTAATATATTGTTTTAGTGCAAAAAATATTGAAATATTTAAACTTCATCTTTGTTTTAAAAAGAAATTTGTTTTGGTAAAAGGAAATGAAAATTGTTAGACGACCTTGCATTTTCAGTTTGTCTTTTTTAGTTGTATGATGTGTGCTTAAGTTATAAATGTAAAATATGTGGATTGGAATTTGTGCTAAGAGAAAATGACCAAAAAAAAAAATCATTCGAACTTTAAAATCCGTTGACAAAAATAGTAATGATATTAATAAAAATAATAAAGCAATTAATAACTAGTTTTGTTGCGAAATCACCAATTTAAGATTTTAAAGTTCAAGTGGTATTTTTTAGAATTTTTTATTATATTAAGTTATGGATTATATATTTAAAAAATATTGTTGAAAACTTTCCTAAATAAATAAATTTAAACCTTTTAAAACCCAATGTATTGCCATTTTCTTTTTTTTATAACTCTTTGTTGCCTTTTTTATCCTATTAATTAATCCCAATCAATTTATTTATTAAGGATGGGTTTCTCTCATTTTCTTATCATAATCTCATATTCACGATTAGAATAAAAAAATAAATGGTTTATATTCAATATTTTATAAAATTATTATTATAAATATAAATAAATAAATTTAAACTCTTTCAACCCAATATATACACTGTTAATAATTGTAATACAAAAAATATATTTTGATTTATAAAATATAAAATTTAATTAATTCTATGATCTTATAAAATATGAGATTATGAGAAGGAAAAAAAAAAAGGTGAGTATTCTCTTCCTGAATCCCAATTAGGATTTATCTTATAAAATTTAACAAGGTTTTTTCCTATATACCGTACCGTTATGATTTATATTATTATATCCCTTTTGATAACATGATTTATATCCCTTATTTGTTGGTATGTCGTTTTAGTGTTTTTTTTAATTTTATTCTCTTTTTTACTTTTTGAAATTTCATTTCTTTCAATAATAAATTTGAAATCTAGACAAGAAAAGAAAGATATATTAGAAAGATTACAGAGAGAAAAACAAAAGGCCAGGCCAGCCAGGCCTTTTGATAACATGATTTATATCCCTTATTTCTTTCAATAATATATCAAGCGGCCTGCAGGTCCTTTTGATAACATGATTTATATCCCTTATTTCTTTCAATAATATATCAAGCGGCCTGTAGTTTGACCTGTTTAATGTCTGATCTGACTCTTTATTAAAAAGATCAGGCTAAAGTCTAAGGCTTAAATATGTAAATAGACTAAGTCTATTTTGATAAAATCGGGCTTGTTTACACATTAAATAAATATATTTATATTTATATCATATAAATAACATAATATTTATTATTTTTCATTCTTATATTCTAGTTTCAAGTTATATTTATACAGGTTTTAATGTGCTCAAAGTGTACAAAACCTATTTATAGCCTCCAATACTTGTAATATGAGACATTTTTAAAGGCCTAGTAAGTAGGCCTTTAAAAAAACTTTTCGAAGCAGCTAAGCGCTTTATGTAGACTCAGGCCTAAGAGCCCGTTTGGATGGACTTTAAAAAAAAGTATATTTTTTTCATTGCTTTTTATTTTAACTCCAAATTGAAGCTTAAAAAACATAATTTTGGCTTCTTTTTTTTTTTATGACTTTTACTTTTTTAAAAAGCTATAATCCAAACACATAAATTAATTTTTTTAAAAAAAAAGGCACTCTTTTTGTTGAAAAAAAGTGCTTTTTTTTTTATAAAATAAAAAGCTCATCCAAATGGGCTCTAAGTCTAAAAAAAAAGCTTGACTTCAGGCTCAGGCCTTCAGCCCCCATTACAGGGCCTTTTTAGCCAAAGCCTGACCTAGTCTGACCTATTTTCATGCCTAGTTAATAGTTACTAGTAATCGATAAAGTAATGACGAGATGTGATAAACAATTTACAACTCATTTTATGAGAAATACCAGATTTAAAATTTTAAAGTTTTTTTTCCTGTTATTCTGCCAAGATTCTATATTAATATTTTAGAATTTACCTTTTTATAGGTAAAAAATTGTTTAAATAATTAAATAAATAATTTTGAATGATCTAATTAATACTTTAATCTCATCCAATTAGCTGAAGTTCTTAAAGTGGTAGTAAATAACATTATGAAAATGGTTAAAAATTGTTTTACAATAGTAGAAAATTTCTCAACTTTCCTAATTAGTTGAATTCTTAGAGGTGTGCATAAAGCCCAGGAGCCCGGTGGCCCGCTTGAGCCTAAGAAAAATCGTCTTGCCAAATTTCAAAAAATTGGGCACAATCGGGTGGGCATTTTTGCGGGCAGGGCCGAGCATTAGATAGCGTATGCCGCCCCCGCCCAATAAGTATATATATTATTATATTTGATATAAATATTTTTTATAGAATAGTTAATATACTTATATTATATTATATATTTACTAATACTCTTACATATCCCTTGAATAGTTGACCATTAGTCCATTATATTACTAGATGCCTTGTATTTAATGGACTATGGATGTTATTTAATTTTTCATGTATGTGTATTTGACTATTTGTTAAGATATATGGTTGTCTTTTTTAATTTCAAGACTCAAGTTGTAGACTTATTTTGGAATATTCTAAAGTGCATAATTATGGATTACATTTGAAATTTACAATATTGTTTATCTGGTATGATTGAAATTGTTTTTTTTTTCATATAGGGTGTGGCAGGTTTTCACTACTTCGGCAGGGAAACCCGCCCTGCTCAGTCTATTATTGCCGAGCCCAAAAATGTTATGGCTTCTATCGAACAGGGCCGGGGGCACTGAACTACATTTTACTGCCCAATGATTTTTCAGATAGGACATCGAGCAGGGGTCTCGCCCTGCCCATGCTCACCCCTATGAATTCCTTCAAGTATAGAATTTGTTAAAAGTGATAGTAAATAGCGTTATAAAAATAATTAAAATCGTTTCACAAATTGTGAATCATATTACAAGGGTAAACATTTCTCGCAGCCTCGCCTAATTAGGTGAACTCTCCTAAGTGTGGAAATTGTTAAAAGTAATAGCAAATGAAGTAATAAAAATAGTTAAAATCATTTTATAAGTTGTTAACAAGTGTGGTAAATTTCTCACAACCCCACCCAATTAGTTGGATCCTTGGATTATCCTAAGTCCCTGTTTGGTACGCAAGACTGAGAGCTTGAGATTGAGATTGAATCAAGGATTGCCTCTAATTGTTTCGTTTGATACATGGCATTCATAATATCCCTACAATACCACAAAAGTGGGATTGGACCAAAGCCACCTCCCCCTGTGCTCATCCTTTGGACGAGTACAAAGAGCTCGTCCATACGGATGAGTTCTGGACCGTTCGCATCTTATCCGGGACGATTCAAATATAATTTCTTTTAAATTTTTATTTTTTATAAAAAAAATAATTTTAATGGGTAGAGAATCTAAAATAAAGATAAATTTTCAACTAATATTTTTTGAGAAAATGATTTTTTTCATTTAAATATTAAAAAGATAAGAAAAAAAAAAGATCCAGACAGTCCGAAGCTCGTCCGCCTCTGCTAGATTGCAACTTTTAGTGACGAAAATATCCTTAGTTATCTTAATTTTTTTAATAAAAATACCCCTATCAATTTTAACTTAAATTCATTCGGCCAAAACACCTTTAACTTGAATTAGGATTCGTCCCTTCGTAGATGAGGGAGGAGGGGAAGAACTCTTGCAAACCAGAGCAAGCTGAGAGGGAGAGAGGGAGACGGGTCTAGGTTTACTAATTTTTTTTATTATTAGGGATGTTATAGTCTTTTCATCATTTATAAATTATTAGTAAATAAAATTAATACCAATAATCCCCTCTAAATATTTTTTTGTACCAAACATAATTTTAAAACTTCAATCCCTATCACAATCACAATCTCATTCCCTATCCCAAACCCTTTCCCCAATCCATCAAAGTTCAGGTCTGCACACGAACAGGCCTAAGAGGCTGTTTATTATGAGGGATTTGAAAGGAAGGGGACGAGAAGTAAAGCTTTTATAAATTGGATTTAGAAAGAAAGAGAAATTAGATTACAAAATTTTAATATAGAGAAGATGTAAAATAAATGAGTAAGAAGAATTAATTAAAAAGTTTTAACCCCACTATTTTTAATTTTTTTAATCCAAATAAAAAAATTAACCCCCACCCCAAATATATACACACACACCAAACAAACCGCCAGTGTCAAAGTTGTTAAAATATAGACCACCCTAGTATCATCCTTCCAAATCCATCATATAAGGGAGCCGGAAAATCGGGCCGAGTCTATTTCTTTTAAACTCGGGTCCTTCAAGGGCCGAACTTGAAAATTAGATGAGCTTAATGAAATAAGCCCTGCAGGGCCTCGGGCTTAAAAGGGCCGGCCCTAGAGGGCCTCAAGCCTACGTTTTAATTTATTATTATTATTATTTAGACGCATTGATTCACATATGATGATAATTTATTAATTCATATGTATTTTGTATTTGTTATACAGTTATTTATCCATTTAAGTACAAATACACAAATACATAATAACTATACTATAATTTTATGATTTGGTTTATTATTTGTTGCAGATAAAGATTATAGATGTATTCATGATGCGGGAGAAGAGATTCATGATATTCTTACTTATATTCCAGAGCCTACTCAAAGCGAAATACATTCAAATGTTGTTGAAATTGATGATAGTGGCGAAGATGACAACAATAATAGTTATCGTATTAATGTTGCTTAGTGGTGTGCTTCTTATGTTTTATGTGAGTTATTTGTAAACATAGTTTGCTTTTCATTATCAATTAGTGACTATGCTTATTTGTTGGATGATTTGTGTTGTTTTGATATTAATGTTGACAACATTTATTTGATAAATTAGAACTTTAATTGTTGTAATTTACTAATTATATTTCTCTTTGGAAAAAAAACGGAGAAAAAATAGTTAAAATTTGAAATAGTAACTTCCAGGGCCTGGCCCTGATGCTCTCGTGTTGGGCTTTGAAAAATAGATGTTTTTTTATCCCGGGCCCTGACCGATCCTGTAAGGCCGGACCGGCCCTAATTCCCAGTTCTATAAGGGAGAGAACAAAGCTTTTTCTTTTTCTTTTTCTTTTTTTTTTTTTAAAAAAAAGAAGGAAGAAAAAAACCCTCTCATGTGCATTTCCGTTTTTTCAATCAAATTTTGCTACCCCAAATTCCTACATGCACCAATTTGATCTTTTGCATGTTAGCATCACCTTTTTGGAATTTTAGAACCGATGTGATATTTTTGAGGGATTTTCTCTAAACAAAACTGCAACAGGCAGAGAGACCTATAAGTTTTCAAATTAAAAATATGCTTGGCTGGCTATTAATTATTTTATTCAGTAAATATAACATGTTGTTATTGTTGTAAACTCGCGAGTTAACTCTGCGAGTTTATCGTTTTTATATTTTTATCTTACTAAAAATCGAAGCTTATTCAGTAAACTCAGATCAACTATAAACTTAATTAAATTCATGAGTTTACTTACCTAATTTATCATTTTTACGTTTAGTTCATAAAATCATGTTAACTCACTTTTAAACACGTGTTAACTTTTTTCAATTTTATCATCCTCAACGAGCTTTATATATGAATTTTATAGAAATTTCTTTATTAAATATAATAAAATATAAATGTTGATATATTTAATTTCAATTATTTGGATTTAAAATATATTTAAATCAAATCGTTGTCATTTTTTATATTTTAATTATTTAATTATAGACGGTTAATACCTATTTAATGATAAAAATAAATTTTTATGAGTTTACATCACTATCACGAGTTTGTTTAAACTTGTGAGTTTGACAAAGTTACATGTTGTTAAAAAAAATTAAAAACATCATAATTAAATATTTATTATTTTCATCCAATTGCTGAAGAAAAATTAATTACCTTATAAAAGTTTACAAAATTAATTCCTAATTGCTGACATTAAATATTTTTGGGAAAAAACAAAAAGAAAGACATTATAGGGTAACTTTTTTTTGTCTACATATAGGGCACCTTATTAAAGTTTGAAGGTGGATATATAATTTAACTTTATTGTGTTGACTTAATTTTTATTTTGGTAATTTATATATTAAATAGGGTAGAGTTGAAAACTTGTTAAATTTTATAACAAAATTAATAAGATTTAAGATTTTTGTTTGTTTGTGTGAACTATATTAAAAATGGGATAGGATATTGTCACTCCCAATTTTATGTTACTACCAAGTCACTACCACTTTTTCACCGTTAGATCAGAATCTCATTTACCTTTATCATTTCTCTTTCTTATTGAGATTATGATCTAACGGTGAAAAAATGGTAGTAACAATATCTTATCCCATTAAAAATACCCCATGTATAAACTAGATAAGTACTTCAAAAGGCATTAAGCATTTTATTCCTATCAACGACTAAATTGATTTTTTTCTTCAAATTTCATTTATTAACTGATTGATTTTTTTTTTTTCTAAATATCAGTGAATATTCTCCGGCGCAAAATAATATCTGGTAATTGATTTTAAAATTTATAAATTTTTTTTGGACCATAAATTTATACTTAATCAAAGGAACGGTTAACGGTATAACATGTATTGTTGTTTCATACCCACTACTTATATATAGTCTTGTATACTGGTTCCACTATAATATAAAATGAATATTATCTTTATGTGTCATCAATCATCGGCCTTTATAAACCTCACCTACACTTTTCCTTTCTATTCAGAAAAAATGTCGTCTTCCACAGTCCAATATCCTCTGAAAGCATGGAAATCCCTCGTCTTCCCCACCGCCGTCAAACTCGCCGATATCTTCTCCGTCCTCCTCAAAGCCGGTCTCGCCTTTTGTTCTTTCAGCCTCGTCTTCGTCTTCTTCTACCTCTCGCGCTCCTATCATCCCCCTCACTACCACCATAAAAACCTCTCTCGTTACTTTCTTCAAAGCGATGCCCTCGCCGGCGGCGACAATCCCACCAATATATCTCATATTCTCTTTGGAATCGGCGGCTCCGCCCAGACCTGGCACACCCGCCGTCACTACTCCAAGCTCTGGTGGCAGCCGAACGTTACAAGGGGATTTGTTTGGCTGGAGAGGAATCCTCTGCAGAACGAGACATGGATCGAACCGGAGAAAACGCCGCCGTATAAGGTATCAGAGGATACGTCGTCGTTTAAGTACACCTGTTGGTACGGTTCGCGGTCGGCGATTAGGATTGCTCGCATTGTGAAGGAGAGTTTCGAATTGGGGCTGAACAATGTGAGGTGGTTCGTGATGGGAGACGACGATACGGTGTTCTTCACGGAGAATTTAGTGACGGTATTGCAGAAGTACGATCACAGTCAAATGTATTATATCGGTGGGAATTCTGAGAGTGTAGAACAGGACTTGATCCACTCTTACGGGATGGCCTACGGCGGCGGCGGCTTCGCCATCAGCTACCCACTTGCGGTGGAGCTGGTAAAGATTCTCGACGGCTGTATAAATCGGTACGCCCATTATTACGGCTCCGATCAGAAAATTCAGGGATGTATCAGTGAAATAGGAGTCCAAATTACCAAAGAACCTGGTTTCCATCAGGTTCCTGTTCTTCCTCCGTTTCTTTCTTTACCTTATTTTGCTCCAAAACGTCGTCCATATTAAAAATTTCATTTTTTGCCTATAACAGTACATTCCATACCTGCATTTCAACTCCAACTTCTATTCAAATTTGTATTTCAAACTGAGAAACTCTCGACATGCTATAATGGACAAAAGTTATTTCAAATTTTAAAAATTTCATATTATTGCAGGTTGATATACGGGGCAACCCGTATGGGTTACTGGCGGCGCACCCGGTGGCGCCGCTGGTGTCGTTGCACCACCTAGACTATGTGGAGCCGATATTTCCGAACATGGACCGGATCGAAGCGGTGGCAAAACTGGTTGAGGCCTACAAAATGGATCCGGGTCGGGCCCTGCAACATAGTTTCTGCTATGACTTACGGCGGAATTGGTCGGTATCGGTGGCGTGGGGCTACAGCGTACAGCTATATCCATGGCTTCCGACGGCGAAGGTGCTGGAAACGGCTTTGAGAACGTTCATGACGTGGAGGAGCTGGGGCGAGGAATCGTTCTTGTTGAACACCCGACCCATGAGCAACGAGCCTTGTGAGAGGCCATTGGTGTATTTCCTGAATCGGGTTGAGAATATGGACGAAGAACAGACCCGATCCACGTACACAAGACACGTGGAGGATGGAGAGAAAGGATGCGACCGGGTTGACTACGCACTTGCTGAAGCTGTTCAATTGGTCAACGTCACTGCCTCGCAACTTTTGCCCGACTCGTGGAAAAAGGTGAGCGAATGGGTCCAATCATGATCATATGTTGGTTGATTTTCGGCCGTTAGATTATTTATGTGCTTTTGTGATTTTTGATTTCCAATATTTCATCCGCAACATGCGGTTCTCAATATGCTGGCCCGTTGTTTTGATTTGAACTCATCTAAGCTTCAAAAAGTAGTTGTAAATAATCAATGCAAATTTTGAAAAAACTAATCATTTTTGTTGGCCAAATCATGTTGGAACAAATTTAAATATTTCTCTCAACTTCCAAGATTTTTGTTATGAGACTTTTCAAATTTTGAACTTCTATAATTAGATTTTTTTTTCATTTTATTAATAAATGCTACATGTTCAAAAATTTAGTTATCTTAATTAGATTTTTTGAAATTATTTAGATAGTTCAAAATTTAAAAATTCCTGTGGGCAAATTTTTTTTGAGAAAATTCTGTTTGCGGGCATATTTTTTGAGATTGATGGTTGATCTAACAAAATTGAGTTGCGATTGAATGAGCAGGCGCCACGTAGACAATGCTGTGAGGTGATCAACGGCGATGATGGAGTGGGTGGGGTCCAGGTGAAGATCAGAGGGTGTCATCAGTTTGAGAGTGTAACCCCTTCATAGGGTTCGATAAAAAAAAACCCCTTCATAGGGGAAAATCAGGCGTGAATTTCGCGGCACGTGGCAAGCCACGATACGAAGTGGGGGAAACTTCGTACTGATGGCCGAACGGGGTGTCGTTTTGCATGATTTTAAATTCTTCACCTTACATTCAAATTGGGAAAAAAATTACTCGTTCTTTGTACAAAGTATTTTTAACCATTTTCTATTTAGTGAAATGATTTGACACCTTGACCTAGTCTTTGTTTGAGAGGAAGGGATTAGAGTTTTTCCTTTTTTTTTTTTTTTGAAAAATTAGATATGATTTATAATGTGAAATGTTTTCTCATTGATTTAGGGAAAATCTCTTTAGATTTAGAAAATATAAAAAAAGTCTCAGAGAAAATTCTGACGTTAAAAAAATCCTGAAAAATTATTAAAACTTAAAAATAAAGTTGTCAACGTCCTACTAAGGAGTTGTTAATGAGACATTTTGACATCAAAAAATTTTCTATAACTTTTTTTAACATTTTCTTCGTCTCTCTTAGGGCCTAAAGAGATTTTTCCTGTAATTTATGATCATATTATCTAATTTTTCACACAGAAAAGAAATTCCCTTTTAAATTTTATTACAGTAACTCCTTTTTATAAAGATGAATAAGGACTCCGTATAACAAATGTGTGAAAATGATATATCTTCATCGTTAAGGGAAAAAAATTGTTTTCATTATATGATTTTATTAATTGTATAAAAGATGCATAAACGTGTCGTGACTTGGAGAAAGAGGAAACATTATCTTAGAAGCAAATCCCTCAACGTCTCTCAGTATCCTTTGATGGTATCTGTCCAATTTTTGATCCAAGCACCTAAAAAGAGATACATAATCTAATTTTAAAATTTTCATATTTACTGCATGCAGTCTTTTAAAATAAATGATATTTCTTCTTGGATCAAAAATTGAACGGATAAGATGAAAAGCTACTGAGGGACGCTGAGAGAGCCGCTTCTGAGAGCATCCGGATCCAGAGACAGGGGGCTATAAAAAAGTTGTGAACAAGACTTATCTTTGATAGGGACTTTAGAAGCACAAAAGGCACCATCTGTATGAGACAAAAGAACTAAAAATACAATATTTTATCTTCATCTCTCTTTACTTTTGTTTTTTTGCCATCGAATTGTTCTAATTAAGTTGTCATTTTGTTTTCAATGATACTCCTGAATCCTGATAGATGGAGGGCACTAAGTAGAGGTAATTAAGATTAAAATCGTACTATTATTTAATGGTGGGTAAGAATGAAAAGAAAACGTGTGTTTTTTATGAAATTTTTTTGGTGAAAAGTCTATTTTAAATTTTATTAGTACGAAGCACTTGATATATTTTCATAAACGAGTGGTATATTTATAAATAAGAAATTTTTCAGTTAAAAGTGGATTTTAATGAGTGGTGATGTTAGTAGATGGTGGTATATTTATATATTTTTTGCCAACATAGATGATGGTATATTTATAAATAAGAAGATTTTCAATACAAAGGTAGAAAATAGGGGAAAAAAAAAACTTTGAAATTGTAAAATCTCAAATCAAGTTTGCTATCAATAGTTGATAAGGAAATGATGAAACTTGAGAAACAATTCACAGCTCATTTTTTGAGAAATACATAATTTAGAATTTTACAATTTCAAAGTTCTTTTTCTTTATTTTTTCATAAAAAATATTTTTGTTTAAATAATGCATTTATTTATGAATGGATAGGGGAGAGAGTAATAGTCCATCTGGTTTATTTTATAAGAGCCCAAAGTTTAGATTACCTTGGTCCATTTTATAAAAATTCTACAAGAGTTATTTGAATATTTAATGAGTTTTCATCATTTCTATCCCTCATTAATTATAATGTTGGTGATACTTACATTTACTTTATTTATCTCTCTTACGTACTCCTTATAAATAAGGATATATTTCAAAAGTAAAGTTTTTTTCATCATACTTATTATTTTTAATTAACTTTAATATTTTTTTAAACCATGCAATTCGATTATTGAGCTATTATAATTAGGATCAAAGAGAATAAATAAAAATTGATAGTAAGAGAGAATGTATGGAGAAGGTGATGTGAGAGAATAAAAAGGATGAGTTAATATTATAATTAATATTTGGTGAGAAAAAAGAGATTAAAAAATTGAAACCTAAAAAAACAGGTAATCATATTTTGTGTTACGGTTAAAGGGAATAGGAGGTGGGGTTGGCGTCCTAAACGAGGTAGTGGACACGCGGAAATTAGAAGGTGAATGGTTCAACAACAAAAGATAACATGTCGTCCTTTATTAATTGTAATCTCACCGAACTCCGTACAATTCCTGTTTATGTGGGCCCCATCTCATTATTAACGTCCCCTACAACAATTCCCCATTTATTTCTTTCTTTCTTTCTTTCTTTCTTTCTTAAGATAAGAGGTAACCCCTCATCCTTCCTTCGACTTAACTGATAAAGAGGTTAGATACTCTCATCAAAGGGAGAAGGTTCGATCTTGGAGTTGGTCAAGGTGTTGGGGGAGATATCCTAACTTTTAGGTGTCTAAGTTAACGCTTGTGTGGGTAAACCCAACCCCTTTCCTAAAATTTTTTATATAAAAAAAGATAAGCGGTAACTTTTGCTGTAATTTTTAATTAGGGCAAAGGATCAAAAATACATATGTGCTTTACCCTCGGGAGCGCCCAGCACCATATGTTTTTTTTTGAGCAATGTGGTTACATTTTAGAAGCAAAAGTCACACTACCATTAAAATCTAACTTAACGGTGCATTTACAACAGAAAATGTTATATTTACAACAGAAAATGTCATATTTACAACAACATTTAAACACTTGGATTTTGAACATAGAAAGGTCATTTAAAAAAAAAAGAGGATATATTTACAACAGGAAGTCTTTTGTATTTACAACAAAATTTAAAATCTAGCCATATTTACAACAGAAAATGTCATATTTACAACAACATTTAAACACCTGGATTTTGAACATAGAAAGGTCATTTACAACAGAAAAAGACTAGATTTATCACAGGAAGTGTTGTATTTATAAAAAAAATTTAAAATCTGGTCATTTACAACAGAAAAAATCATATTTACAACAGGCTAAATTTTAACGGTGGTGTGACTTTTGCTCCTAAAATGTAACCACATGTGTATTTTTGCTCCCAAAAAAAGCATATGGTGCTTGGCGCTCTCGAGGATAAAGTACATATGTATTTTTGCTCCTAAACCCTTTTAATATTGTTATCTTGGACAAAAAAAATTATATAACTAGATGCTCTTAGGTCCATCTAGATCTTTTTTGACCTTGAATTCGAGTCTCAGATGAAACATATGTGTTGAGAGAGAAGACACGAAGCTCAAACTATTTTTCGGATAATTCATAAGAAGAAAAAGATTTTATGTGTGTGTGGGTTTGTGTGCGCCTATATAGATGTTGACAATCTCTCTTATGGATAGGCCCAAAGGTCTGGATAAAATAAATGTTTTTGGTACCTCTAATGTACCTAAAATAGTGTGATTAGGGGGTATCATTAGATCCGCCAAACCTAAATGTTCCTAACTAAAAACCTCTTGGGCCTCTTCGCGGCCCTTTGTCTCATAGACTCGGACCACTAATCCTTCTCTGATGTACACCTGTATTATTTAGTGGAAATTGGGTAAAGGTCCCCCATAAAAAAAATTATTGATAAAAAGGACCTGATCAATTTTTCCCCCCATCTGATATCCTAAACCTACATTTTTTTAATTCAGAGGATTTATCGGAGGTCTAGACTAATCTAGATCGGACTATATTAAACTGGTACAACCCCTTACCAATTGAACCAAGTGGTTGGTGGTAGAACCTGATAAATTTTATATACACAGAAAGTATTGATATTATATATGTAAATTTTGTACACGCAATGTACTAGTAAAATGATCAAGGTAATTCTTACTAATGAAGTTTCAAATAAGGAAAACAAGAAAAGGGTAATAATGGAAACAAAAAATTAGAGGGAGTGATATAGTGCTACGAGGAAAACGAGAAATTTATATGCAGATTAAGGAGATGAATTAAATTAGTTAATTTTACTCATTTTTCTAGAATGCCCTTGAATAAATTTAAATTGACATAAGTAAAAGTGAATCAACAATCTCTGTCATATATTTCTCCGACCTAGAGTTTTCCTTTCCACACGCTTTCTAATTGAAATAATGGTCTTACTATATATACATATGTGTGTGTGTGTGTGTGTATATATACATATAGATCTATACACACATATATATATGCATACACACACAGATATACATATATGTACACACATATGTGTAGAGACACACAGACATATACATACATACATGTATATATAGATGTGTGTGCGTGTGTTTATATATATTTGTGTGTAGACACACACATATATATATATATATATACATATATAGACACACACACTCACACATATGTGTGTGTGTTTCTATATATATTGCTAAATTAACATCAGCTGATCGATAAATAAATTAAAATCCAACAATTTAAAAGTTTCACTAATTGGAAAAGTTTATGCACCCACAACATATACTTATCAAAAACCAAACACACTTGAGAGAATAAAATAGAGGTATTTTAAGAAGGAATTGACAAAAATTAAAATTTTGTCCTATAATTAGGACCAAAATCAACTCTCAAATGTTGTCTTATAATTAGAATCGGAGGGAGTACTTTTTAACAGAAGAAACCAAGCAACCAGCTACCAAAAGGGTTACCAGCAGAATAAAACTTTAGCACCCAGACATTCCTGTATGAATCAATAGCCAAAATCAGGGAAAAGGGGCATAATGGTAAAAATTGGAGGGAGTTATATATTGGGGAAAAGCATCAAAATAAGATTATTATTTTTTTCAAAAAAATTACCTAATTAAAGCACATTGAACATTGAAAACTTTTTACCAGACTAATGCTCACGCCACTAGTGGCGTAAAATGGGTTCACGCCACTAACACAAAAGTGTCATTTGCGTGAAGAAGGTTGGCGTGAATATGTTTCACGCCACCTAGTGGCGTGAATAACATTCACGCCACCTAGTGGCGTGAATAACATTCACGCCACTAGGTGGCGTGAACAATGATATCTCAATCATTGTTCACGCCACCTAGTGACGTGAAACAGGTTCACGCCACTAATGGCGTGAACTGTCCTTACGTCACCAACTGCATTACTTTGATAAAATGTTTCCAATGTGCTTTAATTAGGTAATTTTTTTTTAAAAAAAAAAAAATCTTGTTTTGGTGCTTTTCCCTATATATTAGTACTTTCAGCTATATGGACAAAAAGTTGTTTCTCTTTCCCTTAGCAAAGAGAGCCTAAGGCAGTTTGTTTTTTTGTTTTTTTTGCCCAGAAGGCAGTTTGGTTCTTACATTCACAAATTATGTTGGCACGGTCCTTAAAATTGTACCAAATATTTTTCTTTTTTTATTATCCATATGTTATCTTAGCTTACCTCTTTTTAATTCCAAGGATTTATCGGGCTAGATTAATTGGATTCACCACGTGTTAGTCTCTTTGGTGAGAGAGAAGAGCTACCAATACCACTTGATTCATTCACAGTCTCGAACTAAGGATCTACTTAAGAGAGAACAATTTTTTTTAATATACAAGAGCGTGTGTAAATTACTTCTGTGGATAAGAAATTGCATTTGAACCATATATATATTGTCGTTACATATTTATGATATAATATTTTTTTTAAAAAAAAAAATTGTCTCCGCATTCTTCTACTTTTATTTAATGTTCAAATTACTTGTCATATACTCATATTCAAACATTGCAGGGTGATTTGAAGTATTTTATTTAATATTCAAACATTGTAGTTCATTTGATGTTTTTATTATGGACTAAAAAAATTATTCTAGAAAATGATTTATTTTTTGGACCAAACAGATCATTTTGTCAAAAGTATAGGATACAAGACATCCTATTTTAATATGATATTGTGTGTACTAAAACATAAATAAAAAATTTTAATTTTAAGGGATAAATATCTTTATTAAATATCCATAACCGATAGCCTTAGATATCTTAACTAAACCCTAATTATTTATAATCAAATATTCCATGACCTAGGTGCTTTAAAATATAGTACTATGCATGTATGTAGATTAAGAAACAACTCCTCCAATCTTTAATATAAAATATATTTATTTAATTTGATTAGATTAAAAAAGCTAGTTAAATTCATTTATATGACATTTATTGTTTAAAACACCCTACTCATCTTCCTTAATTCTTTCATTCTCTTTTGTCCTTGATTATTGTTGATGGAGTATCAATAAGTATAAATTATAAAAATATTGATAATTATGAAAACTATGTTTTATATTTAAAACCAAGATTACTCTGTAAATATATCTTACATTAAGAACCTATGAAACCATGTCATAGTTGGCTTTAGCCCCTGTAGGCAACACTTGTGGCTGGCTGGTGTGGGTGTTACGGTCTTGTGTGCGAAGTCGGGTTCAAAGTGAAAGTACAATAATGGAAGATTATCTCTTAATTAATCAGATCATTCTAATTCATTAGTAAAAATGATTATCTGAAATTTTTGGGAAAATAGCACTTAAGTCCCAAGAACCAGAAAAAGAAGCAAAAAGGTCCCATAGTAGATTCCTTTATCAAAAAGCTCCTCAGGGACTATATTGATATAAATTTCGAATATGAAATTAATTTTTTGCCACTATTGATTGAAAAAGAAAAAGAGAAGCAATGATATATGATTATGTGCATGTACTTGTCAATTTTTTTTTGATACATAGGCGATAGGGGAGGGGGGGTTCGAACCTAGGATCATAGGGGGGAAACAATTCCCAATACCATTGCACTACTATGAGTGCTGGTCATGTACTTGTCAATTGTCACTTCATGACTTGTTAAAATAGACATTCACCTATTAACAAAAGCTGTTTTATTTCACATAAATGGGTTTGTCAATTTTTTTGGACAAAGATACTTGTATTAATACTCTACATGTCAACAAACCAACACAGAGAGGGAATACAAAGCGGAGATAAACACAAAAACCATAAAAGAAAACAAGCCTAAAGAAGAGACAACATAAGACTTGAAATAAAAAGAAAAGACTACAAACAAACACCATCCTATGAATGAATGGGAGGAGAAGCATCTTGACAAACTTCATCCGTCTTCTGGGCATCCAAAGCTAGAAGTGACATCAAAGACAATGTTGGTTGTGAAACCTATCCTATAGGGCACACCTCTTTATAAGCATCAGCTGCAATTAAGTTAGCGGCACGGTTATCCCATTGTGGCGTTAAAGACAAAGAGAACCCAACATTGGACGTCAAAACACAAATAATATCTAGCACAATGCTCCTACTCCTCCAATCAAACAAATTTGGTGAATTAGCTTCAACACATTCAAGTAAGGGGAGATAGTCAATTTCAAAGACCACATTCCGAGATCCACCACAAGCATTAATGCCCTCTTCAATGCTAAGGCTTCAGTCATAAAAGCGAAAATCGATTTCACCTTATCTACAAAACCCTATTTAAAATTGCCAAAATGATCCATATAGATTATTCCAATAGCAGCGCCAATCTTCTCAATTGTAAAAGCACTATCACAATTAATTTTAAGATTGCCTATAGTTAGAGGAGACCAATGAGCTAGACGAGAAGTATATCCCTTTTACTCCTCAGAGCTTCTATGCCTTTTTTGGCAATTCACCTAATAGTCGAAGTTGTGTTTCTTAGCCCATTCAATAATGTCAACAGGATTTGGTTCTTTATGATTAAAGACCATATAATTTCTTTGCTTTAAAATAAAACATAAAATCAAGCAAATTAATGATAGATCTTGTTTACTTAGGGAAGCCATACCTATCAATGTGAGCCACCAATCATTGAAGTTTGTTACGCTAGCAACATCAAATCTTGCATTAAGAGTACAACCGAACCAAATACATCTAGTCTAGGGGCAATGAAAAAAAATGCTCAATTGTCTCCTCAGCTCCAGCACAAACCAGACAATTAACACCCTGGGATCTTTTCCTACGAAAAAGGGCTTCATTGATAACAACAACGTTATTTAAGAGCCGCACAAATAACTGTTGTATTCTCGGGATAGTTTTAATCTTCCAAATCGATTTCTAGTAGGTTGAAGGAATGACGATCGAGGGCCCTGCTTTGTTTCCGTTGATGGGAATACCCTTTTTTACCTCTATGGTATCCCAATTTCATTGAATATACACCGTTCTTGGCACTAGTCCACACTAATTTATCAACCAGCCTATTAAATGGAATTGTGATATCGTATATAGCACTTTGGACTTCCTCTGACAAATATTGATTAATGGGAGTAAGATCCCACTCATCGTTGACAACAAGGTCGCATACTTTACTATCAGGAAAAAAAAATAGGGTCATCTAGATTGCTTGGCTTCTTCAGGAAATTAACATTTGGAACCCATTTTTCATCCCATATTCTGATAGCAACATTATTTCCCACATCCCATCGTAGGTCTTTCTTAAGAAAATTTTTTCCTTCCAAAATGCTAGACCAGCACCACGATGCCTTATAATCTTTTTTCGCTTGCATAAACTCTTTTTAGGAAAGTACACACCCTTCAAGACTCTGGCCCATGATCATTAGGGCTCTCCGTGCAGTTTTAGCCAAAATGGCATTATTCATGATAGAAAGATCTCGAAAACCCATACCTCCAATACTCTTACCTTTGGTCAAAGATTCCCAAGCTTTTCAATGTGTTGTTCCTCCAAAGGCATTACCACTCCACCAAAAGTTGGCAATAAGGCTACTTATCTCTTTAGAGGTCTTAAGAGGAAACCTGAAACAGTTCATTGGGTGTATTGGAATTGCTTGGAGAATAGCTTTAATTATTACCTCTCGGCTTGCAAAGGAAAGAAGTGATTGACCCCAGCTTTAGATTTAACTTGCAATACGTTCTCTAACATAAGCCAACGTCTGATGCTTTGTCTTCCCCCAGATACTTGGGATGCCAAGGTATCTACCTGAATCCTTTGTCACTGGAATGCCCAAAATGCTACCCACCATATTTTTCGCATCATCAGGGGTATTGGAAGACAAAAATAATAATACTAGACTTGTCAAGATTAATGACTTAACCTGAAGCAGTACAGTACAAGTTCAAGATTTTTGCCAAATAATTATAGTTGCTCTGACTAGCATGCATATACAAAAGAGTGTCGTTAGCAAAAAAACTGTGAGTAAGCTCAGGACAACTAATATCTCTAACATTAAAAATGATGAAGTTGAAATTAAAAGGCACATATAATATAGGTATTGGAGTTTGTATAAATTTTGTAGAAATAAAAATAAAGATACTGCATAATACAAAAAGATAAAATATGAAAAATATCCTTGTCAGTTGTGTGGCTCAAAATGTAATCCAAAATTCAGAATAAACTCATTGGACAAATCCAAATCAATATTATTTAACAACTTCTGGACATCTCCAGAAATATTCTGCACATGGGATACACCATTATTAATTTTTCACGAAAATCTTTCATACTACATAGACATTAATTCATCCCCACCCCCCCCCCCCCCCCCCCCCCCAAAAAAAAATCTTAAAAAAGAAAAAGAAAGAAAAGAAGTTCCAAGTAAAACTCCCCTATTGAAAATTTTAGGGTTAATAACACCTCTAAAGCATTTTTTTTTCCATATACTCGAACGTCTTCAAATATTTTATAATGTATATTTATCACCTTAAAGTGTTTTTTATGCGCCAAGCACCAAGGCATATTAGTGAGAATAACTTGATATATTTTTATATAGGGAGAAGTATACATACTTTTCAAATTTTGTACACTTGAAAATTGGAATATTTAACTTTAATTTAAGTCTTTCTCGCTAATAAAAGTTTCAACTAGGAACTTTTTTTCAATTTTCTCAAACTATTTTATAAATAGGATACAAGAGCAATTTTACACATGAAGTTTGCCCCGGGCAACTGACGGTAAAAGAGCTATTTTATAAACGGCAACCGACCGCCGCCGCCGGCCGACGGTTGGGTGACCGGTGGTGGGGCCTACTGGCGGGGGTATTTTAATTTTTTTCTCATTATTTGAATTTTTTCCTAATTTTTTGAATTTTTTCTCTAATTTTTTGATTTTTTTTTCTAATTATTTTGAATTGTTTTCTATTTTTTTTTTATTTCTATTATTTTGAATTTTTTTTATTTCACGTCGATGTCAATCCAAATCAGCGCCACGTCAACCTTCCATCCAAGTTGACAGTCAACTAACCGTCCGTGGTATTTTTGCTCCCAAAACGTAACTTCGTGTATACTTTTGCTCCAAAAAAAAGTAGTCTTTAGTCTTTGCAAGCAAACTTCATGTGTAAAATTGCTCCTTTACCCTTATACATAAAGGGTCTAAAATTTTATACAAGGCTGCCTTGAGAAACTTATGAAGTATATCCGATACTTCATCCTTATTATAAAATACCTTCTACAACAATATCATTTGGAAAGCCATTAATTCTTATTGAGAAAATCCCTTTAGATGTCAAAAAGTCTTAAAGAAAATTGTGATATCAAAAAGGTCATATTGACAATTTCTTTAGTAGGAAATTGACAACTCTATCTGTAAATTTTAACAATTCTTTTTAAGACTTTTTTTGACATCAGAATTTTCTTTGGGTTTTAAAAATTTATTGGAACCTTTTCGATATCAGAATTTTCTCTTTCTTATTTATCAATTGGATCCCGTAATTAATATTTAAGGTGACTTTTTTTTAAAAAAAATTCCCTTTTGTTTAATATATCTTATTAATAAGAATAAAGTTAAAAAAAATTAACAATTTAAAATATGAATTTTTTGTGGATAATAATTTGGGAGAAATGTAAACAGAAAATTTGAGGGGTGAGGGTGGAAGCATAGACAAAAACCTCAAATGAGCACGGTTACGAGAAGTCTCGATTTTGTTTGGTTTATCCTAAAAAATGGGGGAAAACGACCAAAATAATGTTCAAAAAAAAAATTACCGGACTAAAGCAGATTAGAAATATTTTATCAAAATAATGTAGTTAGTGGCGCATGACAAACTTACGGAACTAAAGGCGCATGACAGGTTCACGCCATTAACACATACTGACAAATTTTGTGTCAGTGGAGCAGGAAAGATCCAGGCCACATGTGGCATGGAAAAGACCCACCCACCTAGTGGCGTGGTAATTGGGAATTAGACCCACTTTTAGTGGGTCTGATTCCATCTATTAAAAAAATTTAAATTAATATTAAATATAAAAATATTAATATTAATATAATAATAATAAATGATAAAAAAATGGAATAATTTAAAAAGTTTCTACTTCATTTAATTTGAAGTCAAAAGTAAGAAAACACGGAGCCTAAAATAACTCATTAAGTTAACGCATTTTAAAAGATTACGCGATAATTTGGTTATAACAACAAATTAAATGAGTAAAAGACGTTTTAATGAGTTATTTTACTCCATACTTTCTTTCTTTTGACTTCAAATTAAATGTAAGTAGAAATTTTTAAATTATTCCACTTTTTTTATCATTTATTATTATTATATTAATATTAATATTAATATTATATTTAATATTATATTTATTTATTTATTTATTTTTATTTTTATTTTTTTTTATAGATGGAATCAGCCCAATTACCATGCCACTAGGTGGCGTGGGTATTTTCCACGTCACCTAGTGGTGTGGATCTTTCCTACGCCACTCACATAAAATTTGTCAAGATGCTGACAAGCGTAGAGCTGAACCCACATGCGCTTTGGGCCCGTAAACCCGTACGCGCTACTAACTATATTACTTTGTTAAAATGTTTCCAATCTACTTTAATCCGGTAATTTTTTTTTTAACATTATTTTAGTTGTTTTCCCTAAAAAATGGTCGTTCAAAGACCAAAACAAAAACCACAGGCCACGTCGGAATGCAGCCAAATCCACTGCTAATTTGTGTGGCTGTTAGTTTTTCTCAGCCCAAAAAATCCAAAGCTATATCCCATCTCTTTCGCTTCACACTCAAATCCATCACATTCCCACTATAAATCCATCTCTCTCTCTCTCTCCTTCGTACCAAACACTTCGAAACTCTTCCCTATTTCGTCTTCTTCATCTTCCTTTCAATTCAAGTCCCCCACCTAATACCATCGTTTTGGCTTTGTATCCAAAAATGGCAGCTTCAGTATCCACCATCGGAGCCATTAACAAAGCACCGGTATTATGCTTTTTTCCCGCCTTTCTGTCTTAGTGTCCCACCTGTTCTAGTTTTTGTCGCGTCTGTTCAATGTGTTTGGTTTGTTTCATAATGTTGGTTGTGCCCTGTATTTTGATGCTCTACCTTGAAATCTGGGTTATTTTCTCTAGCTCTAAATTTGTTGCTAAAGATGGGATCATGCAATTCAACTAGTGAAGCTCTTGTGCCAATTAATGTGTTAAAAATTATACTAAAGTAGTACATGTATCTTCACTATATAGTTTAAGCTCATCAACCACAAATGATCTCTGTATTTGGATGCTCTGAGCTGAGTTCTTGGGTTTGTAAAAACGTTTCTTTAGCTGTTCAATTTAAAGCTTTTGAGTTGAAAAATGAACCACTTCCAACTCTCAATATTAAAATTAACCTTTGTTTATTTCTGTATTTGGATGTTCTGAGTTGGGGTTTTGGTATTTGCTCTTAAAAATGTATCTTGCTATTATGGATGATGCAGTTGAACTTGAGTGGCTCCACCGGATCCCCGGTGAGAAGCTCAGCGTTCTTCGGAACTAACTTGAGGAAGATCAGCTCAAGGGTTGCCAATCCATGTGGGAATTTTAAGGTTTCTGCAGCAATAGAGTACGATGAAGAGAAGCAGACATCGAAGGATAGATGGGGAGGGCTTGCATATGACACTTCCGATGACCAGCAAGATATCACCAGAGGAAAGGGAAAGGTGGACACTCTCTTCCAAGCTCCCATGGAATCTGGCACTCACTATGCTGTCATGAGTTCCTACGATTACATCAGCACAGGTCTTCGTCAGTAAGTACATATGGAGTAAAATTATTCTGTTGGATTGAACACTTCTAAACAATGCATAATGCATAATGCTGAACATGAATATGATTTAAGGTACAATTTGGACAACACTATGGATGGTTTCTATATTGCTCCAGCATTTATGGACAAAGTCGTTGTTCACATCACCAAGAACTTTTTGAGTTTGCCAAACATAAAGGTTCCTCTTATTTTGGGCATCTGGGGAGGCAAAGGTCAGGGGAAGTCATTCCAGTGTGAGCTTGTCTTTGCCAAGATGGGAATCAAGTAAGTTCCATTCTTTTTAAAGTCTTGGCAATAAAGCATTGAAGTTTAGGATTTTTCACCTTAATGTTTTTTTCTTATACCTCAACGAATTATTTCAGCCCCATAATGATGAGTGCTGGAGAATTGGAAAGTGGAAATGCCGGAGAGCCGGCAAAGTTGATCAGGCAAAGGTACCGAGAGGCGGCTGACATCATCAGGAAAGGGAAAATGTGCTGCCTCTTCATCAATGATCTTGATGCAGGAGCTGGTAGGCTTGGTGGAACCACACAATACACAGTGAACAACCAGATGGTTAATGCAACCCTAATGAATATAGCTGACAACCCAACCAACGTGCAGCTTCCTGGTATGTACAACAAAGAGGATAATCCTCGTGTGCCAATCATCGTTACCGGTAATGATTTCTCAACTCTGTATGCACCTCTCATTCGTGATGGGCGTATGGAGAAGTTCTACTGGGCGCCTACTAGGGAAGACCGCATTGGTGTCTGCCACGGTATCTTCAGAACAGACAATGTTCCCAAGGAAGACATTGTCAAGCTTGTTGACACTTTCCCTGGTCAATCCATTGGTAAGCCTAACCTAAATCCAAGCTCCAATTTTCTATTTCACTTTGCTGGTAGTCATTTATCGTCACAATTCAGATATCTCAAAATGTACTGAAATTTATACAATATTTGTGCAGACTTCTTTGGTGCATTGAGGGCTAGAGTGTATGATGATGAAGTGAGGAATTGGATTTCTGGTGTGGGAGTAGAAAATGTTGGCAAAAAGCTTGTGAACTCAAAAGAAGGTCCTCCAACCTTTGAGCAGCCAAAGATGACTCTAGACAAATTGCTTGAGTATGGAAACATGCTTGTGCAAGAGCAGGAGAATGTGAAGAGGGTACAATTGTCTGACAAGTACCTCAAAGAGGCAGCCCTCGGAGATGCCAACGTAGATGCCATCAAGTCCGGAAACTTCTACGGTAACATCCATGATCCTAATTACTAGAATACAAGAGTCCTACATCGACCAATTAGAGAAAAAATTGAAGCCATACGATGTTAATGAAAGTCGTATCAAATTGATTTAAGCTATTTTGATAGAAAAACGACCCTAATATATATTTATATCTCAAGAATTTAATACTAATGTCTTTTGAATCAATTCAACTGGTTTAAACTGCGGTTTAGGATTGTGACAGAATTAAGATTTGGAACAAATATGATGTAGAATAATAGGGTTGCCTAAATGTTTGTGGATGCAGGACAAGGAGCTCAACAAGTTCATGTTCCTGTTCCTGAAGGTTGCACAGACCCTTCTGCTGAAAACTATGATCCAACGGCTAGGAGTGACGATGGAAGCTGCAATTACAAGTTTTAAATGATTCCTTTTGTATTTTTGGGATGATATTAAAAATTACAAGATTGGGAGAGAAAATAGTGTTGGGAGGAGGGTGATAGTAATGGTAGCAGTGAGTTTCTCAGAATAGTCGCTTTGTGTGCCAATATTCTGTTGGCTTGTAGATTAGGCTATGCATGGTTTGAGGGAAGGGAAGGGAAAGGGAGGGGAGGGGAGGGGAGGGAAAAAAAAGGAGAGGAGAGAATTTTTTTTTTAAAGTTGAGTGTAGTGGGACCCACAAATTTTCCTCTCCCCTCCTTTTTTTTTTCCTCTCCCTTACCCTCCCCTTCCCTCAAACCAAACATACCCTGGCATAAGCATTAATCTGAAATGGTACATTGTGTTTACTGCTTCTGTAACTCGAACTATTTAACAGGTGAATATATTTTAAGTGTATCAGTAAATAAGTGAATGGAGTAAAAATTGTTTTTCTAGGGATTTGTATTCCCCTTGCTATTTTGTTGTTATAATTCACAATGACTTTTATAGTTGCTGAGTAGGTAGGAGTCCCTTGGCCTTATTTATTTAGTTAAAGGTTATGGTGTAATTTTACCAATAAAGTTTTTATTTGAGGAATGTTAGGCATAATTTGTACTGGGACAAAAATACAAATCAAAAATTTAAAATGGTGCAAATCGGAAAAAACTTTATTAATAAAATTGTACCTCAACCCCTTGTTTAATTATATTTTCCTTCCCAATCCCCCGGGAAAAAAGAACTGGGAGGAACAGACTTGGGCCTGCTGTTTTTGGGCCCAGAGCTTCTTCTCCTTTGTCTCCTCTCACATCCGAACAGATAGCATTGCGTTACCAATGTGAGTTGGCATAGATGGTAAGGGATTCAGGATTAGGCCCTTGGGTTGTGGGTTCGATCCTCTCTCGCATCATCACGGACTCACTTTGGTAGGCGATTTCGTAAGTCCCGTAAGTCTTCATGGGCCGGGGCGTCTTACTGGGCATGTGATTGATGTAACCCTTCAAAACCTTTTATTATCAAAAAAAAAAAAGATAGCATTGCGTTAACCAATAATTATTGGGAGTAAGTGAAAAGAAACTTACCAACGGGGGTTGGCTCAAGTGGTAAGCGCCATGTCGGCTTAAGTAAGGTCTCGGGTTTGAGCCTGTGAACGAAAAAAACCCTTGGGAGACTCTCCCACCATAGCCAGGTGCGCGAGGCGGGTCGGATCCGGACTAGTCGGGGCGAAGCCCCGGTGAACCGGGTGGGCAACCAAAAAAAAAAGTGAACAGAAACTTGCTCTCTTTTAACCACATCATTGGTTCAAAGTATGAAAATAAAGAAAATGGTGTTGGGAGCTATTTTTCTATGATCATGGGCCAGATGCGGGGCGAAATCCGAAATAGTTAGAACCGTAAGTTCTGGTGAATTAGGCGGGATACCCAAAAAAGAGAGATAGCATTGCATTAACGATAAGCCGTACAAACATGGTTGTATATTTTGTCGGGAAAAGTGTTTACATTTAATATCTAATAATGGTTCAAATAAGATTTGTTCATACATGTGCTTAGGGGAAAAAATGGTTGTATAGGCGAGTAGATTTTGATAATTAAGTCAATGTCTTTATAATCTAGTGGCATAATCGCATAAGAATCCTTATGGACTTGTAACCTTAGTTTATTAGTGTCTTCCCCTTTAATTAGGAGGGGGAAAAAAAAAACAGGATTCTGAAAAGTAAGGACCACCGTCAATGTGTGGGTTTGTTTTTTCTATCTTAAACTTGTGTTGTTTGGTAGCATCGTTAAGCATTTAATGCTGTTGTTGGTTTTCTATATTTATAGATACATTTTTAGAATAAGGATAAGCTAAAGAATCTTTCATTACATGTGACACAACACCTAATCACTACTTTGAGAATTGTTGCATAAAAAGCTTTGGACATGTGATTATAAACAGTAATATAATACTAATAGGGTTGGATCTAATTTAAAAAACTTATATATTACAATATAACGAACGAATATTCAAATTCTCATTAAAAAAATATACTCACATTTAGTGTAGTGGTTGAAATGCCTTGAATAATACTGCCTTCAATAATAATAATAAATTATACATATCCAAAAGGAAATATAACAAGTGGTCACAGGCTCACAGCAAAAACAACAATTCAGTTGTAGACAAGTTTGTTACTGAATCTTTTATAAAAATAATATCCATCCATTAAATAATACCCAAAAAAAATTAATGGATTAATATACAGATAATCTTCTCCATTTCATAAATTTATTATTTTATAGACCAAAACATGATACTTCAGAAATATTTGTATAGAAATGTCTCTGTCTAAGTTACGCAGGAAAAATGATGCAGGTAAAACCCAAAATGGACCTTTCTTTTTTAGAATAAAATAGAACAACGTGGTCCCTTGAGGCAGGGAACAGAATCCAAATAAGAGGAGTGATTGTGAAGGTTGAAGATAGAGAGGGAATAAAATAAAGAAGGGAGGGATAAGATTGGAAGACTGAGTCAATTGGTTGAAGCTATGAATTAAAATTGAAGAATTTAAGAATGTGTGTGTGAGGGCACGAGGCTGCGTTCTTAAGATTCTGCCTTTGGTGACCAACCGCCACCAAACCTTCAAATACCACAAACTCTTTTATGCTTCCTTTATTAGAATTCAGCATGTTCTGAGCGCCTGTTTGATAGGCAAAACTGGTGGAATAGAAGGGAAGATAAACAAATTCCCTTATTTTATATATTTTTCGTGTCCAATTGTTAGTTTCTGGGCCCACCAATTTTGGGAAGATAAGATTCTATCAAATTGGTGGCTTTTAACTTAAGTCCTACGTGAATAATAATACTTTCGTACATATTTACTCTTCATAAAATATTTTTCTATAATGAAAAAAAATAATATTAAATTCGAATTTAAGCTATAAATTCGAACTTAGTGAGATAATATTTTAGACAAGTTGGAACTTCGAGAGAATATTTTAGATAAGTTCGAACTTGGTGAGAGAATATTTTAGACAAGTTTGAACTTGGCGGGAGAATATTTGAGACAAAATTCGAACTTGATAAAAGGATATCTATAATATATTTTTCCTTTTCATTTTGAATTAATTACTTTTGAGGATAAAATATGTATTTTTTGATTCTTTACCCATTGTTACCCCTTCATTTTCTTCCTATCAAACTAATTTATGGGTTTAATGTTTCAGCAGTTGCAGTATAAACTTTTTTCTGCAGCACTCACATGAAAGTGAGTGGGTCCCACTAATATTTTCTCTCTTATCTTTCTACAATGGGACCCACTCATTATGTGAGTCTTTAGAAAACAAGTTTCGCAACAACCGAAATATCAAACCCCTAATTTATTCAACTTATAAAATAATATATAACATAATATTATAAAGTTATTTCAGAGAGATTAGATCGCATCTTTCATAATTAATTATCTCGTTTTCTTAGGGCCTGTTTGGGAACCCATCATATGGGATAATAAGTCCATCAAAAAAAATTTAAGTGTTTGGGATTGATTTTTTTTTTTTTTTTATGGACTTCAAACTATGATGGGGTTTTTTCTTTGAAGCCACAATTCCTAGCTTCTAACCCCATCAAATGGTTCTCCATCAATTTTACATGTGGGCCTATCTGTTAAATGACCATGCACCCCCCATAGCATCCTGTTTATAAAAATTTAGTATAATTTTTGTAATATGAATCCGGTTTAATATTAATAAGGGGGGAGAGCAAAGAGAAATTTTTGGCCAACGTGATTTACGATAAACTACCAAATAAATGTCACTCCAATTCTATGAAAGATAATCAATTACCCCAACCAATATTAATGAAGTGGACTATTTTTAGCTTATTACTTGAAAAGTCTATACCGTTTATGTATAGTGTTCCCTCGGTGAGAAACAACAACATATGAGTGTTTATATTTTAGGGGCAAGTAATATTCAAGAAGGGTAGTGTTTGTTTGGGTTAGCGATAGAAATTATTTTTTCAACGTGATTTACGATAAACGATATAAATATGTGAAATGAGTTTTACCTTAATTTACGTAAACATGCTTCTTAAACGGTAACTCAATCAATCACATATGCATGAATAAGACCCTAGCACCAGCTCGTGATAATGATGATCCATTTGATGAAGATCTCATCAACACGAATGAATCCTCTTCGTGATCAAATCGAAAATGAATTTGTAGGGACTAGATTTATTTAAGCACTTCATTGTGTAGTAATTTTTTTAATGGTTATTTTATTATTTTATTTAGCAAATTTATATTTATTTTTAATTTTTATCCCAAATTATCACATTTTATACAACACACACACATGTGTGTGTGTGTGTGTGTGAATTTGATTCATGCATTTTTCAGTCATTTTCTATCTCATCTATTTTTTAAAAAGCTATGACAAACAAGTTTCCATCACAAACAAAAGCCACTTCTGCTACTGCTATCCCAAACACAAATCACATCAAAAAAAGTCCATAAGGATAAGTCCATCAGATACAAAAGTCACTTCTCCCACCGCTATCCCAAACGGGCCCTTAATATACCCACATGAGTTAATTAAATAGTTTTTTTTTTGCTTGAAAGAGATAATACTATTACCAGAAACAGAGTTCACAACGTACAACAGGCTAAAATACAAACAGCAAAAGAAATCAGCAGAAGCCAAACTCAACACAATAAGGCAGCGACAGAAACTCCAAACAGAATAAAGAAAACAGAAATAATGTAATCCCTGTTGCAGTGAAAGGAAAGGCAAGACTATCCACTTCAGAATTCATCCCATGCATGTCCAAAGCTAGAATAGATAGCAAGGAAGGTGTTGGCCTGTCGACCCACCCAATCGGGCACACCTTCTTATAAGCACAAGCCGCAAGGTAGTCATCAGCTCTATTACCCCTCCGGTGAATATAAGAAAGAGAGAACCCAACCTTGTTTGCAAAAAGACAAATAATCTCATGAATGAGACTCCTACACTTCCATTCACATAACATAGCAGATTTAGCATTCACAAAAGATACCAAAGTGAGGCAATCAGATTCAAAAACCACCTTCTCATGTCCCAAATCAACCGCAAGCATCAGCGCCTTCTTGAGAGCAAGAGCTTCCATCATGAAAGCTGAAATAGACTTGAGCTTGTCCACATAGCCCTACTTAAAGGCCCCAAAACAGTCGCGGCAGACCACTCCTACTGCAGCTCTCTCCCTTTCTGAAATAAAAGCTCCATCAACATTAAACTTTAGCCACTCGCTGTCCGAGGGTGACCATTTATCAAGAGCAGTTGATGGTGGACTGTTTGCCCCCCTGGCAGATTGCTTCCCTTCCCATTGATGCCAAAAGTCCCCATTGCACCTGTTAGCAGATATAATGACAGCATAAGGATCAGGATCAGCATGGTTGAATACTTTCTCGTTCCTCTGCTTCCAGATTAACCATACAATCCAGCAAATGAGAGAAATATCTTTATCACTAACATGAGGCATAGTATTAATCAACAACCACCAAGCATTAAAATTAGTAACGTTAGAGCAATCAAATCTAGCCCCCAAGCTACACCCAAACCACACACAACGAGTCCAAACACAATGAAAAAGTAAATGTTCTAAATTTTCCACCGCATCCTCACATATCGGGCATATATTGGAACTAGCATGTTTTCTATGATACAATGCCTCATTGGTGGCTACAACACTGTTCAGCAATTTCCATATAAATTGCTTAATCCGAGGTATTGTGTTAATTCTCCAAATAGATTTCCAGGCCGAAGAGGAGAGCACCACCGAAGAGCCTGCTCTCTGTGTAGTAACCATGGCCCTTCCTTTACCTACGTGATAACCAGCTTTGACTCGGTACTCACCGTTAACTGAACTGGTCCAAACTAGCCGGTCGTTCAAGTTGTTGTTGGGAAGATTGATGGCCCTAATAGCTGATGTAACATAAGGTGGAACGAGATTGACAATAGGGGCCAAGTTCCAAGTCCCTTCTTCTATCAAATCGCTTACCATCCCATGCTTGATAATATCCTCGGTGGTGTCCGGGGGTTTCACCATTGTCTGGACCCCAGGTATCCAAGCATCTCCCCATATCCGAATTGCACTTCCACTCCCAATATCCCAACGCATATAAGTTTTGACGAAATCCCTCCCCCCACCAAGCTTGACCAACACCAAGATGCTTTGTGGCCTTTACCCACATCAACGAATTCCGCTTCCGGAAAGTATACACTCTTAAGGACCTTCGCCCACAAGTCACCCGGACGATTCATAAGCCTCCAAGTCGTCTTGGCTAACAGGGCCTTGTTCATAATTGCCAAATCACGAAATCCCATGCCACCAATACTTTCGCTCGAAGCAATATAATCCCACGCCTTCCAATGCATTCGGCCACCAAAGGCATTCCCCCCCACCAAAAATTTGTTACCATGCCTTGAATTTCTCTGCAAGTCTTAAGAGTGAACTTAAAACAGTTCATAGGATAGATAGGTATCGCCTGAATTACTGCTTTAAGAAGGACTTCTCTACCGGCCGAAGAAAGAAACTTGTGGCTCCATTTTTGCAATTTGTTCGAGACCCGTTCCCGGATATACGCAAGAGCTTGATACTTTGTCTTCCCCCATACACTTGGAATACTCAAATATTTACCCGGGTCATCTGAAATAGGAATCTGTAGCAGGTTCCCCGTAGCTAATCTCACCTCCTCCGGAGTATTGACTGAGAAGAACAAACTGGATTTCTCAAGATTAAGCACCTGACCAGATGCATCACAGTACATTTTTAGAATCTTTGCCAGCTGACCACAGTTGTAACGGTTCGTACTAGAGTAAACCAACGCATCATCCGCAAAAAAAAAACTATGGGTTAGCACCGGGCAACTAAGGCTTAATTTAATCCCTTTGATAAAACCTGCATCCCTACACTTGGAAATCATCAGAGATAACACCTCCGCAACCAAAATAAAGAGATAGGGTGATAAAGGATCCCCCTGCCGCAGACCCCGACTAGGATGAAAAGACCTAACCGATTTCCCAGATAAGCATACATTCAATTTAACCGACCTTACACACTTCATCACGAGAGATACCCAGGCCAGATCAAAGCCAAAGCGAAGCAACACCTTCTCAAAGAAATTCCATTCTATCCTGTCATAGGCTTTGCTCATATCCATCTTGAGGGAAAATTCATATTTCTTACTAGACTTTTCCTTCTTAAATAGTGATAAACCTCATGGGCGATAATAATATTGTCATGAATGCACCGACCCAGGACAAAAGCCCCTTGGTTAGAGGAGATACAACTCTCAAGGAGGGGTCTCATTCTATTAGCCAGAAGTTTTGAAATGATTTTATAAGAGAAGTTACACAAACCTATGGGACGAAAATGAGAAACATGTTCAGGTCTCTCCACTTTGGGAATTAGAACTAAATTAGTCTCATTTATAGCATTCAAGTCAGACTTACCAGCAAAAAATTCCAGAACCATAGAGCAGATGGAATCACTTACCTCCGGCCAAGTATGATGATAGAACATCCCCGAAAAGCCGTCTGGTCCGGGGGCCTTTGAGCTTCCAAGGCTAAACGCAGCCTTCTTGATCTCCTCCCGAGTGATTGGCATTAATAGTGCTTGATTCATCTCTGCTGATATCGTGGTGTCTATAAAATCCAGAACAGGCTCCATATGGTCTGGTACCGAGGACTCAAATAGGTTATGAAAGAAGTTTGCTATATTATCATTCACTTCACTTTTTTCTGACAACCACAACCCCGAGTCATCTCTGATACACACAATGTTATTCCTCTGTCTTCTTTGTACTGTTGATAGATGGAAAAAACGGGAATTCCTATAACCTTCCATGAGCCGGTTGACCCTTGATAGATGGAAAAAACGGGAATTCCTATCACCTTCCATGAGCCAGTTGACCCTTGAACGTTGCCACCAAAACTGCTCCTCCCTTTCTAAGGCATTATCAATAGCCAGTCTCACATCATTAATAGCCCTACAGTTTGCCTCTGATCGGTATCCCCGAGAAAGGTAATCCAGCTGCTTCTTTAACTTATCTATTAGGATGGCGTTATTAGGGAACTCAGCTTTACTCCACACTTCCAGGGCCTCCTTACATTGTTTCAAAAGAGCCGAGAACACCCCTACTGCTGACAAAGAGTCGATGTTAGCATGCCTCCAATTAGACGCCACAAACTGATGATAGTGAGCATGATGGATCCAATTCTTTTCAAATCTGAACGCCTTCCTCTTACGATTAGTATCCGGTTGGCATTAGATATATAACAGATGATGGTCCGATCCAGACGGAGTAACATTGAACACTTGGATATTGGGGCAAATCTCTCTCAAATAGGCATTCCCAAAGGCCCTATCAAGTCATTCCCATACAGTGTCTGATTCCTCTCTGTTGTTGCACCAAGTAAAACGGTACCCATTGAAGCCCAGATAGTCCAATTCACACCCTGCCACAAAACATTTGAAGTTCAAAATCTTCCTCAAAGCCTGTGGCCGACCACCCATTTTCTCCGATTGAGACAAAATATCGTTGAAGACTCCCAAATACAACCACGGCTCAGAGATATTCCTACTGATTCTAGTAATCTCTTGCCAACACAATAGTCGAAGTTCCTTAGAGGGGGGCCGTATACCGTGGGGAGATCACATCTCCAGCGTCTACTCTAGTATGAATAAGGTTAGCCGAAGAGAATAGCACACTAACCCTAATCTGATCTGACCACCAGAGAGCAAGGCCCCCACTAAAGCCCACAGGATCCACCAACCATTCCTCAGCAAAGCCACACCTTCTTCTGATTTTCCTCACATACCCAGCCTTCTTCTTAGTTTCCGATAAGAACACAATCAGGGGTTGTTTACGGAAGCATTCTTCCTTCAGGCTCCTGGCTGTCAAGGCAACCCCTAGGCCTTGACAGTTCCAAGCTAATATATTCATGGTGCACCGGTGGTTGGTCCCATCCAACCACCGGCGGTTCGTTCATCAGATGAATCATGTACCACTCTGTCCTCCGGCTCTCCAGATATCCAGCTTACCGGGAAGTCAATCTCAGCTAGCAGGGGAGGCTCCAGAATTAATCTCTGCCCATCGCTATTTTGATTACGAATGGAAGCTTTGACCGCTCTAAAGCTCTTGCGTCGGCCTCTTTGATTCGAAGAAGCACTCGGACGTGACACGGGCAAGGTAGGAGGAGCATCAAAGATTAACTTACGCTGTCGTTTCACCTCCACTTGGCCCTGTTTAGCCTCACAATGACGTTTAAGATGGAAGCCTCGAAGTGATATAGACATAGCAGAAATGGGTGATAGTCCAGCCAATTGGTCCCCTGGGCCTACTTTACAATTAGGTTCGAAGGGGAATTCCACACTATAAACAGACTTAGCATGTAAGACATCTAGGCTCCTTGGTGGGTTCGCCACAAGACCAGGGACAAGTCTCAGCTCAGATCCTAAGCCCACCCTCTCCTTCACATAACTAGGCCCACTATCAGGAAGGTAACCAATTTGCCTTACCAAGGGAAGCACAGGGTCACATGTGCCGCCAGCCTCCATCTCATTTAATGCGTTGCTATCACCAATGTCAACAGGTACACTTAACCTCGGGCCCCTCAACGACGAACCTTGTGACGTCCCCCTCTGCTGTCCGCACGCCATCCCTCTGTCAGATTGACCCCTGACCTGACAGATTTCCCACCTCGGACTTCAACTGCTGCCCTTCTCCCCCTCCGTCTCCGGCGACCGGCTCCGACCAGCATTGTCAGCGTTTCCACTAACCTTACCGGGCCGAGCTTCAATCCATTCTTCTCTACAAACTTCCAGGGAGTCTTCAAGCATTCGCACAGCTGGAGTACTTAACCAAATACCAAACTCAGGGGGATCCTTAACACTACCTGAAGGAGCTTCAGGAAGCTTGCATCCTCGACTATCATGCCCAATGCATCCGCAAGAATAGCAGAACATCTGAAGCCTCTTGTATTTCACTGAAACCCATACCGGCTCCTTATACTCTCTCGGGACCCAAAAACCAGGGACTAGTGGCTCGCTCGTGCGAATAAGAGACCTCACCCTCACGAAGCCTCTCCCCAGCCTACCATCCATGAAAGGTCTTTCATACATAACAGATTCCCCAACATTGTCACCCAGGATTCTCGCATTACTGTCATTAAAGGTTTCAAGGGGAAGGCCGTGAAATTGGGCCCAAAACGGCGAGATGTTGAAATCTACATCGTTGATAACCATACAATCCTCCCAGGGTTGGAGGCTTAGTAGATGTCCCAGGATCGACCATGTCCTACCCTTAAGGATACGAATAAAGTCTTTGGTCTCCTTAAACCTGAACAGAAAGGTAAGGTTTTTACGATCTAAGTCATGGACTTCCAGCCCCTCTTCCAATTGCCAGCCCTTCCTGATCATTGAGACCACCGTAGGGATATGTAGATTTTTGCTAGTTAATATTCTACCAGCGAGCACATTACCTTGTTTTACTTCCTTGCGATCGATAGCCAAGACCACATGTTTATTTCTACCGGAGCTATTACTCTGCCCAGAATCCATACTGCCACTCCAGCTAACCAAATACCACCCCCACCATAAGCAAGCACAACGGACACGGAAGCAGAAGGAAAAAAAAACAAACGGTGAAGAAGAAGAGGGAAAGAAGAACAAGGACGGTAAAAAAAAGGGGAGAAGAAGTCGAAAAACAGAGCCGGCGACCGGAAAGAGACCCCAGGATCTCACCAACCCTCACTCAGAAGAGAGAAACCCTCACGCAGGAGAGAGAATGATTATTTTTTTAGTTAATTAAATAGTTTAAAACTAGTGGAGGAGTAATTATGACTTTCAACCTAGACGTCAATTTCATTGATGCACGCTCTGCCATATTTTACATGTGTTATTCTCTATAAATATAGATGTTCAAATTTTGTGAATTGTATTTTAGGGTAGTCATAAGCTGCCATAAGTTGAGAGGAATTTTGATGTTGTCACTAAAATATAAAATTCATGATTAGTTTTATAATTCTTTGAATTGTATATAAATTACTTTTTTACTTTCTTATCTATATTTTGTTAATTTTTAAAATTTGTGAACATTCATAAAATAAAAAAAATAAGGGACGGATAAGGAAGGTAATGTCAATATAGACTCTTGAATTATAGAAATTTCAATAAAGACCATAATCATTAATTGTAGGGTTAAGGAAGGCTTTTCAAGATCACAAGTTTTGCAAGGAGCGTCCAAAGACCACAAAGTTTTTTTGGAGCGCCCGAGTCACGAAGTTACGTTTTGGGAGCGAGTCAAAGATCACGCCGTTAGTTGACCGTCAACTTGGATGGAATGCGACGTGGCAGACGACACGCCGACGTGGACGATGACGTGGAATAAAAAAGTTAAAAAAATAGGAAAAAAAAATCGAAAAAATAAAAAAATTCAAATAATTAGAAAAAATTTAAAATAATTTGAAAAAAATAAAATAATTAGAAAAAAAATTCAACAAATTAAAGGAAAAATTCCAAATAATTAAAATAATTTGAAAAAAAAATCAAATAATTAGAAAAAAAAATTCAAAAAATTAAAGGGAAAATTCCAAATAAATACTATTTGAATTTGTACATCCCCTAGAAGTGACACTGACGTGGAATAAAAAATTTAAAAAAATAGAAAAAAAAATTTTAAAAATTGAAATAATTAGGAAAAAAAAAATCAACTAATTAGAAAAAAAATTCAACTATTTGTCCTTAATTTTTACGAGAAAATATGCCTTTACTTCCAAATATTAACCTTTTAATTTATCCAGGCTAAATTTCCTATAATTGATTCCTTATAATATTTTTAATATCCTAAACTCAAAATTTAGGATGTTTCAATTTTTTTTTTTATTTAACACTAAAGGGTAAAAGGGTAATTTGACCCAAATTTTCATATCCCTCAAATAGTATTTACAAATTCGACAGAGTAAAAGGGGCTGCATACAAATTCAAATAGTATTTATTTGGAATTTTCCCTTTAATTTGTTCCTAATTTTTTGAATTTTTTTTTTTCTAATTATTTGATTTTTTTCAAATTTTTTTAATTTTTTCCTAATTATTTGAATTTTTTTCTAATTATTTAATTTTTTTCGATTTGTTTCCTATTTTTTTAATTTTTTTATTCCACGTCGGCGTGTCATGCGCGTCATCGCCACGTCGCATTCCATCCAAGTTGACGGTCAACTAATCTGGCCCGTGTAGAGACGGCCCAAAACGTAACTTCAAGACCGCGCTCAAAAAAAACTTTTTGCATCGAACACCTCGCAAGAAAACTTCGTGGTCTGGTCTTTGGCCTCCTTAACCCTTAATTGTAATTTTAAAGTCCTTCTTTGCGCAAAAAATAAAAATAAAAAACCTCGCGGGAGACTGCTAGCTCGTAGCAGTGTCCGATCACTTATAGGAGACCCCTTACCACTATTAGGGGCATGTCACATTTTCTTGTTAAGCTCTTAAAGTCTATCTCATCTATATTTTATTTAAAAAAAAAATACTTAAAATAAAAAAATTTCTTACTTTTCCTACCAATTTTTTTTTTTAAATTTTCATTTAAAAAATTGAATTATTTGGAAAATAATTTTTAGTAATTGAATAAGACTATTGACCGACATAAGTGGCTTTAAAATCAGTAGTGGATGGATAGTTGATAATTAATGGAGTACATGGGAGCTTCATAGCAGTGTGATCCATTGATCCGGACGGGATAAATATCACAGTGGGTCCCATGAAAAATGACAGCACAAGGGAAGACAACGATAGAGACGAACCAAATCTATGAAATTATTAAAATGGAAAAATAACAGTTTGGATCAATATAAGAAGAGCAATTCACACTTTTGAACTCTCAAAATTTTATAATATGATTTCCGAACCTGGGTCCTTTATCCAATATTTAAAGAAATTAATTAACCCGCATGTCCCTATTAATCCAAATGAAAATTCAAAGAATAAAAAAAAAAAAAAACAATGTATGAAAGTAAAAAATTATGAAAACTCAATGGGAATAAATGTGAAGAAAATATTTAAATAAAAATTATTCCAAAAAAATTTCTACTTTTCTTAATCCAATATTTTAATATTTTCAAAATTAAAGAATGAATACTATAAAAAATTACTAATTGAAAGCCACCCAATTGAACTATCAAGATCTTGAACTTGTGTATATGTTTAACTTACCTTCTGCTATTTCATAAATTCAATAATAAATATTTAAAAGTGCTCATGATTGAACTGTAAAGTACAAACTATAATTTTAAACTTGTAAAGCAATTTCATTCTTTTATGAGAATAGGAACATGGTTAATAAATTCTTTTTGGACCAAAATTTGTACATAGCGATTTAAAATTTATAGATAGGAAAAATTATAATGGAGGACGTGAGAAAAATATATTTATGAAAAAGTATTATAGAAATTGTAATTATTTTGAAGGACTAAATGCAAAAATATAAAATTGAAAACCCCTAACAAAATCTTATATATTCCTTCCTACACTCTCTCCTACATTCTATTTTTAAAACTAATACAAAATTATAATAATCACTGAATTAAATAACAAGTTTCTCAATTTTTATTTTTCACAACTCACACAAATATCTCTAAAAAAAATTACACATCCTTCAATTTTGTAAAAATTATAATTTTTAAATATTTTAAAAAATAATTACAAATAGAAGTATATAATTTTAATAAAAATCAAGGTCTTTTATAATTTACACTTTATGTAAGAAAGTTTATATAATTTATTTTTGTTTTAGACGAAATTTTTGTCAGATATATGGATTGGTGGATTTAACTGTAATTACAATTTTAATAAATAATTTTTTTACTAGGTCCTTCATTTTAATTTTCTCTTCTAGATATATGGATTGGTGGATTTAACTGTAAGCTAACAACTCCTTCACTTATAACAATGAGGCCATGAGGGGATGAGTCTGCGTTCTTCAGATTCTTCGATTCTGCCTTTTGTGAACAACCGCCACCAAACTTTCAAATACCGCAAACTCTTCTCACCATGTGAATATGCTTCCTTTATTAGAATTCAACATGTTCTCGATATTCTGTTTGGGTTGATGTTAGAAAAATACATTAATCTCACAAATTTATCTTACATACTGTAAATTACGTTGAAAAACAGTTCATCGTTAATCCAAACAAGAAAACAAAGGCTACTTTTCCTAAATATATTACTCCTTTAGTTCTAAATATAAGACATAGTTTGTAGTACAAATTGCGATACAAAATATGTCCTATATTTAAGACCAGGGGTAGTATCTTATTAGGAGGTTGATCTTAATTCTAAATATAATACAGCAATATATATTTTCTCTATTATTTATCAATTTTTCACAAAGTAATTTATTTAATTTATAAAATAATATATAATATAAGGTTATAAGGTTATTTTAGGGAGATTAGATCATATTTTTCATAATTAATTAATTTACTTATCTCGTTTTCTTAATATACCCATATGAGTTAATTAAATAGTTTAAAACTAGTGGAGGAGTAATTATGACTTTCAACCCAGACGTCAGTTTCATTGATGTACGCTCGGCCATACTTTACATGTGTTATTCTCTATAAATATAAAAAAAATTCAAATTTTGAAAATTGTATTTTAGGCTAGTCATAAGCTGCCATAAGTTGAGAGGAATTTTGATGTTGTCACTAAAATATAAAATTCATGATTAGTTTTATAATTCTTTGAATTGCATATAAATTACTTTTTTACTTTCTTATCTTTATTTTTTTTAATTTTTCAGGTATTTAAATTTGTAAACATTCAAAAAAAATCATACTTCCTCCTATCCTAAATATAGGATAAAATTTATAGTATAAATTATATTATAAACTTTTTCATATATTTAAAACCAAAGGTAATAATAAATAAGGGACGGATAAGCAAGGTGGAGTGGATTTGGTGCTTATCCTTTGGATAGGCACCCTCAATCCATCTCATTTGGACTATCCAGATGAGATTTGGACGGTCCAGATTTGATATTTTTTTTCTTTTTCTTTTATTAAAAAATTATTTTAATGGATAGAGAATCTAAAATAAAAATAATCTCTCAACTAATACTTTTTCAAAAAATATTTTTTTCATTTAAAAACATATTTTAAAAAATATCAAATTTGGATGAGTCGGATGAAATGGGTTGATGGTGCCTATCCTTTAAACCGGTTCCTAAGGAAGGTAATGTCAATATAGGTTCTTGAATTATGGAAATTTCAATAAAGACCATAATCATTAATTGTAATTGTTCCAGTCTGGAACCAGATGAGTAGCCCGATGGGCTAATGCTTTGATATTGGATCAATATACTCCACCAGTACCTCTATGGAGTAGATATCTCGTAGGAGTCGGGATCGCACACTATAGACCTAGTCGCCTTAAAGGGGGAAGGGGAATGTGTCCGGTGGGGATGTCGGTGATATAGAAATTACTAGGTTTTAAGTTAGGCGTGTGCACCTAGCGTAGTGTCGTGCCCTTGTATTTATAGGGCTTGCTTTGATATCCTAACCGTGTGATCTATCATATCTTACTAATATTAGATAGGATAGATTCTGATCTATCATATCTTATTAATATTGGATATGATAGATTCTCCTAGATTGTAGGTGTTCTCGGATATATGGTATGACCTGCATTGGGCTGTCCACACATATGGGCCGTCTGGCCGGACCGTAACAGTTGCCCCCCAGCTCGGTAGCTCAAGGGTTTGAACCGTCGAGGTATATCCTGCCCTGGCATTCTCTGTCCGAGGTGATATACCGAGGTTGATTAGATCCGTCGGCGGATAGCATGGTTAATTGGATCCATTGGCTTCGCATGCTGGATTTTTGATTTGACTGGGCTTGACCTAGGATTGCCACCTAGGGCCTACGTACCCTTTCAAGGGATCAAAGCCCACGTAGTTCGAGGTATTATTGATCCTTTGGCCGGATGCCGTTTAGTGATGGCCCGAACCGGTTCACTAATAACCTCGGCCATGGATGTTACGTTCTCAAGAATCCGAGGTCCGATCTCAAAATCCGAGGTCCCTCATGGAGGTTTGCCGAATCCCTGACATTGTCTGGATTCTTCCATGTCTAAGAAATTTATCCCCTGGGGCCGAGGTATGAGGTATGGCCAAGAGTCTAGGATGCATTTCCAAGGTCAAGAGACCTTCCGCCTTCGCCATCATTGCCCCCTGCCATGTGGCGTCCCTGGATTGGTGGGGGAATTTTAACCGCCCCGCTTCGTCGTCTTTGGATTTCGTGCGCATTTAATGCTCTCTGCGCACGTCGCACGTCACCCCTACGAACAAGGTGAGTTTTTCCCTTTCTACCCCTGTCGCTTACACTTTCGACTTACTCTTTCCTCCCTTCTCGCATTACCTGTCATTTCTTCCTCTAACTTTCTCTGTTTAGTCGTTACGATATTTTTGCCGCGAAGAAGCTCTACCTGCTCGTGCTCTCAGTTCTTCCTGCATTCTTCTTTATCAGGTACTGTTTCCTTTTCTCCACTTATTTGCTGTGTTCCATCCTCCTTGATGGTTTTGATTGCTTATTCCTGTTTTTCCTTCGCGACCATTTCGTTTCGCCGGCTTTTTTCGGTTTTCGGTCCGGTTTTGCTTCGGGAGTTCCGGCGATTGCTCTTGGGTCGTTATGGGTGTCTAAGTTTCTTCCCTTAGGTGTTTGCCCCCTTTATGGTTTGCATACCCCCTTTGGCTCCTCCTGCGTCTCATCATCCCTTTTATGCGTGTTCTAGGTTTCCCTTCTCTGTTTTTGATGGGTAGGAATAAACCTTCGTCATCTTCAAACCCACCACTAACCCTAGAAGAGGAAGAAGAAGCGATACGCTCTCGTTTTCCAAAGGCCAGCTACTGGGTACTGGGTTCTCCTTTGCCCGAGAACGTTAGATCTAGTACCCTACTTCATGGTGCTTCACGTAGGGGGAGTGCCGGGAGATCGCGTTCGAATTTGTCTAGGGGCCCAAGTGTTCGTCCTGCTCTGAGTGGGTTGCCTAACCCTGTAAGCTGAGATGTACCTGAAGGCATCCCGATCGCACCTATTAACTTACCTGAGCCAACTCTAAGCACCAGGGTCGAATCTATGCCTGAGGGATACCTCGGCCCATGTTGGGATCTGCTTGCCGACGGTTCGTATTTCATAGCGAACTTTGGGATTCCCGCGGACACTACCCTCGACACCTGCCAACATAGGTCTAGGGCACCTTCGACCGGACTTCATTTTTCTTCTCAAAATATATTGCATACGCTAGGTACTCCCTTCAACAACTAATTTATGCCTTTCTTTTCCTTTTATTTTTAGGTCTGAATGGAGTCATCCTCTTCTCAAATTAGTGGCCGGTCTGACCCTGAGGAGGCAGATTCCTCTGTTCCTTCCACCGCCCTTCTCCAGTGATTCCCCTGGGTCACATATGAAGCACTCACTACGCGATCCTTAATGACCGTAGCCGAGATTAGTCGGATGAAGCTTGGGGAGTTCGAGGGTTGTTTACTGAGCCCTCCTAATGCTGATGAGCCCGTTTGCTCATCTAGGGCGGCCGGGTGTACTAACTTCTTTTTCTTTTATAAAGCTTATATATCCCGGCTCGGTATTCGCTTCCCGTTTACTGAGTTTCAAATATCTTGCCTAGACTATCTTCATCTGGCCTCCTCTCAACTTCATCCTAACGGTTGGGTGTACATTGTGGCTTTTGAGAGGTTATGCAATTCTTTCAAAAACCCTATTCCTTGCACGCCCGCCCTCTTTTTTTACTTCTTCTGTCCTTTTACCCCTCGTTCTGGTAAGGAAGTGGATAAATTGAAGGGGCTTACTTCCCTTCGAAGTGATCCTGACTGGAAGCTCTTGAGTGCTTTCTCGGATTCCTTCAAGCACTTCAAGAACATCTTTTTTAAGGTTGTGGCCAAACCCGGGCAAAGGTCCTGGTTTTTGAAAGGGGCCGAGGGGGACGGAGTGGAGTGGAAGTTTCCGTTGTATTGGACGTATGATCACCACAAGGTGGCCTCTACCTCGTACCAAGTTGAACCATACGATCTTCCTGCTGAGGAGGTTGTTTTTGTAGACCGGCTGGTGTCATATTTTACTACATACGGAATTCGGAGTGCGGCTTACTTTATTTCCGGTCCCGGATCCAAGTCGGGATATGTCATTTGTATGGATTTTGTATATACCCTGCCTTAACCTTTTCTCCTTTCCTATTGTATGTGATGACTAATCATTTTCCTTATCCTCTTATTGTAGCCTAAGCTATGGAGCCACTACCTCGCTATCTCACTCATGCGAAGCAAGGTCAGAAGAAGAGGTCGGCCCCAGAGTCGGGCAAGTCCAAAACTATAGCCGACGCCTTGGCGAAGAAAAAGAAACTGAAAGAGAGCACTTCGGAATCAGTGGATGTCCCGCGTTCCGGACCCTCTGGCAGTTCCTCCCCAGCTGGGACGACTTTGCCCCCCGCTGTGACTAAAACTATGGCTGCGCCTTCTTCCTCGATCCTTCCGCCCCCTCCTCCGCATCCGAAGCTGCCTCGTGGGCTTACTTGGAGTAAAGGGCGGACCGACGAACTGGCGGTTTCTCTCCTCCCTCCTCGACGTTATACGGATGCCGTGGCTCTCACCGATATTGATGAGGCCGAGCTTTGGGATATCCAGAAGGCTACCCTGAAATCTGCTGGGTTGGTTCAGGCGTTCGAAATAGTCAAAAGGAATTATGTTAACGCCAGTGCCGCTCTGAACAAGGTTCAGGAGGAGAGGGATAGCGCTGTCGAGGCCCAGAAGAAGGCCGAGGAGGCTCTTGAGAAAGCCGAAGTATTGAAAAAGAAGGCTAAGGCTGCTCTGCCCGAGATTGAGGCTGAGAAGAGCAAGCTCTCTGAGGAGCTCCATATGACCCGAGAGGCCCTTGACAGAGCTAATGAAGAACTGGTCAGTTTACAAAAAGCCCACGCACAGGACATCGACTCGCTTCAGGTGGTCCAATCGCAGGACCTGGCGAGGGAATTGGGTGAGGCCAGGGCGGCCCTTGCGGAGTCTCAGAAAGCTTATGCTGACTGCTCTAATACGGTTCAGGAGACGGCCAGAGATGCTTTTAAAATGGCCCTAGCACAAATCCGCCACTTGAACCCTAATGTCCCGCTAAACATTGAGGGATTTCACCATCTGGCATATATCCAGGGCGATAAGCTCATTCCCCCTCCTGCTTCTCCCGAGGTGACTTCAGCATCCCTTCTTGTAATTGCTGGATGTTGCCGCTATGGTTTGGCTTATTAATTAACTTGTTTTGTTTGATTGAGCATCGTATAAATGCTAACCTTTTTTGATCGGGCCAGGGTCGTTATGCAGTTTTGCGTTTATCGTCCATACTTGCCATCTGGGGAAGTTTGGTAGGGTTTTCTTAGTTAACCACAAAAGGGTGTTTATTTAACGCACTACCGAGTTCCGGCTCCCTTGTCCGGGTTCAATCGCCAAGATAAGGGCAAAATGTCACATGTTCGGCCGAATTATCCTAACTCCAAGCCGAACATTTGGACCTGATCAGGGTCGGCATGACAAGTCATCTTCTTATCAAGGAGCAAGCGTTGACGCGTCAATTTTGTGAAGACCTTTATAGGTGGGTTCACATTGCTCGAAACCAAGGCTCATCGGCCCTAGTGTCAGCCATCTAGATGTGTTAATAAAAAACCGGGTTCTGAGACCGTGGTGTAACCGGGTATGTGGACCTCGGTGTAAAAAACTTAAGTTATAAGCAGCACGTACTTTGAATAAGAACTCCGATGCGGGTTCCTTCTTTAAGATAAAAATTTAAAGAATTGAAGGTGTCAATGGAAAACAGCCAAATATAAACGACATAAATTTAAATAAGGAAAAATGAAATAAGTTCCATCACATACGACATATGAACCGAGGTCTAGCTATAGTAGGCCCTCAGCTTGTCGGCATTCCAGGTCCTTTTGACGGGCTTCCTTCCTAGGGTTTCTAGTATATACGCCCCATTGCTCAGCTTTTCTTTTACGCGGTACGGACCTTCCCAATTTGCTGCCAGCTTGCCATCTCGGGTATTTTTGTTCCCAATATCTGCGCGTCGAAGTACTAGGTTGCCCCTGTTGAAGGAGCGGGGTCTTACTTTCCGATTGTACTTTGCCGCGATGAGTTGCTTAGCAGCTAGCTCCTTGCAATGTGCCCTGACTCTGATTTCGTCTATTAAGTCCAGCTCGGTCCTCAACGCATCCTCGTTCGATTCGCCTCCCGCCTGGATTACATTGGCCTTCCTCCATGACGGAAGTCCAATCTCGACCGGGATCATCGCCTCGCATCCATAAGTCAACCTGAAGGGGGTTTCCTGGGTTGAAGTCTGCACACTGGTCCTATATCCCCATAGTACGCTGTAGAGCTGTTCGACCCAGTTGGACTCTGCTTCTTGCATCCGCTTCCTCAGGCCGTCTAAGACGACTTTGTTAGCTGCCTCGGCCTGGCCATTTGATTGTGGATGTTCTACCGAGGTGAAGTGCTGTACAATATCCAGATCCGAGACCATAGTCTGGAATCCTTTGTCAATAAATTGGGTCCCGTTGTCCGTAACTATTTCAGCAGGAATTCCGAATCGAGAGACAATATTATGTCGAAAAAACCTTTGAATCCGAGCCGAGGTGATCGAGGTTAAAGGCTCGGCCTCGATCCATTTAGTGAAGTAATCTACTGTCATGATGAGCCACCTAAATTGCCCCGGGGCGGCCTTGAACGGCCCTAAGAGATCCATTCCCCATTTATAGAAAGGCCAAGGGGCCGAGATGTCGAATAATTCTGATGGCGGAGGCCAAATAACCTTGGCATGTTTCTGGCAACTCTCGCATCTTTTGACTGCTTCCATGGCGTTCATCTTCATTGTTGGCCAGTAATATCCGGCACGCAAAGCTTTCCTGGCCAGTGCCTTGCCCCCATGTGATGGTCGTTCACACCCTGATGTACTTCGGTTAACACATACCTGGCCTCGGATGAATCCACACATCTCATCATTGGAGAATGTATACCTTTCCGGTATAGTTGGTCATCCATCATCGTGTAGACCACGGCTTCTCGTATTAACTTCTTTGCCTCAACTGAATCCGTTGGTATAATCCCTATTTCGATGTAATCTTCAATCGGTTTCCTCCAATCTGTGGCAGCCGATATCGTCATGACGCAACTAGGCTCGGTCATATTTTGCTGGATGACGGTTCAGAAGATTCCTGGGCCCTTGGTACTGGCGAGTTTCGACAGGATATCGGCTCGGGTGTTTTCTTCTCTTGGGATGTGGGTGATTACGACCTCATCGAATTCGGAGATCACCTCTTTTACTTTATTGAGATACTTAGCCAATAACAGACCTTTTGTCTGGTAAGTGCCTTCTATCTGTGCGGCTACAAGCTGTGAGTTGGTGAAAACCCTTACTCTCTCCGCTCTATGTTCTCGGGCTTGCAATAATCCAGCCAGTAGAGCTTCATATTCGGCTTGGTTATTAGAGGTTGGGAACTTCATTTGGAGGGAATGTTCAATGGCGACACCTTCCGGGCTTTCAATTATGACTCCGGCTCCACTTCCCTTTGCATTTGAAGAACCATCCACATATACCTTCCATACTTTACTTTGGACGTCATCGGCTCTGTCCGTCACGGTGAGCTCTCTGACGAAGTCTGCCAACGCTTGGGATTTGACTGCGTGTCGGGCCTCGTAGGTGATGTCGAACTCGGATAGCCGGATCGCCCTAACCGGTCATTCTTCCCGCCTGTGTCTGGTTTATGTAATACTCGCTTAGGAGCGCAGCTTGTTCGGACTATGATACGGTGCCCCTGGAAGTAAGGTCTTAATCATCTTGCCGAGATAAGCAGGGAAAAGGCCACTTTTTCTAACTTCTGATATCGAACTTCCGAGCTTTGTAACGCCTTACTCACAAAATAGACCGGGGACTGCCCGGCCTCAGTTTCACGTACTAGCGCCGCGCTCACTGCTTCTTCCCCCACTGATAAATATAAAAACAAAGACTCTCTCGGATTAGGTTTTGATAGAGGCGGTGGGGTCGCCAAACGAGTTTGATCTTTTCAAACGCTGCCTTACATTCCCCGTTCCATCCTCCTTGTGTTTCCTTCTTTAGCAACCTAAAAAATGGGAGCGCGTTCTCGGCAGATCGCGGTAGAAACCTGGTTAGCGCGGCGAGTCAGCCGGTTAGCTGTTGTACTTCCTTCTTCGTCCTCGGCTGCTTCATGTCGAGGACGGCCTTGCATTTATCCGGATTGGCTTCGATTCCTCGGTTTGTTAACATAAAACCCGAAACTTCCGTAGGAACTCCAAAAGCACATTTGGCGGGTTCAAACGAATCTGAAACCTTCTCAACTTTTCAAATGTCTGCTCGAGATCACGGACGTGGTTTTGTGGGTCCTTTGACTTCACGATCATATCATCAATGTAGACCTCAATGTTTCGCCCAATCTGATCAGCGAACACATTGTTCATCATCCGTTGATAAGTTGCTCCGGCATTTTTTAGACCAAAGGGCATCACGTTATAGCAGTAGTTGGCCTTGTCGGTCATAAAAGCTGTCTTCTCTTGATCACTCGGATGCATAGGTATTTGATTGTACCTCGAGTATGCGTTCATGAAGGATAACAATTGAAAGCCCGACGAGTTATCGACCAACTGATCGATATTAGGCATCGGGTATGAATCTTTTGGACAGGCTTTATTCAAATTGGTAAAATCTGTGCATACTCTCCATTTTCCGCTTGGCTTTTTAACCATAACTACGTTTGACAACCATGTAGTGTATTGTATCTCCCTGATGAACCCGGCTTCCAAGAGCTCCTCGACGTGCTGCTCCAAAGCCTTTCGCCTGTCGGCCCCGATATTTCTCTTTTTCTATGCCATCGGTTTGGACCCCGGCTGGATGGCCAGCCTATGACAGCAAAAATTAGGATTGATGCCTGGGACCTCGGATGACGTCCATGCGAATACATCCTGGTTCTGTCTTAAGAATTTGACCAATCTATCTTTTAAATCCGGGTCCATTGCCCCTCCGATCTTTGTTGTGTTAGCTGGATTTCCTCCAAGGATGAGCTCTTCCAACTCCCCTTCTGGTTCTGGGCGTGGGATTTCGGGCTCATCCCTGAGGTCGAGCTCTACCATGCTGACGAGTCGTCCGTCTCTTCTCTGGTTTTCGAGATTCAGGATTCGTTCTTTTCTTGGAATCTGAAGTGGGGACGATGGTCCCCCTTCTCCTGCTCGGATTGTCTCGAAGTAACATTGACGTGACTCCTTCTGATCTCCCTTAACAATCACGACTTTATTCTTGTTGCTTACCATCTTCAACCTCTGGTGCTTCGTGGATACTATCATATCCCAACTATGAATCGTTGGCCGGCCGAGTATGACATTATACGGGGAAGGGAAATCAGCGACTATGAACCTTACCCGTTCGGATTTGAAAGCCTCCCTGGTTACCACGGTGAGTCTTAGGTCGACATATCCTTTGGGAGGTGAATGTTCCCCGTTGAAGCCTATAAGGGTTGTCTTGCACGGTTTTAAATCCTCTTCATCCATATTCATCCTTTTATACGCATCCCAGCTAATAATGTCTGCCGAGCTCCCTGCATCGACAAAAACCCTTTTTACGAGGCACTGAGCCACGGTGGCTGTAATAACTAATCCGTCCTGGTGTCCCGGTACTACGTCTTTTAGTTCTTCAGTAGTTAAGACTAATGGGGGTGGTGTCGGTCTGGTTGGATCGTCTTTAAACTTTGGGATATCCCGGACAGAAAGTACTTCCCTCAAATATTTCTTGCGCTGTCTGAAATGATTAATTAACTTATTTAGCTTCCTTAATTAATCTTTCGAAAAAAGTCAACTAGATCTTATAATTAGGACCGGAGGGAGATAGTAATTATTATACACCAGGTTAACATTGAAACATGCAATGTCTAATTATAAAAATGGTAGGAGTATAAAGCATTAAGTGCTTTAATTAAGTATATATATCATCAATAGTGGTCTACCCCAAGGTTGTCAAACTCGCGAGTTTAAGTAAACTCGTGACGATAATGTGAACTCGTATCGTGAACTTGAATCGTAAACTCGTAAGAGTTTACTTTCACTATTTAATAGATATTAATAATGTATAATAACTAATTAAAATGTAAAAAGGTGACAATAATTTGATTTAAATATATTTTAAATCTAAATAATTGAAATTAAATACATCAAGATTCAAAATTTACCATATTTAATAAAGAAATTTCTATAAAATTTATATATAAAGTTGTTGAGCATGACCAAATCAAAAAAGTTAATATGAGTTTAAATGTGAGTTAACACGATTTTGTAAGTTAGAAACGTAAAAACCGTAAACTCGGTGTATAAACTCATGAGTTTAACCGAATTTAAAACGGTAAATAGTTTACCAGTGACTCGACTCGATTTGATAAATTAGAAATGTAAAGACGGTAAACTTAGAGAGTCAACTCGCGAGTTTGACGACAATGTTCTACCCTGAATTGTTGTTGAGATTAAAAAGGAAATGAAACAATTAAGAGAGAACAAGTATGGCTGGTAAGTCCCCTATTATGAGAGACAATAACATATAGCAGTGAGCCATATTGATCGAAACCTTAATAATAGTAGCTGTCACATGGATGCACAACGTTGTCATAAATGTTATAGTCCAAGCTAACTATATATTACAGCAATAAAATATTTGGATATGGAGAGGGATGGAGTAGTGACGCCCAATCAATATGTTTGAATTATCATAATCACTCTTGTCCTTAACGTAAAGTTTAATTAAGGAGGTGTTATGGATTCATATAAGAGACCTATTTAATGTATGTGTTGGATGCAACCGCAGGATGAGTAACTTCGATGCATTAATCTTTGATATTGGATCAATATCTTCCACCAAGACCTCTATGGAGTAGATATCTTGTAGAGTCGGATCACTCGCACACATATTATATAGACCTAGTCGCCTTAAAGGGGGGAAGGGGAATGTGTCCAGTGGGGATGTGCATGGTGATATAGAAATTACTAGGTTTAAGTTAGAGCGTGTGCACCTTAGTGTAGTGCCCTTGTATTTATAGGGCTTGCTTTGATATCCTAACCGTGTGATCTATCATATCTTACTAATATTAGATAGGATAGATTCTGATCTATCATATCTTATTAATATTGGATATGATAGATTCTCCTAGATTGTAGGTGTTCTCGGATATATGATATGACCTTCATTGGGCCGTCCACACATATGGGCCGTCTGGCCGGACCGTAACAGTAATTTAAAAATCCTCCTTCACAAAAAAAAAAAAAACCTCACTTGTGACTCACCAGCCCCTAGCATTGTCCGATCACTTACAAGAGACCCACCAGCCAGTCTTCAGCTGTCAGTGGCTCTTGTTTGGATTAAATAACATGATTTACAGTACATATGAGGTAAGTTTATAATAAGAGTTTTGTCACGTATTTTTTTAACTCTAACTTAAACAGACCCCACCAAAAAAAAATTAGTGAGCGACATCTTGTCACAGGAGTCCAGTTGGCCGGCCACGAAAAAATTAGTTAGCCACATGTTCTGTTTCTTTTTTAATTGGTTAAGGATTTACTGCTTGAGGGTGATGGGTAAAACATTATCATCTTTTTTACAGAGTTAAGTAGTAAGTCTATCCTGAAAGTATACGTAGCAACTTTATCCTAAGGGTCTGTTTGGGAGTTTGGAGGGAAAAGAAAGGAAGGGGATGCAAGGAGAAAGGAGGGGAAGGGAAGGAAGGGAAATGAAAGATATTTCCTCTCCTTGTTTGGGAGTTAAAAAAATAGTAAGGGAGGAAAATGGAGGATTAATAAGTTATTTTTACCATTTTGTCCTTTTCTTTAATAATTAATATAATTATTATACTTTACAAATAAATTTAAATTTAAATTGTCTAAAAAAATTATTTATCTAATTTTTATATTCAAAAAATATTTTCCCCTAAAAACAATTCTCTCTCTAAAAAATATTTCTCTCTCTAATAGTTATTTTTTCTCTCTCTATAATGATTTATATATATATTTTTAGTACATAATGATTTAAATATATAAAACTACAACCTAAAATATAAAATTAATTCCTAACTAGTTGAAATTGAATATGATTTGTTATTTTAAAATCTATTGAGATTAAATGATGTTATTCTAAAATCTTTGTACTAAAAAGTAATACATCCATAAATCTTTTTTTTTTTTTTTTAAAAAAAAAAGAATAGTTGTAAAAGAGTGGTGGTGGTGGTGGCGGTGGGGGTGATAGTGGTGGCGGCGGTGGTGGTGGTGGTTGGGGTGGTGGTGGTGGCGGCGGCGGTGGGGCGATGGTGGTGGTGGTGGTGGTGGGCGGTGGTGGTGGTGCCAATGGTGGTGGCGGGGTGGTGGGGGTGGGGGTGGTGGTGAACGAGGGTAAAAAAGTAATTAACCTATTTTCCCTCTTAAAACCCTCCATATTGGGGGAACTTTATTTTTGTGAAGAAGGAGGGTTTTGGGGGATTTGTAAAAATCCTTGATTCCCTCCCCTCCTATTTTTAAAACTTGCAAATAAGGGAAGAGGACTACCAAAACCCTCCCTTCCATTTCCTTTCTCTCCAAAATAGAACTCGTAAACAAAGCCTAAAAGTTTTTTTGGGTTCAATGTTATCCCAAAAGTTTAAAAACGTAGCAATCTTGCTTTTTTAGTTAAAAGTTAAGTCGTCAATCAATTTTTAAACGGTCAACATCAGTTTTTTAACGGAAAAAGGGCAAGATTGTTATATTTTAAACTTCCAAAGCAACATTGAGTTAAAAAAAAAAAAAACTAAAATTGCTCCTGGGCGTATACTTCTGGAGTAAATTTACTATTTAACCCTTTTTAATAAGTATGTTTTTTAAAATTTAAACTTGTTTTTTTTTTTCTTGTTAAGCTCCTAAAGTCCATCTCATCTATTTTTTTTTTATAAAATACTTAAAATAATAAAAAAGTTATTTAATTTTCTTACCAAACAAATTTCTAACTTTCATTTAAAAAAATTGAATTATTTGGTTTATAAAAAAATTTTGAAAAAAAATTGTTAATAATTGAATAATTGACCGAATAATTATTAATGAGAGCCTCGTAGCAGTGGGCAGCAATATAGCGGTGTGATCCATTGATCCGGACAGGATGAGGATCAGAGTGGGTCCCATGAAAAATGACAGCACAAGGGAAGATAAAAGAAAGAGAAACCCAAATCTGTGAAATTATTAAAATGACAGTTTGGATCAATGTAAGAAGAGCAATTCACACTTTAAACTCTCAAAATTTTATAATATGATTTCAGAACCTGGGTCCTTTATCCAATATTATCCAATATTTAAAGAAATTAATTAACCCGAATGTCCCTATTAATCCAATTGAAAATCCAAAGAATAAAACAAAAAAACAATGTGTGAAAGAAAAAAAATTATAAAAACTCAATGGGAATTATTTTGAGTTGAGTATGTTACCGTATTCATTTTTAAATTTTTAAAATAACAAATCATAAGTAGAACAGACAAAGGATATAGTAAATTGAAAATCCTAAAAAAAAAAAAAAAAAAAAAAAAAAATCTTCATTGCAAAAAATTTCAACTTGTATACACTATTTTCCATACTTATTTGTATATTTTAAAAATAAATGTGAAGAAAATATTTATGTTTATTTTGAACTTGTGTGTATGTTTAACTTACTTTCTGTTCTCGAGAAAAAAAAAAAAAAAAACCTTACTTTCTGTTATTTCATAAATTCAACAATAAATATTTAAAAGTGCTCATGATTGAACTGAAAAGTACAAACTATAATTTGAAAATTGTAAAGCTATTTTATTCTTTTATGAGAATAGGAACATGATTAATAAATTCTTTTTGGACCAAAATTTGTACACAGCGATTTAAGATTTATAGATAGAGAAAGTTAGAATGAAGGACCTAAAAAAAATATATTTATAAAAAAATACCTTAAAAATTGTAATTATTTTGAAAGACCAAATGCAAAAATATAAACTAAAAATACTAAAATGCCCCTAACAAAATCTTCTGTATTTCTTTCTACACTCTCTCATATATTATATTTTTAAAACTAATACAGAATTCTAATTTTCACTAAATTAAATAAAAAATTTCTCAATTTTCACTTTTCGCAATTTGCACAAATATCTTTGAAAAAAAATTACACATTCTTTAATTTTGTGAAAATTATATATATTTTAAATATTTTAAAAAATAATTAGAAATAGAATTATATAATTTTAATAAAAATCAAGGTCTTTTATAATTTCAAATTTATGTAATAAATTTTATATGATTTATTTTTGTTTTAGAAGAAATTTATGAGTTAAAAAATACAATTTATGTCAATCAATTTTTTTAAAGAAATCTAAGTAACATATTATATCATGAACAATATGAAATGAGTTTAGCTTTTATTTTTATACAAATATCTTAATTGTTAATAACGTTGATAATATAATCGAGTAACTTAATGCTATAAATAATCTATTATATCATAATGGACGATTTTACTTTTAAATTTAGTTATATTTTAAATTATAAATATAAGAGGTTTGGTTAGAGACAATTTAATGACTTTGAATTTATATTAGGATGTTTGATCTTTCTAAGTAATTACAATTTTATGATCATTTATAATAAATATTATTTTCATTAAGACTTTTATTTTAATTTTCCCTTATAAATAAATGGATTGGCGGATTTAACGGTAAGCTAACAACTCCTTCACTTATAACAATAGAGGTAAGTTATATACATGGCCTTAACTTACGTTGGTCAAAGGGTTCTAGGAAAATTATCTTTGCTCTCTTATTGTGTAGAAGCAATTAGTGTTATTCTTAGAGATTGTGATAGAAGTACCCATTTAATGATATAGTGGATGAGGTCAAATCTATGTGTTATAGAGATTGAAGTTGTGGTAACTTTAAAAAAGTAATACTCCTTCCGGTTCCAATTATAAGACATAGTTGACTTTTTTGGAGAAATTAAGGAAGATAATTAAATTACTTAGAGTATTTTTATTTTTTTTCAAAGTAATTAGTTTGACTAATAAACTAATATAAAATCTAAAGATACACAATATATGAAATGATTAAGAACTTATTTAAATTTTCCTTAATCGCCTCCAAACAAAATCAATATGCCTTATAATTAGTGACCGGGCGTAGGTAAAACTATTGGTGATAAGTATAGCTGGCCAATTAAGAAAACACCCACATAATGTATATGAAAATTTTCATCTCTTTAAAGACGTTTTATTCAAGAGGGGGTTGATGAAGAAAAAGGTTGGTATAGCTTTTCTAATATTTTCTTGGACGAACTAATGAATTTCACTTTACATCCCAAAAAAAAAAAAGGTTGTTAGGTCCTAAAATGTGATAGAAATTTTTTCTTGGTTTGGTTTTAAAAGTGTGATATTCCCAAACTCCTCCGCAGTCAGCTACCGCAAAAACCCAAAGCAATTGACTCTTGAGAAAGTATCCTAAAAACGCACGTCATTTATTTAGTCTCCCCTCTTTCCATCCGCACTCGTAAAAAGCTAAACCAAAAATCATTTTTTCTAATTGAAAGCCATCTGGCATGGACTTTTTTTTTTTTTTTTTTTTTTTTTTTTGATAAAAAAAAGGCCAAAGAAACTTGAAAGTGAGAAATAAGAAGGCTAGATTATAAGGCTACAGCGCGAAACAACAACAAGAAGGAACTATGAATGGCAGGATTTTGATCCTTCAAAACCATATCTAAAAGAACCTCTCGGGATAGTTGGAATGGCCATATCACCAATGCGATAACAACGTGGCCTGTTTGGCCATATAATCAAGAGAGACGAGATGTTTTTTTGGAAAGTATGATGAAGCTCCACGTCCCGTCTTGGAAGCAAAAGGTCTGCAAAGTCTCCTCAATAATGACTTTCAAAGGATGATCAATGACAATCTTTCATAAGGATATTAATGGCGATCAAGAGAGTCGGAGTAAACGACGATCTTTCTGTAATCCCATCGAAGGGCAATCTGCAACCCTATCACGATAAAGATAAATTTAGAACTTTAATGACGAAAAAGAAATGAGGGTTTATAAGCGTCATCAACCAATCCTTTCAATTTCTTAAGACTCCCCCACATGCAGCTTTATGTTGTTGGAGCACCGATCCGTCCACATCGATGCGAACTGTATTCTGAGGAGGGGGTGTCCAATCTGGCATGGACTTCTGACACAACCAAAGCTGCTTTCTTTACATATACCAAACACCACAATTTTTTTTCCCTTTCCTTGTTCCTTTCTTCATTATGCTGCTTGCTTTCATATAAAGCCCCTCTTATCCCTTCGTTGTCCCCTGCTTCTCCTAATTACCATGGCCAAGTTCCTTCTCGAACTCTCCGCTGTTTTCCTCTTCCTTCTGATTCCTCTGTCTTCTCAGCTTGACGAGGTTTTCTTCCCCGGATTTAAGGATGCTGGAACCAACTTAACCCTCAACGGTTTAGCAGAAATCCAGAAAAACGGAATCTTGCAACTGACGAACCAGACAAATAGATTAGTGGGTCAAGCTTTTTATTCATCTCCATTCCAGTTCAAGAATTTGTCTTCTGGTAAAGTCTTTTCCTTCTCTGCTTCTTTTGCTCTCGTCACTGTCCCTGTTTTCTACAAGCTTGGTGGCCATGGCTTGGCTTTCACCATAGCAACATCTAAAGATCCCAAGGGCTTACCAAGTCAGTACCTTGGCCTCCTTAATTCCTCCGATCTCGGCAATTTATCCAACCATTTATTCGCCGTCGAGTTCGACACCGTCCAGGACTTCGAATTCGGAGACATTAACGACAACCATGTCGGAATCGACTTAAACAGCTTAATCTCCAACAAATCTGACACTGCAGGGTATTACACCGACGATTCAGGGGTAGCAAGGAAAGATCTGAATCTCTCCGGCGGGTTGCCGATTATGGCCTGGGTTGATTACGATTCAGCGGCGAATCTCTTGACTGTTACCCTCTCTGCTTCTTCCACAAAACCCAGAAAACCACTCTTGTCGTTCCCTGTGGACCTCTCGCCGATTCTCGAAGATTATATGTATGTTGGATTCTCTGCTTCCACTGGTCTTCTTTTTAGTTCCCATTACATCTTGGGTTGGAGCTTCAAAATCAATGGTCCAGCTCGATCTCTCGATCTCTCTTCTCTCCCACAACTTCCAAGTCCAAAGAAGAGGCCGACAAAGCTCATAATCGGAGTAACAGTGCCGGTTGTACTGATGACATTATCGGCGGTAGCCATCGGTATTTACTTGTATAGGAAAATAAAAAACGCCGACATAATAGAAGCTTGGGAGCTAGAAATCGGACCACATCGATATTCCTACCAAGAGCTGAAAAAAGCAACAAGAGGTTTTAAGGATAAGGAGCTCCTCGGACAAGGTGGGTTTGGTCGAGTGTACAAAGGAACACTCCGAAGTTCGAAAACCCAAGTCGCAGTGAAACGAATTTCACATGAATCCAAACAGGGCCTTAGGGAGTTTGTCTCAGAAATCGCCAGCATTGGGCGGCTCCGTCACCGGAATCTTGTTCAACTTTTCGGTTGGTGTCGCCGGGGAGGTGATCTCCTCCTCGTATACGATTACATGGCCAATGGGAGCTTGGACAAGTACCTATTCGACCGGCCAGAAACAATTCTCACATGGGAACAAAGGTTCAAGATTATAAATGGTGTTGCTTCAGCTCTCTTATATCTCCACGAAGGATATGAACAAGTTGTGATTCACAGAGATGTCAAAGCAAGTAATGTCTTACTAGACAATGAGATGAATGGTAGATTAGGAGATTTTGGATTGGCTAGATTATATGAACATGGAGCAAACCCAAGTACGACCAGAGTGGTGGGTACATTAGGCTATTTAGCTCCTGAATTGCCTCGAACTGGTAAAGCCACTCCGAGCTCTGATGTGTATGCTTTTGGTGCTTTAATGCTAGAGGTGGTTTGTGGAAGAAGACCCATTGAACCAAAGGCTTTACCGGAAGAGTTGGTTCTGGTGGATTGGGTGTGGGATAAGTACAGAGAAGCGAGGTTGCTAGAAGTGGTGGATCCAAAGTTGAATGGAGAATATGATGAAGAAGAAGTAGTGATGGTGTTGAAATTGGGTTTGATTTGTTGCAATGACGTGCCTAATAATAGGCCAAGTATGAAGCATTTGGTGATGTTTTTGGAAGGTGAAGTGGACTTGCCAGAGAGTTTGAGAAAACCAGGTGGAGGGAATAGTCAAAACCGTGAAGGTTTTGATGAGTTCTTGTTCAATTCGTTTGCTTCTTCTTCGTATGGTAAGATGAGTGCTAGTTCTGATACTGGTACTCATTTTCCTTCTTTTAATACTACTTCACCTCATTCTCTTCTTCATGCCAAGGGAGAAACAAGGTGATGGTGGATGATGTTATAGATACTTACTTGGTCCTTGTACTGATGAGATTGATCTGTATTTTTTATTTGAATTTGTTGGTTTTACAATTATTGTATGACATCTCATTGTTGAGACAGTTTTGGTGATTTGATCAAAGACTCAAAGTTGTAAACAGTGACTGTGTTATAGATTTTTAGTTTTGGGTTCTTGAGACTGACAAATGTTATGCATATTGGATGAAGGATTTTGTTAATTTCTGCCCGTGTCTTGTTCACTAGAGGATAATAGAGACTATAGAGCTGGTTCATGATTCTTTGTTCTTGAAAAGGTCAAGGCAGACCAGTTCTGCAATCAAGACGTCTGAGTTCAGTATTAGATGGTCCGGGTGTCCAAAACCAAACGTTCGATGAAAATTAGGATTAACGTGAAGGAAGACCCACACAACAATTGACTTGAGATCAAGAATCAGATAGTTAAATCTTTTTTGAGGTTTGGTAGGTAATGTTATTATTGATTTTGTTTTCAAATCTTAATTTTTTTTCTTAATAATAAGAGTCTTCATTCTAATGGGTGGAGAGTGGTTTATTTTTCGAAGGTCAATTTCCTTTTTAGTTGAAAGACTTGTCTTGATTTTTTACCTACTTTTTATAAACATAACCAAAAACAAAATCTTTCTACTTTTTAATCTATATGAAAAATAAAGATGAAATTTAAGGAAAAATTGAAAGGATGTTCTTTTTTATACTCCCTCCGGTCTTAAATATAAGATAAAGTTTGCCATCAATCCTATAGTTTAATCATTTAAAATATTAGTTCTTATATTTTTCATGAAACTTCAAGGTTAAAATTTTAAATTATTAGAACTATAGGAATGGGTTATAGTAAATTAAAGTTCATAAACCATTTTGATTGAGGTAAAATTATAAGGGCTGGGTTGTAGTGAATTCAAGTTTCAAATTAAGTTATAACTGAATCAATATTATTGATTAGTAAGGTTTATTTTTTCAAGATTAATTATTTGGGGAATGAACCGGTTCTCACCGTACTATTGTTAATTGTTGGTAAATAACGCAATTTTATATTTTTTAGATTGATATCTGGGAAAAAAATTATACTCCTATGCTTTTATTAAAATAATTTGATGAGAATATTTTAAAAAAATGATTTAAGTAATTCTTTATAATATTGACAATCGGGCTTGGTTTGAGTGCCAAGGATCCATGTTTTAGACAGAAGATTTAGGATTTGAAGTCTTTTTTTATTTAGGGTTAAATCATTTTTTTCGAAGATCTTGGCTTGCCAGACCAATTTTACCCCCTTAAGTTTTGAAGGAAGAATGTTGCTCTAAAATATCTAAATAGAGCAATGTTGCCCCTCCGTTAGAAACTCTAACGGTCAACGTTAGAAACCCTAACGGAGGGGCAACATTGCTCCATTTTGATACTTCAGGGGCAATATTCTTCCGCCGAAACGTGTAAGCGATGTTGTCCCGAAGTATCGAAAATAAAGCGATGTTGCCCCTCAGTTAGGGTTTCTAACGGTCGACTAACGTTGACCGTTAGAAACCCTAACTGAGAGGGGCAACATTGCTTCTGTTTTGATACTTCGGCGCAATATCGCTCGCCTTCAAAACTTAAGGTGCAAAAATTGGTCTTGAGTGCAGATCTTCGAGAAAAAATTGTCTTAACCCTTTTATTTATTTACACTTTGCAGGGTTTGAGGCATATTCCATTTTCATGCCTGGCGGGAATAACATATCTCCTGCTTATAGTGGTGCTTCTTATTTTATGTATGATTAACAAAAAAAGAAAAGAAAGAGGCCAAAAAGAGATTTGTTATATTCAAAGTGGCTTTGGTCCAATGTCACATAATAATAAAATGGGTCAAGGTCCTATTTTGGATTGGAAATTGTCACAATGAATTTTGTTCTGGAAATTTTTAGTAGGCAATTTTATCTCGAAAGTGTCAAAAAATGAGTAATTTTGCCCTGACCGTAATTCTAGTCAATTTTGACCATTAGTTTACTAAATATGCTTAATTGACAGTTCATATATCATTCATGTCATCTTTGTTAAATTGCAACTTTACCCTGAAATTTTGAAATCTAACTTTAAGAAAAAATAAAGTACTCCTCTGGTCCTATTTATAAGTCCACTTTCACATAGAGTGAAAGTGACTTATAAATAGCACCAGGGTGGTAGATGACACATGGACTTTCTAGACAAATTTGCACCTTAGCAAAAATAACGTGGAGGACACGTGGACTATCAGCTCATCATATTTGTTTAAATAACGGTCAAAATTAACTGAGATATCAGTTAAGATAAAATTGCTTCCTGTTTTACACTTTTGAGACAAAATTGTCACTCAGTGACAACTTCCGAGACAAAATTTTCACAAAAAATAAAATATAAGAGGCAGTCAACATGGTATGAGGTGTGCGTTCCTGAGCATGTCCAACCATACAAGTGCTTCGTTGTGTCCCACTTATTTGAATTAGAAGAAATATTAAAAGGAGTTAAGCATTATTTTTATTAATTATTAATGAAGGTTGTAATTGACGTGCATATATATAATTCAGGTAATGAGGAACACAGCATATATGTTCTCTTTACACGCCCGTCGCTTTATTATCAACGGTGGTTGCCTCTGCCCACCCCGTTAAAAAAACGCTCTCTTTATCTAATTTAATATTTAATATTGATTACTATGTCTAAGTTTTGTAGACCCATCATGTTCCCAATTATTATAATAATAATATATATCACTTTCCCCTTCCACTCACTGATTTTATTTTATTTTTGGTCCCTGCTGGGTGAGCATGAAGATTCTTCACATGATGCACTGTCATTCTCTCTCTTTCTGTATTTTTTTTTTTAACCAACAAAAAACTAATAATATTAAAATCAGCTAAGTTACAATGCCATATAAGTAAAATTACAACAACCAAACATACATAATGGGAAAGTCAGCCACAAAACCTAACTAACAAACTAGAGAAACAAATATATAAGAGTTCTTCAATACAACAAGAGCATTAGAACAAAATTAAAGGACGAGACCGTTCCAATTAAACTTTGGCAATCCTCCTGACCATCAAATCTACTTCTATGGGAGCACATCTGCAAGCAAGGTTCCTAACCAAATTCCTTGACACACGAGTATACTCAAGGAGAACAATATTCAACATATTATCAGAAAACGCACAATCAAAGAGACAATAAGAAAGGGAAACCCAACTCTAGCTAGTTCGAGGATGAGTAGTAATGTCAACACTAAACATGCTCATGTCTAACCCCAGTGGTAGAACCAAGAAATTATTTTAGCCCAAGCAAAAAAATAAACATATTGAACTATTTACTAAATAATATAACATAACATTAAAAATACAAATAAATAATAACCGATAATTATAAATCAAAAGATAACATAGTAAACAAAAATTCTATGACGTTTGGAAGGAGACTCATTACAAGGTGCATCACTTTCATAAATTATTTTCTTAGAAATATTACTTTCTGAAGTTATTTTCTTCTTAAAGAACACATCTATACTTTTCTGTTTATTTTTACTCATCTTTTTCAACCTACAACAAATTTTGTGACCCAGAATATATATTAATGTCAGTGTTAATTAGTATCTTGTGTCATTAAGCATTAATTCTTATATTACTATCCAATCCACATCAGAACAAAATTTTGAGTGAGGTGAAAAGAATAACTTTCATAAAATACGTAGAATAACTTTCATAAAAGGAGTGAGATAAAAAGAAGTAATTTTGAGTATCTATTTAGTCCTTAAAATGAAGATGAACAACGCCGGATATAAGATGATACTAACATTTTCAGTAAGTATCTTAAACAAGAATTTTATTTTCCTCTCACATCCCAATGAATAATAAACCAAACATTGTCATAATAAACAAAAGAGTATAATGATAGAAAAGATAAGAGATTAGCTGAGGCCAAATTATTGGTCAAAATAAAATATTATATAATATATACATATAAATACATAAGATAAGAGAAAGCTAGCGGGGCCAAGGCCCCAGCATAGGCTCCGCCAGCCACTGACTAACCCTATAATGAACAATGTTGATCAATACACTAAATATGCACATGTTTAGCCAATGATGAACAACGCATACGGTCATCTCGAACAGACCCAAAATGATGATTCTCAATTGTCTATCTATTTCACATTCCTTAGACAAAATACCCACAAAATACTTTACCTGACCCATCATAGCCAGGTACACGATGCGAGTATCTGGAATAGTCAGGGTGAAACTCTGAAAAACCGGATGGACAAAAAAAAAAAAAAAAAAAAAAGCTCCAACCCGCAAGCCAATCTTTAAACTAATTTCTTTCTTAAAATACATGCAAGATTATCATATTCCACGTTTCCACCCCATTTAATTTGTCTTTATCAAGGGAGTTAATTAACCTAATGTGTTTATTATTTCCTCCTCTCCATCTTTTGAAAAAAGGTCTTGTAATTAGGAACAACAAAGAGAGAAATATATATTTACTCTAACTTAATTAAATAATTGTCTACCAATTAAAATTGATGAAAGTGCTAGCTTTGAAGTGAACTATATAAGTATACGGGGAACTGTTAATTAATCGGTGGTCGTTATAATGGGATTACAACTAATTAATGAGGTTGGCAGGGAGGTCGTTATCAGGGAATGTTCAGTTTGAAATATATGATTGTATCCAATTGAAGTCAAATATGTATTTTATATATGCGTGTGTGTTTTGGTCGCTATAGCTTAGCTAGATTGAGTCAAACATGTGATACAATAGCCATGTTTCTTGCGCAGTTTACATGGGAAAGAAAACAAAGAAAGCAAAACCCAACTGAAATTGTAATACTCCACTACAAAGAGAGAAACATATATTTACTCTAACTTGTTAAATAATTGTCTACCAATTAAAATTGATGAAAGTGCTGGCTTTGAAGTGAACTATATTAAGTATACGCGGAGAACTATTAATTAATCGATGGTCATTATAATGGGATTAGAGTTAATTAATGAGGTAGGCAGGGAGGTCGTTATCAGGGAATGTTCAGTTTGAAATTTGAATTATATATGATTGTATCCGATTGAGTTGTACATATAGTTGAAAGTCAAATATGTATTTTATATATGCGTGTGTTTTGGTCGCTATAGCTAGCTAGTTTGAGTCAAAGATGTGTGATACAAGAGCCATGTTTCTTGCGCAGTCTACATGGGAAAGAAAACAAAGAAAGCAAAACCCAACTGAAAGTCTCAAGATATAGAAGATCACGCAGATCGTGAAGGGTTGACCCTTTCTACTCAAGTTACTTGGTCTAGCATCATGGACCAACTAGAATGTAAAGTATGCGAATTGTGTTCGAATCCTGTGTTCGAATCCTACCTAATTAAAAAAATTTACCAATAGGGGTTAGATCAGGTTGGGTCTAAAGAAAAGAGCTAGTTTCTTATAATGTGTCAAACTAAGGTTCGAATCCTTATTGAGAGAAGTGCCTATATTTAGTGTCTGACAGTGTCTTGAATATGATTGTCTCCAATACCAAGATACCTATGCTTAGTATACAAAAAGTAGAGTAGAGATATCCTGACCATAAAGCCTCAATTTTGATTAGTTGGTTATTTGATACCTAATAGTATGATCCAAAAAAGTGTTGGTTGAGTATAGAATGTCCAAAGAGTTGTTAAAATAAATGAAGGTTTGACCCTTTGTAACTAAACAATGACATGAAATGTCATTATGACCATTCATGTCTCCCTTAATTACATATTTATTTGGATCCATCTTGGTTTTTCAAGCCGTGAGTATTGGGATAAGACTACCCTCTTCTCTTTCTTTCTTTTTTTTTTTTAAAGAAATTAATTATTGTGGTGGAGTTTTTTGTTTTTGTTTTTTGTTTATTGCATTTGAATATTTCAACCATTCATCCTGGTTATATGTTTATTACTCTCGATAAAGAATGTTTTTAAAATTATAACCTATATGTTTCTTTCTCTCTCTCAACATTATATTATTAAAATTGCATTGGTATGTGTTTTCCATTTGTAGTAGCCTTCTTTTCTTTTTGACCGCTATTTATTTTACACAAAAAGTCTAACCGAAGCTAAACTAAGTATAATGTGATTCATGAGTCTTTGGTATGAATTTTTATTTATTTATTAGATTATATAAACCATATTTTGTAACTCTTGTAATACTCCACTACTAACTAACCCCTTTGCCCCCCCCCCCCTTTTTTTGATTGGTTGAGTTATTGGTCATGTTCTTATGGAAGAGCCCACGAACTTCTCTTGGAATATTATATTTTTCATACTTATAAATCTATATATTTTCTTCAATAATTATTAATATAAGAGCTAGTTGACTACTTTTTGAGAGATTAAGAAAATTAATTAAGTGGCATTAAAATATTTATATTTATCGTTTTTTTTTCCAAACTAATTTTCTTGACTTAGAAACTGATATATAATTTAATGATAGACAACATATATATTACATGATTGAATACTTTACTTAATTTCCTTAATCTCTTCAAAAAATTCAACTAGTTCTATATTAAAAATTAGATGGAGTACAATATAAAGGTTGTGACAATAATCATTCTTTCATCTTTGAGGATATAGTGGGTGATACTAGGTTATTTATGTATAGAGGGATTGACATTTGTTGTTGATGTATAACCTTAGAAAAAAAAAATCTCGTTTTTACAGATTATTTAGCTAAAGTCTCCCATTTTTTGGTAGATATATAACTTTTGTATTTTTAATCAGCGTTCACCTATTAGCAATGGATATCAGTATTTATTTAAGAAAAAAAAAAAGCATGTGTGTACAAGATAAATGATTTCGGCATATGAGTACATTTTTTTTTCTAATTTTTATAATCATTTTGTTGAATTTTATGCCAATGTAGTGGAAGGAGATAATCAAATTTTATTCTCAAATATGAGAATCTTTGAAATATGAAGAAATGGGCAGCGAAGTCTGAGTGTAATAATGCAATGCAGAGACTCAACTCTCTTAGAAATTGATGTTTGCCTATTTGATCATCCCACCATTTAAAATAGAGGTGAGGAATGATGAAGGAAAAATATATATAGTTTTAATTGTATGTAATGTAATGTTTTGTTTTTATTTATTTAAAAAAATTCCAGTTTACATTTAAAACATGTCATATAATTTATGACATATGAATAGTGGTAATTCACTTTAAATTTTATATAAAATAGAAAAACTCATTTAAAACATGTCATATAATTTATGACATATGAATAGTGGTAATTCACTTTAAATTTTATATAAAATAGAAAAACTGGTGAAAAGTCCTATTTTAAAAAACAAAATTGAGTAGAAGGACCTGATATGTAATTTATACATAGAAAGTATCAATACTCAAATATTTTCCTATAAAACAATATTAGGGTTGTTTGAGTTGGCAGTGAGACAACACGTTTACGCAAATTAAGATAAAACTTATCTCACAAACTTACCTCTTATACCGTAAATTACGTTAGAAAAATAGCTTCTACCACTAATCCAAACCGGCACTAAGAATAATGTTTGTTTTGATTTGTTTTTTAAAACGAGAAAAAGAGTATTGTCAAGTCAAGAATAGGGACTGATTAAAAATATCCTATTTTTAGTTTTGTGAAAGAAATGAAGAAGCAAGTGTTGGGCAGAGGCGATACAATTGAGTGGCAATAATTAAGACAAGTTGTATAGACAAACAGAAATAATGGTGGATTGCCCAGCACCAAAGTCTGTCGTCTTTGGAATAAATAAATATATTTGAATAGTGGTTGGAGACATCTCTTTTCAATAATTGTCTCACCATACTGGGTCCGGTTTCTCTTCATATCAGCTCTCTGCCCATCCCTCATTACCGCATGCAGATTTTAAAAAAATTGTTCTGGCCCTTGGATCAAAATTTCGACGGTCAGGATTTGTAGATGATGAGGGATGGGCAGAGTAGCTGGTTCCCACTTTACTCCTCCACCAATCACTGTGCTTCTTTCCACCTTTACTCTTTTTTTTTTTCTTTTTTTGCTGCAGCATCATTTCACACTTTGAAAATGGGAAAATATCAACAACAAAAAATAACAATTAAATTTTAAAATGCTAAATAAGTGATTTCCTAATCAAATGAGTTGTTAATTGTTTTCTTGTTCTTATTAATTATATTATTATTGTTGTCAACAGGATTTTGAAATTCCAATAATATTTTTATGTCATTTTTCCAAAAAAATTTGTTATACATTCTTCAAAAATAAATTTTTCTAACAAAATTTTACCAATTAGAGTAGATGAGGGCTTCGGGTTAAAATAATAATAATAATAAAAATAAAAAAAAAAAAAGTACAGAAGAAGAGAAGAGGCTAGTTTGGAGACAGTGCTCGGGGCTTAGTTCAGCCAAGCATTTGGCAATTAAATATCTAATTCGGGTTTTTTTGTAATAATTAAATAACATGCTTAACTCATTTTTGTTCTTGTCAGAGTAAGTGTGTATTTGGGTCCCATTATCTCAAGAAAATATAATAATTGTTTTAAGCAAAACCTTGATTTTGATGGGCACTTCATTTAAAGTTCAAAAATCGATTATTATGCTCTAGAAGACTAGAACCATACCATGGTTTCAGAGGACAAATTAAAACCATGTTTTCCCATAAAGTTAGGGTGATCAATTTTTGAGAAAAATAATTACAATATCATAAGGAAATACCATTCAACTGCAAAACCCTCTTGATAAAAAAGGACAAAATCATATTAAAAGAAATAACAAGTTAATGCAAACCCTCTTCTTTATTTGTGAGTATTGCATTAATTAAGGTCATTTTTAATAGTTTACACACACAAAAAAGTGGTTTTGACAACAACTGTCCAAATATTTTTATATTTTTATGAGAAAATCTTATATAAAGACGGTTGAAATAGAAAAATCCTAGATTAGGTTGGTAAATTTAACAAATATTAAATTGGGAGAATGACCCAATTTAGAATATTTAGATGCTACAAATTTTCCAATAATACCCTTCATTCATCTTCAAAAGAGAAAAGGGAAACAACAAAATCTAAAATGGGGCTTGGATCCAGTATTTGAAGATTTTAAATCCTTACTAACCCGGACAAACAATTATATTATAAATTCCAAAATTTAAATTTTAGCCTGGAGCAACAATTTTATTTGCAGAAACATCCCACAATCAAAGCGCCGAAGAATCTACAACGCATCGAAAATTGTTTTTGAGAGAATCATGCAAGATCCGGCCCCAAAATCAAAATAAAGATTAAAGAAAGCAATTTTGGAATCGTCTCCAGGAGATCCACCATTCCCAAAACATGGCAAGCTTTCATTCAAATACACTATTTTGAAGGAAGGCAAGGATGAAACTTGTATTTTAAGGTTATAAACCTAACAGCAAAATGTAAAAAGGGGCTTTCAATGAAAATGTATTTTGCCGTAGCCTTCTTTGTCACTTTTTTTTTTTTATAGTGTTGAGGCCTTCAATGAATTATCCCCCGTTAGGGTTTTTATGTAGTGCATAAACAATCTATTTTCAATTTTGCTTTTTTGTTTAATAACTAAGGGATATAGAGATAATTTTTCTTAAATTCTAAATCTCTAATTGTTACATAACCTTATTAATAATTTGTTAAGTTTAGTAACCCAAATTAGAATTTGATTATTTCAACCGTCTTTATATAGGATTCTCCATATATAACATCTTTTTATGAAATATATTCTCTTAAATAATATTTTTTTTTAAAACCTAATCCAAACATATCCTAAAAAAAAAAATATTTAGTCCATTTAACCCCGCCAAAATTAACAGATTAAGCTGTGTAATATAGTCCCTCTTTTTATAGGTTAGCAATTTTTTAGTTTCAAAAATTTATTCTCTTTTTTTATCTCATAATTTCCTAATCTAACCTATATGTCCAATCTCCTTCAACTTCACTCCCCACCTCTATTGGAGTTGGACGGCCAATCCTTCTCCTTCCTTATGGTTATGTTCGTCCTTCTCCATTTCATGTCCACTTAGTATGTGTTTGGATTAGCTTTTACAGAATAAATTTTACGATTTATGAAGTAAATATGTGATATGAGCTTTACCTAGGCTTGCAGAAAATGACTTCTGAAACCATGGTTTCAGAAGTTACTAAACACTCACTTAGTCTTTTGGTGGCAAGCCAACAACTCTCAGGCCCCAACATTTTTTCTTAAGAAAAAAAATTGGGCCCAATATATACTTTGATAGTGGGTATTGAAATGAGTTAAGATGCTGATTGAACTTAAAACTAGGCCCAAGTTATTATTTGGACTGTAAAAGTAGGCTCAGGTAAAAACCTTATTGGGCTTGTGAATGCCCAGCTTAAGGGAACCCATTAACGGATTCTTAGAAACACCATATCCGAGAAATATAGAATGGGCCTCCACTATCCCTAATAACACTCTAAATTTTTAGATCCTACCTGTTTCAACAAAACAAAAAAAAAAAAGCTACAGAATTAAAAATTTATTTATCATATATGACATTTTTTTTAATCGGAATATGCATTCAAATAAAGGGTCAGAGATTTCGATATAATAATTATTAAAGATCAAGGCTAGTTGTATTAATAGCCATTAACTCAGTAGAATTTTTTTAATTGATTTTATTCCTTCCATTTTGACGTTCCTTTTTTCTTTTCTTACCTTTTAATTTATATTTTTGAATGTCCGTAGATTAAAGCAATGTAAATTGGATTATCGAGTCAATAAAGTTTATTCTAGATTTACCATGGAACATAAATGAACGTATGGAAACAAATATAAAGCTTGAGATCTTGTTTCATCTTTTTCTTTTTTACCTTTTCTTTATTCTTTACCTTTCTTCTATTTTGCCATCTCAATTTGAACATTTTCCTTCAATACAAACTTTTGTTTTTGTGACTTTTTCCCTAATTAATAAATAACGTAATTATAATGAGTGTTAAACTTAATTATACTTCAAATGTTCAAAATCGGTTGACTATAACTGTGGCATGTTACTAATGTATGCTATAGGTACTACCACAACGATATACTCCATCCGGTCATAATTTTAAGATTAAATTGATTTTTTTGGATAAATTAAGGAACATAATTAAATTACTTTAGAGTATTTTTATGTTTTTCTCTAAATTAATTAGTTTGACTAATAAACTAATATATAATATAAAGATACATAACATATGATATGATTGAATAACTTATTAAGCTTGTTTAATCTCTCTAAAAAAAGTCAACCCAATCTTATACCACTTTGGTCTTATTTATAAGTCTATTTTGACCAAATCTCACATACCAAAGAGGTGTAGTTAACTCAACGATTATGAGGTAAATTTTTAACTTTGCCCTTATTTATGATTGAACATTTTTCAACTGTTTCTCCTCTCTCTATCTTCATAAGTACAATTAATATGGGTAAAATTGTCACAATCTCATTTATTACATAAAACTGGACTTATAAATAAGACCAATTTTTTTGGTTAAAATGAATTTATAAATAGGATCAGAGTGGTAATTAGAACCAGAGGTAGTATATTGTTTGGTTAAAATATATTGATTGTGGTGGTAGGCGTAAATGTGAGCTAGCAGTGTCAAATGAATAATAATTAGTGAATAAATTAATTTTTTTTTTAAAAAAAATAAATTTTTGAAACAAAATTTGTAAGTGATGAATAAGCAAGAAAGGGATCTGCTTTAGTCACAGCAGCTTTATATAGAGCTGAGAATAAAGCACTAAAATTGAACAAGAATAATTCTTATAAAAGAAAGAAAGAAGAATCAAACATCTGAAAATATGAAACATGTATTCTTTATTCCTTTCTTGTTTTATTTACTTTTTCTCTTTTCCCACTTTTGGTTTACAATCCAAAAGCTTTTTAACTGAACAAAACTTCAGAAACGCGATTTTGCATACAATTTGATACACTTCTTGATTTGAAACTTAATTGTGCAAAAATGATAGTATTAGGCATACAATTTAATAAGAAATTCTGTGTTTGGTATATAAAAATAAAAAAGAAACCTATTCCTAAAGTAGCTATAAGTTTTTATTAATTTTAAATTCAGTGTTTGTGTATTTTTTTCTCCTTATTAAATATTATAATTTTACTCTTTTAATACCATTAGCCTTTCTAAGTTTGGTCAATTAGCATCATTAGTTCTGGTACAGAAGCTTATAATGCTAATAGAATAAAGTTATATGATCCTTACAGTAAAAAGAATAAAAAATTGAGAATGATTTAGGGTATGATTAACAAAAAAGAAAAGAAAGAGGCCAAAAAGAGATTTGTTATATTCAAAGTGGCTTTGGTCCAATGTCACATAATAATAAAATGGGTCAAGGTCCTATTTTGGATTGGAAATTGTCACAATGAATTTTGTTCTGGAAATTTTTAGTAGGCAATTTTATCTGATAGTGTCAAAAAATGAGCAATTTTGCCCTGACCGTAATCCTAGTCAATTTTGACCATTAGTTTACTAAATATGCTTAATTGACACTTCATATGTCATTCATGTCATCTTTGTTAAGTTGCAACTTTACCCTGAAATTTTGAAATCTAACTTTAAGAAAAAATAAAGTACTCCTCTGGTCATATTTATAAGTTCACTTTCACATAGAGTGAAAGTGCACTTATAAATAGAATCATAGTGGTAGATGACACATGGACTTTCTAGACAAATTTGCACCTTAGCAAAAATAACGCGGAGGACACGTGGACTATCAGCTCATCATATTTGTTTAAATAACGGTTAAAATTAACTGAGATATCAGTTAAGATAAAATTGCCTCATGTTTTACACTTTTGAGGCAAAATTGTCACTCGGTGACAACTTCCGAGACAAAATTTTCTTAAAAAATAAAATATAAGAGGCAGTCAACATGGTATGAGGTGTGCGTTCCTGAGCATGTCCAACCATACAAGTGCTTCGTTGTGTCCCACTTATTTGAATTAGAAGAAATATTAAAAGGAGTTAAGCATTATTTTTATTAATTATTAATGAAGGTTGTAATTGACGTGCATATATATAATTCAGGTAATGAGGAACACAGCATATATGTTCTCTTTACACGCCAGTCGCTTTATTATCAACGGTGGTTGCCTCTGCCCACCCCGTTAAAAAAACGCTCTCTTTATCTAATTTAATATTTAATATTGATTACTAAGTCTAAGTTTTGTAGACCCATCATGTGCCCAATTATTATAATAATAATATATATCACTTTCCCCTTCCACTCACTGATTTTATTTTATTTTTGGTCCCTGCTGGGTGAGCATGAAGATTCTTCACATGATGCACTGTCATTCTCTCTCTTTCTGTATTTGTTTTTTTAACCAACAAAGAACTAATAATATTAAAATCAGCTAAGTTACAATGCCATATAAGTAAAATTACAACAACCAAACATACATAATGAGAAAGTCAGCCACAAAACCTAACTAACAAACTAGAGAAACAAATATATAAGAGTTCTTCAATACAACAAGAGCATTAGAACAAAATTAAAGGACGAGACCGTTCCAATTAAACTTTGGCAATCCTCCTGACCATCAAATCTACTTCTATGGGAACACATCTGCAAGCAAGGTTCCTAACCAAATTCCTTGACACACGAGTATATAGACTCAAGGAGAACAATATTCAACATATTATCAGAAAACGCACAATCAAAGAGACAATAAAAAAGGGAAACCCAACTCTAGCTCGAGGATGAGTAGTAATGTCATACACACTAAACATGCCCATGTCTAACCCCAGTGACAAAACCAAGAAATTATTTTAGCCCGGGTAAAAAAATAAATATATAGAACTATTTACTAAATAATATCACATAACATTAAAAATATAAATAAATAATAATCGACAATTATAAATCAAAAGATAATATAGTAAACAAAAATTCTATGACGTTTGGAAGGAGACTTATTATAAAGTGCATCACTTTCATAAATTATTTTCTTAGAAATATTACTTTCTGAAGTTATTTTCTTCTTAAAGAACACATCTATACTTTTCTGTTTATTTTTACTCATCTTTTTCAACCTACAACAAATTTGGTGACACAGAATATATATTAATGTCAGTGTTAATTAGTATCTTGTGTCATTAAGCATTAATTCTTATATTACTATCCAATCCACATCAGCACAAAATTTTGAGTGAGGTGAAAAGAATAACTTTCATAAAATACGTAGAATAACTTTCAAAAAAAGGAGTGAGGTGAAAAGAAGTGATTTTGAGTATCTATTTAATCCTTAAAATGAAGATGAACAACGCCGGATATAAGATGATACTAACATTTTCAGTAAGTATCTTAAACAAGAATTTTACTTTCCTCTCACATCCCAATGAATAATAAACCAAACATTGTCATAATAAACAAAAGAGTATAATTATAGAAAAGATAAGAGATTAGCTGAGGACAAATTATTAGTCAAAATAAAATATTATATAAAATATACATATAAATACATAAGATACGAGAAAGCTAGCGGGCCAAGGCCCCAACTGGCCATAACATGGCTCCGCCAGCCACTGACTAACCCTATAATGAACAATGTTGATCAATACACTAAATATGCACATGTTTAGCCAATGATGAACAACGCATACAGTCATACTGAACAGACCCAAAATGATGATTCTCAATTGTCTATCTATTTCACATTCCTTAGACAAAATACCCACAAAATACTTTACCTGACCCATCATAGCCAGGTACACGATGCAAGTCGGATCTGGAATAGTCAGGGTGAAACTCTGAAAAACCGGATGGGCAATAAAAAAAAAAAAAAAAAAAAGCTCCAACCCGCAAGCCAATCTTTAAATTAATTTCTTTCTTAAAAGACATGCAAGATTATCATATTCCACGTTTCCACCCCATTTAAGTTGTCTTTATCAAGGGAGTTAATTAACCTAATGTGTTTATTATTTCCTCCTCTCCATCTTTTGAAAAAAAGGTCTTGTAATTAGGAACAACAAAGAGAGAAACATATATTTACTCTAACTTAATTAAATAATTGTCTACCAATTAAAATTGATGAAAGTGCTAGCTTTGAAGTGAACTATATAAGTATACGGGGAGAACTGTTAATTATTCGGTGGTCGTTATAATGGGATTACAACTAATTAATGAGGTTGGAAGGGAGGTCGTTATCAGGGAATGCTCAGTTTGAAATATATATGATTGTATCCAATTGAAGTCAAATATGTATTTTATATATGCGTGTGTGTTTTGGTCGCTATAGCTTAGCTAGATTGAGTCAAACATGTGATACAATAGCCATGTTTCTTGCGCAGTTTACATGGGAAAGAAAACAAAGAAAGCAAAACCCAACTGAAGTCTCAAGATATAGAAGATCACGCAGATCATGAAGGGTTGACCCTTTCTACTCGAGATACTTGGTCTATACCAGCTAGACTATAAAATATGCGAGTTGTGTTTGAATCCTACCTAATTAAAAAAGATTTATCAATGGTGGTTGGATCAGGTTGGGTCTAGTGAAAGGAGCTAGTCCATTACAACATGTCAAACCAAGGTTCCAAATATTCTTATTGGGAGAAATGCCTACATTTAATGCTTGATAGTGTCTTGAATATAATTTTCTTCAATAGGAGGACACCTATGCTTAGCCAAGAAAAAAAAGAGAGTACAGATATCCTAACCGTAAAGCATCAATTTTGATTAGTCGGTTATTCAGTACCTGATAGTATGATTCAAAAAAGCGTCGGCTAAGTATAGAATGGCCAAAGAGTTGTTAAAAAAAAGTGAAAATCCCTTTAAGATCACAAAGGACCAAGAAACTGTTAAAAAAGTCCTACAGAAAATTCTGATGTAAAAAAAGTTTCATTGACAACTCCTTCATTAGGTAATTAACAATTTCATATGAAGGTTTTAACAACTCCGTGGAACTTTTTTGATATCAGAATTTTCTGTGAAACTTTTTTGACATTTTATTGGTTCCTTGGAACCTTAAAAGAATTTTCCCTAAAAGAAATGAAGGGTTGACCCTTTGTAACCAAACAATAACATGAAATGTCATTATTACCATTCATGTCTCCCTTAATTACATATTTATTTGGATCCGTCTTGGTTTTTCAAGCCGTGAGTATTGGGATAAGACTACCCTCTTCTCTTTCCTTTTTTCAAAGAAATTAATTGTTGTGGTGGATGTAATACCCGGATATTCAATACCCGGGTGACCATTAATTATAAATAAATATTCATTTAAATGTTAAAAGTGAAAATGTGGTCTCAAATATTGAGCAAAATTTCCTTGTTACTTAGGGGAGATTCTTTGTGAAAATTAGAAAAGAAAAGAGTTAAAATCCCCGACAAAAGTATTTTTATAAGGCTGAGAAAACTACCGAAAATATTATGATAAATCTCATATGACAAAGGTTATCGACAAAAACTTAGGAAGTATGTTATCTTTAAATTTAGAAATTTTTGAGATTATTTCCTAGGAAAATAAAGATGCATAAATAAAATAATATTAAAAGTGCTTTTTTTTTTGAGTATTTTTAATATTTTACATGGGGTATAAAATGCCAATGTAAGTCAAATAGTTGTGAGATAATAGTTGATCCTAAATAATAAAATTATCAACAATTAGTAAATGGCTAATTAAGTAATTAATGGCTAATTACTTGGATTAAAATATAAGATAAATTAGAAAAAAATAATAATAAATAAGGCTGAAATTCGAAATAAATAAATAAATAAATAAAAATAAAAAAATAATTTTATGCTTAGAAAAATAAATAAAAAATAAAAAAAAAAAATAATATCTAGATATTTTGATTAAAATAATATTATATTTGGTAAAAAAAGCCAACGGGACATTTGAGAATGGATAGAAATAAAATCCTACACCGAAACATAGGAATAAAGCCTAAGTCATCTGGACTTTTTATAAACCAGTGAAAATTCTTCTCGAAGTGACCTGTCTCCGAAGTCAGTTCTGGAACCAACAGGGTATTTAAGATTAGGGTAGGAGAGAGAAAATGCAGATAGAGGATTTAGAGTCAATACTGAAACAAGTAGTTGCCGTGAATTAGGAATCTAGTGACTTAGGTCAGATCATATTACAAACCAGTGGATTTTTGCCTAGACGCTGACACTTCCGGAATTCAATTCCGTAACCGAGGGTGTCTGGCCTAAAATCTTGACAGTAACGGAATACCCTTAATGGGATCATAAAATTCATTAAACTAGATATTCCTAATGAGAAAGAAAGAAACTTCGAAACTCGCCGTCGCATTTCGCGATTCGTCAAGATTACGCGTTTCGGACACGGGACCGAAACTTTATCGATGCGGCTCGATGTCACCATCAAGATGACATCATTTTTTTGACTTTTTGGGCCAAGGAGGTCGGCACCCATGGATGGAGGGCCAAGATGGATTATGGCCAAAACCCTAGATCCAACAGTCGAAATATAACCCGATGAAGTTCGATTTATTTACGAAAGCGCCATTCCCTTCCTCTATAAATAGCAACCTCCCTTCCTCTCATTTCTCACAATTCCTAGAGCTTTCTAGTGAGAAGTTAGAGAGAAGGCAGAGCCGAAGAAGTGCTAGCCGGACCCGGGTAAATTTTTCTGGTCCCTGGTCTTAAGCTTCGGTGTTTTATTCGGTAAATGTTTATAGTAGAAAATCTTGTTTTTATCTTTAATCTTCCAATATATTATAGATATCATATTTTTGGGTAGATATGATATATATATGATGGGAAAAGGATTATGGCAAAATTTTGGAAGATTAGAGTCAAAACAGTGAAGCTCGCGAAATTCCGCCAATAGGTCCAACTAGGGGCAAAATGGTAATTTTACCTAAAATGCCCGTTATACTGCTAAAAATTGTTGAATATTGTCCTGATAGGATATCGTTGATAATCGGACCGTTTTTCACTCATTGTTGTTGTGCCGCCGTCACCCCCATTTGTTTTACCGCCGTCGGACCACTTTTCGTCAAAACGCCATTTTTTTGCGCCGAAACGTTCCTTGTACCATAACGAAGGTACGGACGCGTATTGTAACCCTAATCTTGTACTGCTCATATACATATATGTGATAGATACATTCATAAAGCGAGGCTCGTTAGAGTTGTCAATCATACTTACGGTTTAAACGGGTTATGGACATGATAATACCGTATGAGTTTTCCTAGCGCGAGGACACGTGTTGTGATCGTGGCACGGGGTATGTGCGGACATGTTGTTGGGCTTTACATATTGCTTTGTGCTTATGTTGTCATTTTTTTTGTTCATACATCCGCTCCGTGCTTATGTGTTGATATCTTCTTTGTATTGTAATGAATATATGTTGTCCATATCTTTGTTTTATTTGAGTATAAGGTTAGATTACCCGAGATCCATATGGGAAATGGATCTCGTAGCATCGGTCGGGAGGACCGAGGGTTGGAGACCGGGGCAAGCGACGGCGTAGATTTCCGAATGAAGATTTATTTTGTTTTTTCGTATTTACTTACGAACCTTGGATGATTTGTATCATTACTCTTACACTATGGTTAACGTTTTGTTAATGGTTCAGTTACTCAGTTACTATTCTGCTCTCATGCTCTACTCTGCTCTACTCTGCTATACTCTGATTGAAAAAAAAAAAATTCCGCTTTCAAAATGGGATGTTACAGTGGAGTTGTTGGTTTTTTTAAAAAAAATATTTGAACCATTCATCCTGGTTATATGTTTATTGCTCTCGATTAAGAATGTTTTTAAAATTATAATCTATATGTTTCTTTTTGGGAGAATCCTATATAAAGACGGTTGAATTACCTAAATTCTAATTTGGGTTGATAAACTTAACAAATTATTAATTGGGTTATGTAACATAATTAGAAATTTAAAATTTAGACCAAATTACCTCTGTGTCCCTTAGTTGTTAAAAAAAAAAAGAAGCAAAATTGAAAGCAGAACAATTAGGTTGCTGATTTGGAGCGGGAACTGTATACCCTCTTCCGTATGAAGAATCATATTGTTGTTGATAGTTTTCATTATATCCAGTTGCAGGAACACCTTGCTGCACTTGTACGGATGCTGGCTCCTAATAAACAAGCAATAAAACAATTTTGTTTTTTTAAAAAAAATCAATTGCAGCAAGATAGTGTTTTCCCTGGAGAAAATGTTGAAGGAACAATATACATACCTGATAATTTCCACCATATGCGGAATTATCCGCACTGTAAAAGATCTGCTCTATGATTGAGAATTTTCAAAGGCAGTAGTCTTTAAGTCTAACTCTGCAGCCGTATTTGAGGAATATACAGGAAAAAAACAGAGGCCTTTAATTTCTTTCTTTTTTAATTTTTCCAAATACTGAGACGAACATGGTAAAATTACTGGCTAGAAAGCATAGCACAATTACATTAAGATCACAACTATTTTGAATTGCATGAAAACAGAGCTTTATAATCTAGGATACTAAGATTAAAATAATTGTCTCACTCCAGCAATAAAAACTTTTCCTAGTGATCTGTAGTTCGACAAGGTAAATAGCATATATGATCGTTATAGCATATTCCTCAATCTCCAGAGCTAGAAGATGTCGTTGTTGTTTTCGGCTAGACTTTTGAATCGGCTTTTGTTCAGGTGTGTAGAGACTTAGGATTCACTCCCAAGCTAGAAGACAGATCCACTCCTGATTTCTCCGCTGTGATTCCAAAGTTGGCTCTCAAATCAACGATATCCAATTGGTCCGTTAAATCTGGAGTGGAAAAACCTCACCCGCTGGAATATAGCTCTGTGGAGAGGCTCGTTCGTACAACAATGGCGTCCTGGCTTCCGTGGATGGACATGGTTAGAGATATTATTGGAAAATATCTCAAATTTAAATATTCTAGATTGGGTCATTGACCTAATTTAATATTTGTTGAGTTTACCAGCCTTATATATAATTTTCCTATTTCAACCGTCTTTTTATGACATTCTCTCCCTTTCTTTTTCTCTCTGAACATTATTAAAATTGTATTGATATGTGTTTTCCATTTGTAGAAGCCTTCTTTTCTTTTTGACCGCTATTTATTTAACACAAAAAGTCTAACCGGATCAAAATTAAGTATAATGTGATTCAATGTCTTTGATATGAATTTTTTTTATTAGATTATATAAACCATATTTAGTAACTCTTGTAATACTCCACTACTAACTACCCCATTAATCACTAAATAGGCCTATAACGGGGACAAAGGTCCACTTCTAATGAAACTTTGGCAATCCTCTTGATTATCAAATCTGCTACCATGGGAAGGCATCTGCAAGCAAAATTCCTAACCAAATTTCTTGACACAAGAGTATACTTAAGGAGAACAACATTCAACATATTATCATAGCTAGAACGCACAATCAAAGAGACAATAAGAAAGGGAAACCCAACTCCTGCCCAAGGATGAATACACACTCAACATGCCCATGTCTAGCCCTATAATGAACAGTTTTGATCAATACACTGATTATGCATATGTTTAGCCAATGATGAACAACGCATATAGTCATACTAAACAGGGCCAAAATGATGATTCTCAATTATCTATCCATTGCACATTACTTAGACAGAATACCCACAAAATACTTTACCTCCCTACCATAATAGCTACCTTCGACCAAACATAACCAACTTTTGAAGATGTCTCAAGAACCTTGTTTTTGGGGCTTAGATTAGTCAATCCGACTCTTTCCCCCAATATATATATATATATATATATATATATATATAAGTATTTCATAGAGATTTTGTAACATATGTTATAAGTAAATAATTTTTTAAATTTTCTTAATATCCCCAAATTAGTTAACTATGGCTTATATTCATGGTTGGGTGTAGTATTTGTTTTTCATACAACAGAGCTGCAACTCAAACAGACTTAATCAAGAAGTGAACATGGACAATCAATGCCTATTTAAAACCTATGCAGTAGAATATACAGATTCTTTTGGATAGGAGGTATGTATATAGCTCCAACCAAGATTGTCAAACTTACGAGTTTAAATAAACTCGTGACAATGACGTAAACTCGTAAGAGTTTACTTTTATTATTAAATAGATATTACTAGTGTATAATTAAATAATTAAAATATAAAAATGACAACAATTTGATTTAAATATATTTTAAATCCAAATAATTGAAATTAAATTCATTAACATTCATCATTTATCATATTTAATAAAGAAATTTCTATAAAATTTCTATATAAAGCCAATGAGCATAATCAAATTAAAAAAGTTAACATGAGTTTAAGAGTAAGTTAACACGATTTTGTAAGCTAGAAACGTAAAAATGGTAAATTCGGTGTATAAACTCGTGAGTTTAATCGAGCTTACGACTAGCACGAGTTTACCACAAACTCGACTTGTTTTTGTAAGCTTGAAGCGTAAAAACGGTAAACTCGGATAGTCAACTCGCGAGTTTGACAACAATGGCTCCAACGCGCAAGCCAATCTTTAAATTAATTTCTTTCTTAAAGTACACGCGAGATTCTCATATTCTCATACGAGTTAAGTGAGTTAATTAACCTTGTGCGTTTATTATTTCCTCCTCTCCATTTTTTGAAAAAGGTCTTGTAATAGGAACAACAAAGAGAGAAACATATATTTACTCTAACTTATTAAATAATTGTCTACCAATTAAAATTGATGAAAGTGCTAGCTTAAGTGAACAATATAAGTATACGCGGAGTCATTATAATGGGGTTAGAGTTAATTAATGAGGTAGGCAGGGAGGTCGTTATCAGGGAATGTTCAGTTTGAAATTTGAATTATATATGATTGTTATCCGATTGAGTTGTACATATAGTTGAAAGTCAAATGCGTATTTTATATATGCGTGTGTTTTGGTCGCTATAGCTAGCTAGTTTGAGTCAAAGATGTGATACAAGAGCCATGTTTCTTGCGCAGTTTACATGGTAAAGAAAACAAAGAAAGCAAACCCAACTGAAAGTCTCAAGATATAGAAGATCACGCAGATCATGAAGGGTTGACCCTTTCTACTCAAGTTACTTGGTCTAGCATCATGGTCCATGGACCAACTAGAATGTAAAGTATGCTAATTGTGTTCGAATCCTACCTAATTAAAAAAATTTACCAATAGGGGTTAGATCAGGTTGGGTCTAACGAAAGGAGCTAGTCTCTTATAACGTGTCAAACTAAAGTTTAAATCTTTATCGAGAGAAATACTCATATTTAGTGTCTGATAGTGTCTTGAATATAATTGTCTCCAATACCAAGATACCTATGCTTAGTACACAAAAAGGAGAGTAGAGATATCCTGACCATAAAGCCTCAATTTTGATTAGTTGATTATTCGGTACTGATAATATGATCCAAAAAAGCGTCGGTTGAATATAGAATGGCCAAAGAGTTGTTAAAATAAATGAAGGTTTGACCCTTTGTAACTAAACAATGACATGAAATGTCATTATGACCATTCATGTCTCTCCCTTAATTACATATTTATTTGGATCCATCTTGGTTTTTCAAGCCGTGAGTATTGGGATAAGACTACCCTCTTCTCTTTCCTTTTTTTTTTTTAAAGAAATTAATTATTGTGGTGGAGTTTTTTTTTTTTTTTTTAATTGCATTTGAATATTTCAACCATTCATCCTGGTTATATGTTTATTACTCTCGATAAAGAATGTTTTTAAAATTATAACCTATATGTTTCTTTTTCTCTCTCAACATTATATTATTAAAATTGCATTGGTATGTGTTTTCCATTTGTAGTAGCCTTCTTTTCTTTTTGACCGCTATTTATTTTACACAAAACGTCTAACCGAAGCTAAATTAAGTATAATGTGATTCATGAGTTTTTGGTATGATTTTTTATTTATTTATTAGATTATATAAACCATATTTTGTAACTCTTGTAATACTCCACTACTAACTAACCCCTTTGGCCCCTTTTTTTTTTTTTGATTGGTTGAGAGTTATTGGTCATGTTCTTATGGAAGAGCCCACGAACTTGTCTTTGAATATTATATTTTTCATACTTATAAATCTATATATTTTCTTTAATAATTATTAATATAAGAGCCAGTTGACTATATTTAGAAAGATTAAGAAAATTAATTAAGTGACATTAAAATATTTATATTTATCGTTTTTTTTCAAACTAATTTTCTTGACGTAGAAACTGATATATAATTTAATGATAGACAACATATATATTACATGATTGAATACTTTATTTAATTTCCTTAATTTCTTTAAAAAATTCAGTACAAGATAAAGGTTGTGACAATAATCATTCTTTCATCTTTGAGGATATAGTGGGTGATACTAGGTTATTTATGTATAGAGGGATTGACATGTGTTGTTGATGAATAACCTTAGAAAAAAAATCTTGTTTTTACAGATTATTTAGCTAAAGTCTCCCATTGTATGGTAGATAACTTTTGTATTTTTAATCAGCGTTCACCTATTAGCAATGGATATTAGTATTTATTTAAGGAAAAAAAAAAAGCATGTGTGTACAAGATAAATGATTTCGGCATATGAGTACATTTTTTTCTAATTTTTATAATCATTTTGTTGAATTTTATGCCAATGTAGTGGAAGGAGATAATCAAATTTCATTTTCAAATATGAGAATCTTTGAAATATGAAGAAATGGGCAGCGAAGTCTGAGTGTAATAATGCAATGCAGAGACTCAACTCTCTTAGATCGATGTTTGCCTATTTGATCATCCCACCCTTTAAAATAGAGGTGAGGAATGATGAAGGAAATATATATATAATTTTAATTGTACGTAATGTTTTGTTTTTCGTTATTTAAAAAAAGTCCAGTTTACATTTAAAATTAAACATGTCATATAATTTATGAGAAGTCCTATTTTTTTTAAAAAAATTGAGTAGAAGGACTTGATATGTAATTTATACACAGAAAGAAAGTATCAATACTCAATTTTTTTCCTTTAAAACAATATTAGGGCTGTTTGAGTTGGCAGTGAGACAACACGTTTATGTAAATTAAGACAAAACTCATCTCACAAACTTACCTCTTATACCGTAAATTACGTTAGAAAAATAGCTTCTACCGCTAATCCAAACTGGCACTAAAAATAATGTTTGTTTTGTTTTTTAAAACGAGAAAAAGAGTATTGTCAAGTCAAGAATAGGGACTAATTAAAAATATCCTATTTGTAGTTTTGTGAAAGAAATGAAGAAGCAAGTGTTGGGCAGAGGGGATACAATTGAGTGGCAATAATTAAGACAAATTGTATGGACAAACAGAAATAATGGTGGATTTGTAATACCCTAAAAATCACGCTTATAATAAGTATCACAGTTTAGTAAATAATACCTATTGAAGATAGGTGAATATGGGATCTCACATAATAAGTTTTAAGAATCTTATGTTATACGGTAATTACTATGAATATTTGAAAAGAGAAAGAGTTAAGATCCACGAGAAGTGTATTTTATAAAGCAAAGTAAATGACCTAAAAATATTATGGTAAATACCATATGATAACAAATCTTGATAAAAACTTGGGAAGTATGTTATCTTGAATTTTAGAAATTTTTGGGATTATTTTCCTGGAGAAATATTGAGCATAAATAAAATATTATTAAAAAGCACTTTATGGCTCTTTATTTTTAATATTTTATATAGGATATAAAATACCAATGTCAGTTCAATAGTTGTGAGAAAATAATTTATCATAATTAAGGAAATTATCAACAATTAGTAAATGACTACTTAGGTAATTATTGGCTAATTGTTTAGATTAAGATATAAGTAAATTAATTAGTAAATAATTAAATAAAGAGGGAGAAATTCGAAATAAATAAATAAATAAAAATAATAAAATAAAAATAAAATATAAAATGCAAAGAAAATTAAATAAAAAATAAAATATTTGGATATTTGGAATATAATAATAATATATATGGTAAAGAGCCAACATGACATTTGAGAATGGATAGAAATTAAATCTTACACCAAAACATAGGGATTTAGTCTAAGACATCTGGACTTTTTATGAACCAGTGAAATTCTACCTCGGAGTGGGCTATCTCCGAAGCTGATTCTGAAGCCAACATAGCAAATAAAGAGACCGGGTATTTATGAGAATAGGCAGATAGTAAAAAGTGAACCCGTGGTAAACTTGAGTGTTGTGACAAACCAGGAATAAGGTTTCTTACGACAGGACATATTTCAAACCCGTGAATTATTGTCCGTAAAACACGTGTATCGGAAGTTATTTCCGCAGAACCGACCGCGTCGGCTGAAATGTTCAGCCAAAGAATGAAATACCCTCAATGAGATTAAAAATTTAGTCAACCCAGGTATTGTTAATGAGAAAGATTAGACCTTCAAAACAACGTTGTCGAATTTTGAGTTTCGACAAGATTACGCGATTCGGACACGATCGGGAACTTTATCGGTAAGTCAAGCACATGTGACGTCATGCATGACATCATCTTCTTCTAGAAGGATGATGTCGGCACATAGGTGTATGGCAAGGATGATGCCACGTGTCCAAGTGCGATCCGACGGTCGAAATCCGATCTGAAGAACTTTTGTGAAATTCCAACCTTGTCCCTCATTTCTTCTATAAATAGAAGCCTCTTCCTCTTCATTCTTCACCCCTCAAAATCGTGCCTTAGAGAGAAGTTAGAGAGAAGGAAGAGCTCTCAGAAGTTCTAGCCAAGCCGGGGTAAGTTTTTCGATCCCTGGTCTTAAGTTTCGGTAGTTCTTTCGGTAGATATAGTAGAAATGCTAGAATTAGCTTTAAATTTCCCGAGATAGTTTGAATATCATATTTAGGGGTAAATATGGTACTTATTTCGAAAATATGTGGGGAAAAGAGGTCTGTCGAAATTCCGGAGAAATAGAGCGAGAAAACAATAAGCTCGCGAAATTCCGCCGATTAGTCTAACTAGGGGCAAAATGGTAATTTGTACCTAAAATGCCCGGAATGCTTCTAAAAAATTGATAAACATTGTCATTATAGGATATCTGAGTTATTCGGACCGCTTTCGTACCGCCGTCATCCCGCTGTTTTTTTTCCGCTGTCAGACGTACCGCTGCTTTCCGTCGAAATTTTCGTTTTCCGCCGAAAGTACCAAAAGAACCGTCAGCGAAGGTACGTTCGCGACGTACAGTAACACTAACTCTGATGATTATGATATGCTTATATATGCTTGTTTGTGTTCTGTCGAGACTCGTCTCATTTGAAATTGGTGGAGTTATGAGTACGGGTTATGGTATTGTTAACACCGTTGAGAGTTTTCCTAGCGCTATGGACATGACGGTACATCGTGGCACCGGAGAGTGTGCGACTGGGATAACAAACATACTGCAGGGGCTGTGTATTGTTATTGCCGTATATACATATTTGTGTATCATTTGTGGGCCGTTGTAGTAGTTTTTGTGAAAATGTCATGAATACATGTCATACATATATTGTCTACATAAGCATGAGGTTAACCGTTACCTGAGGTCCGATGGGCATTGGATCTCAGTCTGCATGATTAGACAGGATTCGGGTAATGAACCGGAGGAGGCACCCGGGGACGGAGCTATAGATATACGCCGATGAGACGGAGCCATGAGAAGACACGGTCAAAGGAAATGCGGGAAGAAAGTCAACGAACCTACCTTATGGCATGAATCTAATAAAGTTACTTCATATCATTTGGTGCTTGAACTAGAAGGGTCGTCTATGTGGTTCAGTCAATCAATCACCCTAGCACAGTGAGACTTCCACTAGACCTACCCAGCCTGGCTAAATGAGATGATTTAACTGAGTTAGGTTCAATGCCCCAAGTCTACTCAAGGCTCGGATGAACAGGGTATAGTTACACAGAAGAACTGTAATTATAAGTTTTGTATTATTGTATCACATGAACATTCCTTCGGGAAATTTCTAATATATCAGTATACGTCAGGCATCATCATATGTCTGAGTATTTTCATATCAGTTACTCATTGTTAAACTCGTTGTTATACCTCTTTGTTCAAATTTTTAGTACATGCTCTCCGTTTCCGCAAAACGCAAAGTTGTAGCACCTCAAAACTCTGATGAATTTTTATAAAACCACGTGTCAACAGCACGATTTATGCTACGAAATTTGGGGTGTTACAGGATTGGCCAACACCAAAGTCTGTCGTCTTTGGGCTGCAGCATCATTTCACACTTTGAAAATGAGATTTTTTTTAAAAAAAAAATACCACTTAAATTTTAAAATGTTAAATATATGATTTTCCAACAAAAATAAGTTATAAATTGTTTTACTATTTTTATTAATCTTATTACTATTGTTGTCAATAAGATTTTTAAATTTAAATGATATTTTTATGTCATTTTTCCAAAAAAAAAAAAATTTGATGCATTCTTCAAAAATAATAAAATTTTACCAATCAGAGTAGATGAAGAAGAGAAGAGGCTAGTTTGGAGACAGTGCTCTGGGCTTAGTTCAGCCAAGCATCTGGCAATAAAATAGCTAATTCGGGGGGTTTTTTTTTTTTGGTAATAATTAAATAACATGCTTAACTCATTTTTGTTCTTGTCAGAGTAAGTGTGTATTTGGGTCCCATTATCTCAAGAAAATATAATAATTTTTTTAAGCAAAACCTTGATTTTGATGGACACTTCATTTAAAGTTCAAAATTCGATTATTATGCTCTAGAACCATATGGTTTCAGAGGAAAAATTAAAACCATGTTTTCCCATAAAGTTAGGGTGATCACTTTTTGAGAAAAATAATTACAATATCATAAGGAAATACCATTCAACTGCAAAACCCTCTTGATAAAAAAGGACAAAATGATATTAAAAGAAATAACAAGTTAATGCAAACCCTCTTCTTTATTTGTGAGTATTGCATTAATTAAGGTCATTTTTAATAGTTTACACACACACAAAAAAGTGGTTTTGACAACAACTGTCCAAATATTTTCAATTATTAACATAACATCTTTTTATGAAATCTATTCTCTTAAATAATTTTTTATAAAAAAAAAATATTCTTTAAAAGCTAATCCAAACAGATCCTAACAAAAAATTTATTTAGTCTGTTTAAACCCGCCAAAATTAACAGATTAAGTTGTGTAATATTGTCTTCCTTTTTATAAGTTAGCCATTTTTAAATGTCAAAAATTTGTTCTTATTTTTTATCTCGTAATTTTCCAATCTGACTTATATGTCCAATCTCCTTTAACTTTACTCCCCACCTTATGCTTATGCTTATGTTCGTCATTCTCCATTTCTTGTCCACTTAGTATGTATTTGGATTAGCTTTTGAAAAATAACTTTTACGATTTACGAAATAAGTATGTAATATGAGTTTTATCTTAGCTTGCGAAAAATGACTTCTAAAATCATGGTTTCAGAAGTTACCAAACAAACACTCACTTAGTCTTTCGGTGGCAAGCCAACAACTCTCAATCCCCAACATTTTTTCTTAAGAAAAAAAATTGGGCCCAATCTATACTTTGATAGTGGGTATTGAAATGAGTTAAGATGCTGCTTGAACTTAAAACTAGGCCCAATTTATACTTGTTGCTTAAGCAAGGTTTCGAGTTCGAGCCTCGTGAATGTAGAAAAGCCCCGTTGGGAGACTCTCCCACCATAGGTAGGTGCGCGATGCGGGTCGGATCTGAATTAGTCAGAGCGAAGCTCTGGATATCGGATGGGCAAAAAAAAAAAAATCTTAAAACTAGGCCCAAGTTATCATTCGGACTGTAAAAGTAGGCTCAGGTAAAAACCTTATTGGGCTTGTGAATGCCCAGCTTAAGGGAACCCATTAACGGATGCTTTGAAACACCACATCCGAGAAATATAGAATGGGCCTCCACTATCCCTAATAGCACTTAAATTTTTAGATCCTTCCTGTTTCGCCCAACAAAAAAAGCTACATAATTTAAATTTTATTTATCATAAATGACATTTTTTTAAATCGGAATATGCATTCAAATAAAGGGAAACGATAATGTAAGACCTCAGAGATTTCAATATATTAATTATTAAAGATCAAGGCTAGTTTTATTAATAGCCATTAACTCAGTAGATTATTATTATTATTATTGGTTTTATTCTTTCAATTTGGACGTTCCTTTTTTCTTTTCTTACCTTTTAATTTATATTTTTGAATGTCCGTAGATCAAAGCATTGTAAATTGGATTATCGAGTCAATAAAGTTTATTCTAGATTTACCATGGAACATAAATGAACGTATGGCTTTTATCAAAATAAATAAATAAATGAACGTATGGAAACAAATATAAAGCTTGAGATCTTGTTTCATCCTTTTCCTTTTACCTTTTCTTTATTCTTTACCTTTTTTCTATTTTGCCATCTCAATTTGAAAATTTTCCTTCAATACAAACTTGTATTCCATGTTCTAATTATAAGACCAGGTTGACTTTTTTTTTGGAGAGATCAATGAAGCTAAATAAGTTACTACCTCTGGTTCTAATTATAAGAGCTAATTGACATTTTTTAGGAGAGATTAATGATGCTAAATAAGTTACTTAATCATTTTCATAGGTTATGTTTTCTTAGATTATATATTAGTTTATTGGTTAAACTATGTAGTTTGAAGAAATAAAAAAAAATACTCTAAGCTAATTTAATTAGCTTCCTTAATCTCTCCAAAAAAGTCAACTAGCTCTTATAATTAGGATCGGAGGGAGTACTTAATAATATCATATATTATGTATCCTTAGATTATATATTAGTTTAATAGTCAAACTAATTAATTTGGAGAAAAAAAATAAAAATAAAAATACTCTAAAGTAATTTAATTAGCTTTCTTAATCTCTAAAAAAAAGTCAACTTGATCTTATAATTCGGACTGGAGAGAATATTTTTGTAACTTTTTCCCTAATTACTAAATAACATAGCTATAATGAGTGAGAAACTTAATTATATTTCAAATGTTCAAAATCGGTAGGCTATAATTGTGGCATGTTACTAATGTATACTAGGTAGTAGCATAACGATATACTTCTATGGTCCTAAATATTGGACATATTTTATAGTGTAATAGTACAATTTACATTATAAACTAGGTTTTATATTTAGAAGTAAAGGTGGTAATATGTTGTTTGGTTAGAAATATATTGATTGTGGTGGTAGGCGTAAATGTGAGTCAAATGAATAATAATTAGTGAATAAATTAATATATATATTTTTGAAAAAAAACTTTGTAAGTGAGGAATAAGCAAGAAACGGATCTGCTTTAGTCACAGCAGCTTTATATAGAGCTGAGCATAAAGCACTAAAATTGAACAAGAATAATTCTTATAAAAGAAAGAAAGAAGAATCAAACATCTGAAAATATGAAACATGTATTCTTTATTCCTTTCTTGTTTTTATTTACTTTTTCTCTTTTCCCACTTTTGGTTTACAATCCAAAAGCTTTTTTAACTGAACAAAACTTCAGAAACACGATTTTGCATACAATTTGATACACTTCTTGATTTGAAACTTAATTGTGCAAAAATGATAGTATTAGGCATGGATGTGGAAAAATAAAATATTTTAATAAGAAATTCTGTGTTTGGTATATAAAAATAAAAAAGAAACCTATTCCTAAAGTAGCTATAAGTTTTTATTAATTTTTAATTCAGTGTTTGTGTATTTTTTCTCCTTATTAAATATTATAATTTTACTCTTTTAATACCATTAGCCTTTCTAACTTTGGTCCATTAGCATCATTAGTCGTGGTACAGAAGCTTATAATGCTAATAGAATAAAGTTATATGATCCTTACAGTAAAAAGAATAAAAAATTGAGGATGATTTAGGGTTTATTTGGGATATTTTGATGAAATTTCATATTTCAATTGAATAGCACCACCAAAACCCCTCATCTGATCTATATGAGAGAGGTTACGTGTTCATATCCTAGGTGGTTTGTGTGATACTCCCTCCGATTTATAAATGTAAGATTTATTTGATTTTTTTATTTTGTGAAATTAAGAAGAAATAGAAATAGAAATACTCTAAAGTAATTTATTTAGCTTCTTTAATCTATTTTAAAAAAATTAATTTTATCTTATATTTAGTAAGTATATGTGAATTCCCTCTCTTGTCAAAAACTCTTTTATTTGTTTATTTTGAATTATAATAAAGGCAAGCCGTGGATAGCAGTGAGAAAGCAAACTCTTGTTGCTCAAGAAGAAGTGTTGAGATGTGATTTGAAGTCTTCAGTTTGGATGAAAGCAATTGGTTCTTTCTCGGAAACCCCACTCTCTTCATTCTTCCTTCTTCCTCCTTCCTCTTCCCTTCCATTTGTACTTTCTTGTATTTCCCACGTCACTCTCACACATTATTATGTCCCCTTCATTTCTTTTTCCTTATCTCACACCCTTTTGTTTTCAATATCATTTACATCTCTTTATTATTTACCTTATCTTACAATCATTTATATCTCATTATCAAAATCATTCAAAGTTATCTATTTATAAGTCAATTGCACCAAAAAAAAATTTGTACAAAACATAAGTCACTTGTATGGTAATAAATGAGGTTTAATCCCTATCTAATATTGGTTGAACACATGGAAAAGAGATGAGAGAGAGCGGGGTGTAAATGCGTAGATATTAAAGGACGTAAAAGAAAATGTCAGCCATTTTATAAATAAGAGCAAATATGAAAAAAAAAATTATACATTTAATGCTATTTTTGATTTATAAGAATGAGACACAAATGACTTATATTAAGGTACAGAGTGGTACTATGTAAGTTTTTTTTTTTTTTTTAATGTTATACTATTTTAAATCTTAACTACTTTTATTTAGTACCCTCCATCTGGCAGGAATATTATTAAAATTATATCTTAAAATTTGAGAAAAGACATGTACTTAATGACAAAGTAGAAATTCAAGACAAATAAATAGGGACAAATAAAGCACTAAAATTTAAATTTATAATAAATTATTTAACAAATTCTAATGATATGGCCCACTTTTTACATTACACACAATTTATGTGAAAATATATTTAGTTAAATTAAAATTAAGAAAGAAAAAAAAAAAAAAAAAACTCCTGTAAGAAGAAGTGATGCGCGTATGAATTCCTTATAGTCATTATTGTGCAGTGTTTAATTGCAAATATAAAAATAATACTTTTATGATAAATATTAGCTATATATAATTGACTTGAGCATTATATAAAAGGGAAATTTCAACGAATTTTAAATTCATGATATGTGTGAGAATTGTGGGAAGATGCTCAGTTTTTACGGTGAAACTACTCGGATCTTTCCAGGAAATCCCAATTCAAATTTCGAGTTTATTTCTTTTTTGTTGCCAAAATGAAAATGGTAGAATTTGCATTCTAATTCAAGCCTTTGTTTATAAATGTTTTATTCATTTCTTCAATTTAACCTTTTCCTATAGTTGCCAAAAAACAAAAAAACAATTTCCTATATATGAAATGTGATCAAGGCGGTCAGAATCACAAGTTTAAGTTAAACTCGCAACTGTGACATAAACTAATATTATAAATTAAATTCATAAAAATCTATAATTTAACATACTCAAAAAAAAATCTATAAAATTTAAATATAAGGGGTATGATATTATCATCACTACCATTTTTTGTCATTATTAATGTCACTATCATTTTTTTAACACTACATCAGAATCTCATATACTATTATCATTTCTCTCTCTTATTGAGATTCTGATATAACGGTGAAAAAATGGTAATGACATTGGTAGTGACAATATCTTATCCCCAAATTTATAAAGCCACTAAACATTATCAAAATGAAAAAGTTAGTATAAGTTTAAAAGTGAGTTAATATAATTTTATATGATAGAAACATGAAAAATTATAAATTCAGTACTTAAATCATGAGTTTAATCAAATTTACAACTCATGCTATGACAACGATGCATGTATATGGCCCATCTTAGCGGTTTAACTTAATTTTTATACAATTTTTCAAATATGATTCTCAGTTCAGGCATATAAAAAGTCAGAATGGAAGTCACCCGGCAACAGAGGCAAGAAACAAAGCCAGCCATGTCTATCATCAAGCTCGTCGTGACGCTGATTTTGCTAGTGGCAGTTTCTGCAACTTCGGAAGATACAAGCTTCATCTTCAATGGTTTCTACTCAGCTAATTTAACCATAGACGGCGTTTCTTCCCTCAGCTCCGACGGTCTTCTCCGACTTACCGACGGCACCAAGCAACAAAAAGGTCACGCCTTTTACTCTAAGCCTATAGCTTTCGCCAAAAACTCGTCTTTCTCTACCTCTTTCGTTTTCGCTATTAGATCTGAATACCCAAATCTCAGTGGTCATGGAATAGCTTTCGTAATTTCTCCAACAAAAACACTCCCAGGTGCTCTGCCCAGTCAGTTCCTTGGTCTTTTCAATGAAACCAACAATGGCCACCCGAAAAACTATGTACTCGCAGTAGAACTCGACACTATTCAGAACAGCGAGTTCAAGGATATCAATGATAACCATGTCGGAATCAACATTAACGGCTTGAATTCAGCGAAATCTGCTCCTGCCGGATATTTTGTTGATGGGTTTCAGTTTCAGAATTTGAGTCTTATCAGTGGCCTTTCAATGCAGGTTTGGGTGGACTATGATGGAGGAAAAAATCAAATTAGTGTCACCTTAGCTCCAACCGACGTTAAAAAACCAGAAACTCCATTGTTAACGTTGTCCCACCATGATTTTTCTCGGATTCTAAGGAGGCCTAGTTATGTCGGATTCTCATCTTCCACTGGGTCAATCTCAACTTCTCATTATGTTCTTGGTTGGAGCTTTAAGCTCAATGGGAAAGCTGAAAACCTCGTAATCACTGAACTCCCAAAGCTCCCTCAACTTGGTGATGGTAAAAACGAGCAATCTATGATTTTGCTAGTTGGGATTCCTCTGATTTGTCTCTGTTTAATTTTTCTGCTAAGTTTAGCTGTAGTTCATTTTATGAGGAGGAAAAAGAAGTTTTCTGAGATTGTTGAAGATTGGGAGCAAGATTATGGTCCTCACAGGTTCAAATACAAGGATCTCTACATTGCAACAAAGGGATTCAGAGAAGAAGAGCTTCTGGGCAGGGGAGGTTTTGGCAGAGTCTACAAAGGGATAATGCCAATTTCAAAAATTGAGGTTGCTGTGAAAAGAGTATCCCATGAATCTCGACAAGGTATGAGGGAATTTGTGGCAGAAATTGTGAGTATTGGTCGTCTTCGTCATCGAAACCTTGTACCTCTTTTAGGGTATTGCAGGCGAAAAAGAGAGCTTCTTTTAGTTTATGATTTCATGCCAAATGGAAGCTTAGATAAATACCTCTATAATCAACCAAGAGTGACATTGAATTGGACACAGAGGTTTCGGATCATCAAAGGGGTAGCTTCAGGATTATGCTATTTACATGAAGAATGGGAGAAAGTGGTTGTTCATAGGGACATAAAAGCTAGCAACATTCTTCTAGATTCAGAATTAAATGGAAGGTTAGGGGATTTTGGTCTAGCAAGATTATGTGACCATGGCAGTGATCCTCAAACTACACATGTGGTCGGAACTCTTGGGTATCTTGCACCAGAGCAGACAAGAATAAGGAAAGCAACAACAAGTGCTGATGTTTTTGCTTTTGGTGCTTTCACTCTTGAGGTTGTGTGTGGAAGAAGACCTATAGAACAAGGAGGAGGAAGTGACGGTGTCGTTTTGGTGGATTGGGTTTATGGTTTCTTCAGGAGGGGTGAGATTGTTGAGGCAAAGGATCAGAATTTACCTATGGGAAGAGAGTATAGAGAAGACGAAGTAGAATTGGCTTTAAAACTAGGGCTTTTGTGTTCAAATGCTGACCCATCAAGGAGGCCAAACATGCGTCAAGTTGTGCAATTTTTAAATGAGGATGTGCCTTTCCCTGATTTGTCTTTACTAAACTCATCATCTTCTGGGTTAACGTTTGGTCATCGTCAAGAGGCTCATCATGATTCTGCCATGTCCTTCCCATCTTCCATGGATGGCTCATTTTCTCAGAGTTCTTCTATAGCTGAATCTCTCTTATCTGGAGGTCGATGATGCTGGTTTTTCCGAATTCATGCTATTATTGATTTGTATTGCTTCTTCCTTTATTTTAATTTTCAATAGGAATTTGGTTTTATTGTTTGGGTTTTGTATTATATGCTTGTTGGAAAGGAAATACGATGGTTTAACAGAGTATTGATGCTTGGAAGAAATTGTAGTGCCAAGAAATACACAATATTGATTGTTTGTAAAATTGTGTTATAGCCGCCAACAATTGCATATGAATCAATTGTTTGCCAAACTAGAATATAGCTTCTGTGCAATTTCAAATGTACATATTCCATATCAAGCATAATTGACTAGTCAAATTGCATTTAATACACCAGCAAAACAGGGAAAGAGTTGATAGGAGCTGGACCACTTCAGACACGTCTCAAAGCAAGTATTAGCAATCATTAGCAAAGAATTAAGCAAACGTTACAGTATCACAATCATTAGCCTTCCTCAGAACCATAAGCATCTTTGCATTGTGCTCCTTTGGTTTGGAATTTAGAGCCACCTCTATGCATGTCATATTGCCGCCATATTTCTCTATGCCATGAAACAGTCCTTCTACATATCCGCCATGTATAGAAAATCTTTTTCGCATAGTTTTAAAGCAGTCTTCCTCATGATGTTCTCCAACTCAATCTATTGTAACTCGTATGATGAAAAACTGAAACCAAATCTTCCATCATTTGTGGATTTCAACTCAAGCTTCTGAAAAGGGCTGCAAAGGGTCCCATGTATTACTTAAAAGCCTTTGTAAGGGAGAAAGTAAATTAACAGAATAAATGGGGAGAAAATAAAACATTGATTTGACTCGTACTTGCTTAGAGAGGTGTATGTGTCAATACATCAAAATCAAAATCAAACTCAAAATATATAATAAAACTTAAGGTAGGCCATACGATGCAAAAGCTGTAAATATTTTAGCTCATTTCTTACACTTCGTGCAATGCATGGGAATACATATTTAGTCAAACATTTAAAGACAAATTGACTACTTAAATAGCTAAATCTGTTCTCGGCTCCTTAACTCTATCAATATGCATTGAGTGTCAACTGTAATCAAATATAATTTTTTATGTAAGAGAGGCATTAAGTGTATTTTAGGCAAAACTTTGTCCTTAATATAAACCATATTTACCTAATTTGATTAAATTAAGGAAGTTAGTTAAGTTAGTTAATATGACATATATTTTTAAAATCACCATAGCCATCTTACTTAATTCCCCCCTTTCCTCTCCTCCTTAATTATTGTTGAGGGAGCAGCAATAGGGGTAGATTAAAAAAAGATTGGCAAATATAAAAACTATGTCTTATATTTATGACAAATATCAACTCCCTAGATATATCTTATATTAAGGATAAGAGGGAGTATTAAGGTTTGGACGTAGTATAATTTACTCAAGAAAAAAAACGATTGCTTGTAATTTCATGCTATTATGGAGACACAAATACTAAAATAGTTATAGTTAGTTCACCGTAAAATGTTATTGGGGTTTTAGTTGTGGAAAAGGGTTAAAAGCCCTACGGGGTTGAGTTAGAATCTATTGGGGTTCTATTACAGCGGGACTAACCCATATCAGCACTTCTAGATATAAAGAAGAAGATAAGGAAATAAGCACACTGAGGCAGAGCTGGGGGAAAAAATATTAAACCAAAGGATGAAATAAGAGAAAAGTACCTGCTGTTGGGGTCATAGTAAAACCCACTGATAGAACCATCACTACAAGAAAAACAGACATAGTAAAAGCCAGCTATAGTTAACCCACAATCTGTTCCAACATTCACAAAGTACTGCTCTTTCCATCTCTGCAATAATGGAGTCAAGAAAAGTGTTAAAGATCTTAATTCAGGTATGGTAATTTAACACTTTAAACAAATTCATCATTCTTTATACAATCAAAATCAAGTTACCATAAAAATGTAAGGATAGTTGCTCAGGTCCAATGACTTGCCACCATCAGCTTCCACTTGGGCCTGGAAATAATGAAATTCATTAATAGTTCTTGGTTGGGATGCATACGATATCATGTGACAAGAAACTGCCATAACCTGTAGTGGAGAGAAAGATGGAAACTTTGTCCAGTGTCTTATATCATCATCTGGTCTGAAAAAAAAAAACGGAAGTTCATCTAAGCATAGAAGTCTTGCTACAAATCTCAGGCAATATAAAAATATCCACACAAAAATGTGTGGCATCAATATTAACAATAGGCTAAATGTGCAAAAAAGATATATTCCACATTGAAACATACGATGCTTCCCATTTGCCAGTGAAGAAAGTATAATTCTTGGTATCAACAATCTCCCCTTCCCAGAATGTTACTACCTGAGTAAGTAATTCAAGACAAAGTGAATGAAACAGATATCTTTCTAGGAAAACTTGTTTGATAAAGGCCAATAATAAACTTCTACTGATAAATAACCATCAGGACAAATTTGAAGCAGAGGTACAAGAATACAGCAGTCTCAACTTCGACTGAAATTGCATCAATATACGTCCTACAGGGCATGTTATAATTTGTGACTGTAATGTTACCAGCCTTGCTGTATCCTGAAGGCTTATCATATAAGCACATATATGCTAAGAGAAGTAAAGAACAGAATACAGATAGTAAACTATTTTCTGCCATATCACTTTGGACATTTGTACAATGTAAAATGAGAAAAGTGACTTCTAATTAAGCTTATTAACAATCAATATTTTAAGTTCTAGCCTGCCACGGATAATGAAGATCTAAACATTCAAAATACAAGTTCGCTAGCTCACTAGTAAGTCAGTAACACAAAAGTGCCACGAATAATCTATTTCCAATAAATGTTCATCTAATAATCATAAACATGTCTATGAGCAGTTTGTTAAGTACATATAGAAATGGGTTGCTTAATCTGTCAAAAAATATTAAAAATGATTTTATAAAAAACTAGAGTCCAAACTGTGGCCAAAAGTAATTGACACAATAAATAATTCAAATCAAATATGAACAAAAAATAAAGCATAACTGCTAAAGGAATAAACTGGTGAATCACACTGAACTGGTAGGAGTAGTCTTGAATCTTGATATATTTCATGTATTTTTATTGAAAAAAAGTGGAACAAGAAGAAGAAAATTCTCACCGGAGTGTCTGCCATAGGAACATTCAGAGCTTCCATGGTGCCACATAGGTACCCATGTTCAAGGTCACATCCCTGTATACGCACATTTACTCTCCATGCTTCATCCTTTTGTAGGCTGGAAACATTTTGGGTTCCGGAAAAAGCCTGCAAAATATAGTGACTAACGGCTGAAAGAAGAAAATAATAATTCAGTGGTCAACAAGTTGCTTCACCAAGACATTCCCCCTTAATTACATGCATCCGAGTGTTTTTAACCAGAACTTGATTCTTAAGCACAGCTACGAAAGAATCCAAGAAAACAACAAAAAACCAATCTGTCACAAACGAATCCATGTGATGTGCATATTTTCTTCATATGCAACTGGATCATAAATGTTATATGAAGATATAAGTTATCACCAAACCAAAACCTTGCTATACTGATTTGCAACTTGAAACTAGTGTTCTCTGCTGATGAAAATGAGGTAATAAGAAATGGAGGAATCAGTAAACTCTAACTTGCCAAGAAAATGAGAATAAGAAACTCTAACTCTAATTTGAGAGTCTTGTTCGATTTCCTGTACATTTTCCTGATTTTCCGTATGAATCAAAGGAGGCATCAAAGGATTAAAATGAGAGTAAGAAACTTACCTGGCCAACACCTAAAAGCGTACAAGCTTGAAATGATGTGTGACCAGAATTTGCTCCTGCAGAAACAATCAAACGAAAACGAAAATATTACCGCGGAAAATAGTATACAGAATTAAAAAACGAAAAAAAAAAAAGATTAATAGACAATACGTTAAAGAATGGCAACTTGTGGGTAAGAATATCAATGGCGGAGGAAAGGTAAAGATACCTGAAACCTGAGAAGGAGCCGAACTCTCCAATACTCTCACAGGCATTTTTAAAACCGATCCAACTTCCTTGAAAATAGAGAAATTGCACACTGCAACTCCACCAACAGCTGAAAGGCACAATTTCAAAGGAGGTCGGTCTTCGATCCTCCGTTTCGTGACGAACTCAGGTAATGAAGAAGAAGTTTTTTTTTTTTTTTTTTTTTTTTTTTTTTTTTTTTGGTAAGAAGAAGATTTTTTTTTTTTTTTAAATTTTTTTGGTAATTTTAATTTTTGATATAGTCATCAGATGTTGATAACACCCAAAGTTGAAGCCCAATCTATTTTTTGTTGGCAAGAAAACCAATCCGTTTTTGGGCCAATCAAATCCAACCCTTGTGCTTTCTTCTCTTTCTTTTTATTTTATTTTTACGAATCCTTTTGCTTTATTAATAAATATTTTATTTTTAAACATCTGCATCGATCTTCATTATTAATTAATTTTAATTTATATACATATATTAGTTTGATCCCTTATAAATAAATTCATTATCAATAAAGTCGTACTAGTTGAACTAATGGTGATAATTTATCATCATAATATTATACATTATTACCTCTACCTCTCGTCCTTAATATAAAATCAAACTTAACAATAATGTTATATTTTTTGTAAAATAATACTGTTTATAATCCATCATATTGAAAAATATAAATGAATCTCATTGGGAGGCATAGTTTACTATCTTAAGCAGGCATTTTTAATACATATTATATAAAGGATAAATGTTCAAAAATACTTATGAATTTGTATCCAAAGTTTGTCTAGCAGATTAGCACATATGTTTTTTATAGGTGCAAACTTTGAAAATAAAGGCAAACATGTCAATGTCGTTAATCTCAATTAAGTTGACTATTAGTTTGACTGAAGGCCTTGACATAGAAGGTGATGTAGGATAACAAAGTTCTGCTGGAGGTAGAGTAAAAAAAACACACACACACACACACAATCCCCACTAATATTAAGGGAAAATGCCATTTAAATAGCATATAAAATTCTAAAACTTTAGAACGTCTATTAAAACAGTGATCAAATTGTGATTTTAAACTGTTAATGAATTTATCATTATGTCTTCTCTTCCTCTTCCTCTCTCTTCCTCCTCCTCTTCTCACTCTCTCTCTCTCTCTCTCTCTCTCTCTCTCTCTCTCTCTCTCTCTCTCTCTCTCTCTCTCTCTCTCTCTCTCTCTCTCTCTCTCTCTCTCTCTCTCTCTCTCTCTCTCTCTCTCTCTCTCTCTCTCTCTCTCTCAACGGTGGTGTTGTTGGTCGTTATGGCAGAGTGGTAGTTGTCCCTAGCGAGGAAGATAGGCGAAGATGGAGGAAGGTTGAAATTGATAATTTTGGAGGAAGCCAAGAGGTTAAAGAAGAAGAATGTGAACAGTGGTAACATCCTTATTTTTGTTAAAACTTAGAAATAGTTTTAGCTTAAATTTTATTCAGTCAAAGAGTATATAATAAATTAATAATTTAAAAGAAAGATCAAGTTCTAAATATGTATTCTATGAAAAAATAAAAACAAATGAGTTATCTTCTTAAAATCCTTATTTTAAATATATGGGTATGTGTGTAGACTTATCTTATTATTAGAATAAGTAAAAAGAAAATAAAGAAAAGATGTTTGAATATCATCTCAATTATTATTTTATTCTTTTTTTTTTAAAAAAAATATTATTTTAAACTGAAGTCAAACCCTAGAAACACTTCTATATAAGATATCATTCTTCCCATTTTTCTCATTCTCCGCCACACCCACACTTAGGCCCTGTTTGTTATAAAGAAGATTGGAGAAGGAAAGGAAAGATTCCAAAGTTCCCATGACTTTTGGTGTTTGGCGCACGGAAGATCCAACAAGCAAGTTCTAGTGAGTGTTGATCTTCCCATGTTTAAGGGAAGATCAGATCCCTCAAATATTAGTGGGATATGATCTTCCCTCCTACAAAATTCTCATTAGATCCCTTTATCTTTTTACTCCTTTTTCACCGACTTCACCTTCGACTCTCTTCGTCGCCGATGAAGACTTCCTCCTTCGCCGTTGGAACCCGCGATCTCCAACACTAGACCACCATCACCGATCGAGAACCCGCACTGTTTCTTGGATCTTAAGTTTTTTTTTTTTTTTTTGCTATCGGTCGGGACTTAGGGATGAAGAAGGAGGGACAACATTGAGAGAGGGAAAACCATCGGTACCCGTGGTCTCCAACACCAGACCACCACCACCGGTTGGAACCCGCCTGGATCTGAAGCTTTTTTTTTCTTCTGGCTCGGTCGGGACGTAGGGATGAAGAAGAAGGGATTTTTTTTTTTATGTAAAGGGTATTTTGGACATTTCAAATCTTATATTTTATTTTTTTAAAAAAAATTATCATCTTCCATCTGATCACTTTCAATATCTACCAAATATAACATCCTTTTAAGTTCCCTCTTGATCTTCCCTTCCCTTCCATTCAGTTTCCTTCTCAAACTTTCCTTGTACCAAACATGGCCTTAAGTCAGGTAGGGCCTGTTTGGAGGGTTCCAAAACCTAGATTTTGTTATAAGTCTGACAAACACCCCCCCCTTTTTTTTCTTCCAAAAGCTATTCTAAATTCAAAACCTATATTTTCCAAAATCCAATTTTTTTCACTCTCACCTCTCTTTGCAAAGTTCGTGGCCCCATCATTATTGCAAAAACACCAAAATGCCCTCCACATATCTTCAAAATATTTATGTTAAGATACAACCTTATCCTTTATATTCAATTATACCAATATATTTTTATATGTTAAAAATATTTTTGTCTATACAATTTATTAATATATATATATATATATATGTTTGATCTAATTTTTATTATGTTACATAATTTACTAATGATAGAAATTTATTTTTTCTAACAATTTTATGTAATTTTTGGTATTTATTAAGAAATATAATGTTTATAATATTTAAAATACAATCTCATCCTTTAAATGCAATTATACAAAAAGTTAATGTCATTTTTGGTAAATTTGACTTTACAAAAGCTATTTTAATAATAATATCTAAAGACTATTTTTTTTTAGGCTAAAGTATCTTTTAGTCCTTTAAGTTTCTTGAGGTATCTTTTGGTCCCTTATCTTTATAAAGTATCTTTTAGTCCTACAATTCTAACACCATTAATTTTACTAACGAAAAAATGCAAACTCAAGTGATAACGATGTAAATTTAAGTAATGATTTTTTAATTAAATGCTATTAGGCTTAAATTTAAAATATAGGTAAATTGAAAATATATAAAATTTGTGTAATTAAATGTTATTAGTGATCAATTGAGTTCACTGCGTTAACGTTTTCTGTTAGCAATATTAACGGTGTTAGAATTTTAGGACCAAAAGTATCTTTATGAAGTTAAGGGACCAAAAGATATCTTATGTAAAAACTTAAAAAGGACTAAAAGATATCTTTAATTTTATTTTTTATCTAAAAGCTATTTTCAAATGCCATTTTTATCACATAAATCTAAAAAACTATTGTCTAAAACCTACATCTAGTTGGGCTCGTAATGTTCTTCACTTTTTGAAGTTCCTCTTGCTGCAGTCCATGGCTTCATTTCTACCATGATTTTCACCTTCGTCACATTTTCTTTATTTCTGTACTATGAAGCACTGCATCATGTCTTGTCTCGCTGTCTTTTCATCTTTCCTCCACCACATGATCATAGTAGGAGGGTCTTCAATCATGTTTGTGATTTTGTAGATATATTTTCATTTTATTCATCGATTTCCTCATTACCCACCGTACGCAACTTTTCTTCCTCTCATGTACACTAACACACATGCATGTATTAAAAATTGGGTCTAAAAGTTTTCTTAATATTATTTTTGCCTCGGAAGTTTACAAACATGATGATCTTACTGATCGGTTGATCTTGACCGTTGGATCATTGCTCTCTTTGTAAACTTTTTAGGGCAAATTTGCTCCTAAAAAAAACTTCCGGAGCATATTTGCTCCATTTTATAAACTTAGGAGAAAAATGATCTGAAAAAAACAGGTCTTTGAATCATTCTTAAGAATACTTCCATAGCAAAAATAGTATTTAACCCATTAAAAATTATTCCTTGCCCCATCTGCCACCTAATATACATGGGTTCTTCCAGATTTCTTAAACCCCTTTTATCGTTTCGGCTTTTTGGGTGTTTATTTTATATATATATATATATCCTCTTTAAAAACTACATTTATTTTAATTTTTAGGTGTGTGTATATAATTTTCAAGAATTCTTATCTCTTGTCCGTACAGACACACATTTTATTGTTGAAGTTAAATATTTTGCCTCATAGGAAGACTTTTATTTCCCCCAAATAATACTGTAGCTATATGAAAAAAAAATAGTTGGATCAGTAGGAGCTAGCGTGCATATATATATAGTATTAAGTTAGAGTGTATTTTAAGGTTTAAAAGTAGTTTTAGAGTAGCTTTAAAGTAATTTTGATTAATAACATGTTAATATATATTTATACATGTGACTTTGTAAACTCTAATTGAGAGCTTTAGAGTAATTTTATGTGATTACCTATAAGCTTGTAATAGAGGTAACCTGATAATTCTCTTATATATTTGTCAATTATATATATATATATATATATATATTAAACTGTTTTGGGATTTGTTGTGCCTATGGAGGGATTGATTTGGAATTTTATATTTGATTAAAATTATATTGATAAGATGGAAAACTATTTGAGCATACTTGTGTGTATTAGAACTCATGGTTATGTATTTTGGAAACTGTTTAAGCATGCTTATGTGTTACGATGAAAATATCGTTTAGTATAAATGATTTTTAAATAACGCTATATATTTTAGATTGTGTTATTTGTTATCTTAAAGATGATTGAGGATGGATCATTGGATAAATCCTGTTTGGAACTACACTTTGATTTGGAACTTGTATATACCGGCCAATATTGTGATTGTTTGTCATTGATACATATGTATGGTTGTAGAGTTATGATGGGTTGAAGTAAGATGAATTTTTATGATGAGATGTCTTTATGCCATTACTCGGTACACAGTGTATGATACTTGTCAGAGCCTCTTCTTCCATGTTTTCCTTTAGGTGGGATTGCATTGGAGTTGTGGGACATGTGATACACTTCCTTAGTTGTATTCTTTTAAGGAGGGGGGCCATAGTCCAGACTTGAGCTGGTGAGCTTGGAATAATCAGTTAAATGGATGTTTCTGTTAGACAATGTGTTAGCCTATGTCTCTAGTCAACAGTTATAAGGCTAGTCAAGGGTAATGAGGATGATTGATGCATCAATCATTTGTTTGACATGTTATATATATGATTTATGATTTGAATGATAAAGCTTTTGTATAATTGTTTTTTATAACAAGGTGGAGATATATTTTTGTGAAATTTCTTATGAAAGATATTTGAAAAATGAATTGATGTTCAATCATTTTAGAACCCTTTTTGGGAGGGGGTTTGGTAACCAAATCGAGAATTAGTTTGTGAAAGCTTTTATGTTGATAATAGTAATAAATTATTGTAAGTTGAACTTGATTTTCAAACCGTATATTCTCGATCTTGGTTTGCATGTATATTTTTGAATAATCAATGGTTACAGATATCTTTGGATCTTATGGTTACTATATTGATTTTTTTAGGAGATTATTTTAATAGGGAGCAAGGGAAGACACCTATAGAGTGAGTCTTGAAGGCGGTTTTATACTCCTATAACTCATGTTATGTCATTTGTATTTGCCATGACTCTAAGACTCCCACATTCTAGTAACTGAAATAATTTTGGCCCTAAGACTTTCACATTTTATTAACTCTAAAATAATTTTGAAAATTTATTTTGACATCGTAAATAAGAATTTTGCTGAACAAATTTTGTCTTTTGATAATTTGGATAATGAGCATCCTTATTGGTAATATTTCAAATATTTTGATTAAGTATTTTGTTGTTGGATTTGAGGTGTTACAACAGTAAATAATGAGTTTGACAAGTTTCGTAATGTGATTAACAAGTTTAGTAATGATTTTAACAAGTCTTGTAATAGGCTTTAAAAACGCTTTTTCTAAATAAAAAAAGCAGCTGGGGAAGAAGAAGATGAACATTAAATAATGAGCTTGACAAGTTTCGTAATGTGACTAACAAGTTCATCAATAGTTTTCACTAGACTTGTAATAAGTTTACAAAGGCGTTCTTCAGGTGAAAACATATCAGTCTAAGTTCACCAACATCTGAGCACTATGAACAAAATTCATAATGAGATTAACAAGTTCATCAATGGTATTCACAAGACTTGTTAATTATGAGTTTAACAGATGTGGGTAAACCCTGGCTATTATGTTTTCATCTTATGAACACTTTTGTTAAACCTATTACAAGTCTTGTGAAAGCCAATGATGAACTTGTTAATCCCATTACGAATTTCGTTCATAGTGCTCAGATGTTAGTGAACCCAGACTGACATATTTTCACCTAATGAACGCCTTTGTTAAACCAATTACAAGTCTTGTGAATACCATTGACGAACTTGTTAATCACATTATGAAACTTGTCAAACTCATTATTTACTGTTCATCTTCTTCTTCCTCGGCCTCTTTTTTCAATTAGAAAAAGCTTTTGTGAAACTCATTACACAACTTGTTAAAACCATTACTAAAGTTGTTAATTTTATTATGAAACTTATTAAACTCATTATTCACTGTTTACCTTCTTCCTTAGCCGATTTTTTTTATTGTTCACATTCTTCTTCCTCAGCCTCCTGACTTCCTTCAAAAACACCAATTTCATCATTCCTCCATCCTCTCCTCTTTTCCTCACTAGGGACAACTACCACTCTGTCATAACGACCAACAACACCACTGCCGAGAGAGAGAGAGAGAGAGCTTGGACATAGCGGTGAGATGAGGAGGAGGAAGAGAGGGAGAGGAGAGAGAAAGAGGAAGAGAAGGTATAATGATAAATTTATCAATATTTTAAAATCCCAACTTGATCCTGTTACCTTTATGTCTTTTACAAATTGTAATAGACGTTTTGGGGTTTTGAAATTTCTTATAGTATTTAAATGACATTTCCTCTAATATTAATTTATTATTTAAAATAAATAAAAAACTTCTAACCCTAAAATTCTCCATCCTCCTGTCTGACCCTGTTCTCAACCACCACCCTCAGTCGCATCCCCGTTGTCCTCATTTGCAAAGTTTCGACGGTGATAGACTCTTCCCTCTTTCACGATCCCCACCCCTTCCTCCCTTTGTGTCCTTGTACAACTTGAGAATTCGTCATTGTTGCGTCTCTTGACAACCCTTACTATCATCGTTAGAGGAGGAGGGAGGGAGGTCACCAAGAAGGGGCTTATCTACACCCCTCGCCGTTGAACACTACTAGAGACTCCAAGCCTGGACTACTGCCTCTGCTTCCGATGACGTCATCCCGAGTCTCCAAGTTAAAGTCTCCTAGAAGCTATGATTGTGTTTTGTTACTGATTTCAAAATGATTTGCACGGTTTCTGACTTGATGGTACAAAGCCAAATTTCAAAATTCTAGTTTCTTTCTGCCATGAAATTGCAGAGTCTTTTTCTTGATTCCCTACTTCAAAATGTTATATTTTTACTAAATGAATTTACGACGAATCTGAGGAGGTGATGGAAGATGATCGAAGGAGAGATTGGCACGAAATTGTTAAAGGAGAGGATGATACGTCTATGTTTGAAGTTTTGGGTTCTTGTTTCATATTTTTACATGACATGGAGAGATTTGTGTAGATATGATGTTATTTTTTTTTGCTTTGACTATATGAGTTTGTTTAAATGTGGCTTGATTCTTGTCATCTTAAACTAATGGTTTTGAGTTTGATTTGTCTTTGTGCATTTTGATTTTTGAGTTTGTTTATGGATGATGTGTTCTTGAAGGTTGAATTTTGATTTCTTTGGTAATGAAGAGTGACGAAGGTTTTGTGGGGGTGGGAACTGGGAAGAGCTGAGGTGCTTTTCTTTTTTCCCTCTATTGCCAACTAGATTAAAATTAGCTAAATCAGTATCTATGTCAGCACCTTCAGTCAAACTAATAGTTAATTTAACTGAGATTAATGACACATGTATTTTTTCCCCTATTTTCAAAGTTCATGATTATTTTTGCACCTACGAAAAATATATGATGCTAAACGTATTTTGGGGAAAAGCTTAATATTTACTCTATTATTAATTCTAGTTATAGTAAATTAATATAAAAAGTATTGTTATTTGTTGTTACAAGTTTAAGATTAAAAGAGAAACATTCACAAGTAATTAAAGGATAATATTAAAATATATTTTATTTGTGAGACAAATAAAATTTTCAATATCAATAGTATAATCTTTGGCAAGGAAAATTTTATATTTTTTGGCTTTTTATTTAATTCCAACACACAAAAATATCTTTTTATATTTATATGTTATTTCCAACATTTTTTCATACAGACCATGTAAAAATTTAAACCTCATTAATTTATCATAAATTTCAATAACTTTTCAATTTTTTTTACTTAATATACATAATACTAAATGAAAACAATATCAATATGATAATAAGTGAATGATTAAATTAGATATTCATGTTAAAACAAAACTTTAACGTGGTAACTTATAAATAGTAAAATAAAATAAAATTATTTCCATCTGCCCTTGGAACAGTGGAGTACATGTGTTGCCTTAAAAGAAATCTTGGGACCAAATTAATGAGAGATGAGAAACCAGTTGAAAATGAGTTGGCAAGTGGAGACGCCATTAAGAAAGCAGATTGACAGAACCATCAGCGTCCTCGTGCGCTCACGCACTTCGTTACGGCGGTCAAGTGGTCAACCGTCTCGCTCCTTATCCCACATTTACGCCATTTCATGAGAGACGTGTCCCTCTTTTTATTTTACCCCCCACGTTCACCATCATCCCCATCTCTCTCTCTCTCTCTCTACAGTGTATATATATTTACACACAGGACAACACTTTCGCTTTCACGTCTTACTGTAACGAATCATTGTTGGGGTTTAAAAAGTCTCGCCCTTTACCTGTCTTCCAAGTGTTCGATAAAATTCTCCACTGGTTTCATTTTCAGATCATGGACGATTTGCTGTGTCATGAGACGTGGCTTTCGAGGAGGCCTCCTGTGAACACTCATCATGACTTCCTTGACGATTCTTTGTCTGATGATGATGTTGTTGATCCCTTGTTCAGATGTAGTAATGGTTGTGATGGTGTTTATGAGAATGAGGAGCTTGAGTTGGCGTTTTCTGTTTGCATTGAGAAGGAGATTGCTTTCATACCTGACCCTAATTATGTCAACTACCTCTATTCCAACAATTTGGTCCCTTCTAGGCTTAGAGTTATTCAATGGTTTCTCAAGGTTAGTTTATCTACTTTCAGGGTTTAGTTTCTAATTCATACCACAGTAAGTGAGAGTGTGTGTGTGTGTGTGTGTGCTCACCTTTGTCATTGCTATGTGTGTACTAGGAGGACCACAGTACATGTATACAGGTACTTTGACATCATTAAATTTCTCGATATAATTATTTAACTTTCATCTCACTATTTTTGCAGTGTAGAAGCCGCCTTAATCTTTCTTTTGGAACAGTCTTCTATGCTGCCAACTATCTAGATCGATTTATATCTATTTGCCAATGCGATGTAAGGATTCCTTATCTGCTGAATTTTGTTTGTTTGTAAATATATTAACTCATTCACCAATAACTCAGTTTTGAAGATTAAAGCTAATATTGAGACTAACATTAATTTTGGTGGCTAAATTTTTAGTTACCTTTAGGCAAACTGAAGATGATTAATAAGATTAAACATTGTTGTTTATTCCAGAATTGGAGATATTGGATGATAGAATTGCTGTCTATTACGTGTTTATCGACTGCCATAAAGTTCAATGAGATATCTGCATTTACCTTGCATGAAATTCAGGTAACTGTCGAAACTGCCATAATTACTTCTTACCATTTTGTTAGATTCCATTATTAATTCTCTTTTCTTTAAAATTTTACGCTGGAGTTTTCAAAGACGAATCATTTTTTCTACAACTTCGGAGCATGCCTATTCAGATACTCACATCATGAAAAGTGTTAACTAACTCTCAAGTTAATTACTTTGTGTGGCTTGACATGAAAATATTGAAGATGGAGGGTTTGGATCATTCGTATGAATCAAACACAATCCTGAGAATGGAGCTGATACTGTTAAAAGCACTAGGCTGGCGCCTTAACTCTGTGACAGCTTATTCTATCGTTGAAACGGTAGTCTCATATGTTCAGTCGTCAGTGAGACCTTATCTTCATGAGCAGATTATGTCACGAGTCACTGAAATTCTTCTTCAAGCTACTTTAGGTATATATATATATATACACGCCTGAAATTGTGTATAAAATTATTGCTATATGCTTTGTTGCTCGATTGGCATGTGACCCAAACGATCTTATTTGTTTTCCATAGTAAAAGTCAAACATGGAATACTCACTGACATACAAATAGTATTTAAAAGAACTTGAGAAGGGAGAGAAGCTCTTAATTAGTAAGGAGTACTATTGTTGGAGCAACCAAGTTTGAAAATTAAAATCTTATCGAGTTCATCATGTGATCATTGATATTGTACATGTACGTATTAAATGCAAGAGCACTGTGTAATCTGATATATGTTATAAATGTATATAACTTTATACCTTGATATTTCTTGTCCTGTCCATATGAAGGTAGAGAAAGTGGGTATTTTGCTTAATTAGTCGCTAATGTTATTGCATGTGACAGATCTGAAAATGTTGGACTTTAGGCAAAGCGTTGTTGGAATATCTGCACTATGGAGCAGTATAGACCAGTTATACCCTTCGGTTTCTGATGCTTTCATTGCTTACATATCGAAATTATTCAATCAAAGTCAGAAGGTAATTGAAGGAATTAATGTGCTCTATTTATCTAGTTAAATGTAAAATTTAAATTTAATATGTGTGTGTGTGTGTCTGGTATTTATTTGTTTTTCTTTTTTGGGGCCAAACAGGATGATCTCATTAATTGTCGTAAGGTAATGGAGATCTCAACAAGTTTAGAGGGAAGTGGCCATCACTATTGCAGTCTTCCTAAAAGTCCTACTACTGTACTGTTGTTGGATTCAGATATTGAAATATCATTTAAGACTTGGAGATTTTTGTTTTGCCATCATTCACCGGAACTCATGTACTCGTTATATTCATAAAGAGTTGACCTCGCGTGAGTCTAAAGACTTAAAGGAGGTGATTGATATATGCATCAGTTGAGTTAAACAGCTCTAACTATTTGACCATATGGAGGTTGAAGATTGTGAAGTGTATGTTACGTTGTTGGAAATTTCAAGATGATGTTGTATGACACATAACAAACTTCAAATATATATCAAAAATGCATTATTTATTAATTTCTTGCGCTTGATGTCATCTTGACCCTTCAAATATATTTTTAGTCATGGAGATACATCTAATTTTTATCTATGCCAAAAGTATAAGAAATGAAACATATTAAAACTAGTAATACATTTTCCTTTCTTGTTTTTCTAATGTTTCTGGTAATAATTAATTTGAAGGATATTACTTATGCAGAAAGGCAATTCAAGTTCTATTGTTCAATCCCCCTAAAACGTAAATAAATAATAATAACACTCTTCATTACAGTTTAGTTTAAAATTGAAAATTAAAACTGGTCTCATTTGGTAGTCCTTCTATAATAAAAAAAGACAATTTTTAAATAAATTATAGAAAAAGTTTGAAAAGAACCATACTATTTAATATTAAGTTATTAATAGTACCACTTTATATAAATTTTATATAATATATTGAATATATAGATGATATTGATACATGACAAGAAATTAGCAGATTAGAATTAGAGATGTCATTACAAATTATTTTTAAATTTTAATCTTTCTAGAAAATTACCAACATAATTTCTCTGTGCAGTATTTTTTTTTTTTTTTGAAATTCAAATTCTTTATGTAAATTTATATTGTGTAAATTTCTGTCTTTGATATTCTTACTCCGACAAATTTCTCTTTAGTTTCTTCCATTAAAAATTTGGAACGAAATCATCCATGAAGACCAAAAAAAAACCTTCGAAAAAGAATGCCATTTCATGTTCCCTTGGTGGGCCGTTAGTACGGGTCACCGGCCCATGAAGAGTCTTGTTCAAGAATCAAGATGAGAAGCATATCTAGATTCTAGACTCCACGTCAATCTCGAATCTCCACCACAAAAAAAAAAAAAAAACAAATAGAAATTAAAAAGGAAAAATGTGTGCATCAAATTTGCAGAGTGAAGTAGAGCAGAAGAAAAAGAAAAAGAAAGGGCCATGGCTGCTTCATCAACAATTGTTTCGTCTTCTCTTCTGTCATCAAGAATTCAACCTCTCACTATTACTTGTCTTCACCAGAAGCTCTCGTTCCTACCAAACTGGCATCATAATCGGAATTTCCACATCAAGAAACCTCGAAATTCCTTCAGAGTCCAAGCAGTGAAGCCCCCGTCCGGTGTATGCTCTTCATCTCTCTCATTCTCGCTGCCATTTTTTCCGTTTCTGTGTTATTATTTCGAGAACAATGCTTCCCCCAATTCCCAATTAGGTTATTCATAAGTACTGAACTACCTTAGATTTCCTTGCTTAACATGGTGGAAATTAGCAATATCTTGAATAACACAGAACTTGGGGGTCTCTTCAGGTAGAATTTCCCAAAGTACAGCCACAGTTTAAAGCTCCATTTCTAGGGTTCACGAAGACAGCAGAAACATGGAACTCTAGAGCTTGCATGATTGGAATAATTGGTGTTTTCATTGTAGAATTGGTGAGTATTTCGAATCTTTTGCAGATAGTGTAAATATTTAGGAAAGTTTTGCTGAGTTTGGTTATTGTGTGATTGTGGTGTTCATTTTCAGATCATCAACAAAGGAATACTTCAGGTCATCGGAGTTGATATTGGAAAAGGACTAGATCTTCCTCTCTGAGAGAGCTTTCATTTTTGTTGTCAATAAACTAATTTTCGAATTTCTCTCAAAGCAAAATCTAGTGTGTAGTGCTGTGAGTTGTAATTATACTTTACTTTCTTTTGTCTGTTAACCGAGATTGTTTCTGGCTCGTATAATTTATGGATTTGTGATTGAGCTCCAGAACTTATATTGATTCTTATAGATGATGTGGAAGTTGGTTTGCGATTAAAAAACAATAATCTGGTGCAAATTGAAAAGGGGGTAAGGTGCAATTGCTCCGAAGTGGTGGATGGGAAATGAAAGTGTTTTGGCTTCAATATCGTCTCAGAAATACTCTCTCAGAAATACTCTCTCGTACTCCTGTCCTAATTATAAGACTTAGTTGACTGTTTTAGAAAAATTAAAAAAAACTAATTAAATTATAAGTGATTGTTTTTAAAGAAAATCCTAATATTTTTCAGCAAAACAAGTTATCAGTTGTTTTACCGTTTTTGTTAATTTTTTTATTGTTGTTGTTAACAGGATATTAAAGTTTAAGTGATATTTTTCTAACATTTTTTTAAAAGAAAAAAAAAATCCCTATAACTTTGATTTGATTTAATTTAGCCTTTCAAGTTTAACCTGTATAAGTCCAATTCAATTATTTTTAATCCATTAGTTTCTGTGTTTTTTAGAAAATTATCTAGACTGAGTCATATAGTGTAGGAATTAATATATTGAAGCATTAATAGTTGTGGAAGTGAATTTGTTGAGTTAAAACTTAAAAATTGAATAAAAACTATAAGGTTGGAAAATTAATAGGACACTAATAAGTTGTTGGTTGAGGTGATACGCAGGCCCACCCTTGTAAAGAGTAAAATACAAGTTTGAATTTTAGGAAGCACACTTGTGTGTGTGAGAGGTGAAAACCCTTTACACTTTAAGTCTTAAAAAGAGAAAACCTTTTATCTAATATTAAAAAAGAAATTAACAAGATATTATAATGACCCAAGTCATTTATTGATAACAAAACTTTAAAAACATTACTCCTTTTGGTCATTATTGTAAAGCACAAACTAGCAAATATATTTGATTATTTTTATAAGGCACTTATTTGTTTTTAAAAAACATTAATTATTTTTTTTCATGTATGACTATAATTAATAAGGGTGGTGGGTGAGAGTATTAATTAATATAATATTAGAGTTTAGTGCAACTAGTATGGGTAATATTTGAAATTACTTAAAATTTATAACAATTTTATTGATTTTAACTATTTTTATTGGTTTGTGAGAATTGTTAGTTGATATCTTATAATAAAGATCAGTACTCAAACCAATGAGATTGCTTTACCCAATAAGAATTTGAAAATTTTTAATATTATTTATCTTGATGTTAAAATATTAGTTTATAAGAGACTGCAATTTTTCTTACATGCGACAGGAGAATTTCATTCAAAACAATCAACATGCATGTTTTTTTTTTTTTTTTTTTTTTTTTTTTTTTTTACTTACTTAAGGCTGTAATATAGTATATTATAATAAATATATGTAATTTTCAAAAAACGGGTAGGACTTAAAGCTAATGGGTCGTTTACTCTTACCCGGAACCCGGTCCTACCCGGTCTTTAGGTTAGACCCGGTCATGCCTAAAGCTGTTCGGAGTTTTTTGCCCCCTTTTCGGGTTGGATCAGGTAGTGTCCGGGCTGGGTTGGGTTGCCGGGTTTTCAGGTATCTTGTACAGTCTTATTCAACCGGCATGTTTTTATCAACAAATTAAAACAACTGAAACTAAATAAATTTCAGGTTATAAAAGGAATTTTTATAATGAAATTGAAAGTAGAACAGTTCCCAAGTGTGTGTACATCCATGTAAGGGCAGATCTAAGTATATCACTAGGGGAGCAAGTGCTCACCCCTTGAATTCGGGAATTGGAGATTTTTTATTTTTATTTTTTAAAAAAATTAATACATGTTTGAATGATTGCTCACCCTTAAATTAAGTATCTACCCTTAATACATTAAGATCGCACTTCGTAATCGGATGGGGAATGAATGGTTGAATGATTATTTAGTGACTTATATTGAAAACGATGTATTTATTTAAAGGCAATTATGATGAAATTCCAAAAATAAAGCGCAGAAGGATGACATTGTGATTATTTTTATTGTAATATACTTTTGTTATTAAAATATATGTACTTAAACTTATTGAGTGTCCATTCTTCATTATAATTTATGTAGTTACATTTCTAACCGCATTTAGTCTTACTTTTCTAAATGACAGGTTTGTAATAACTGTCTCTTTTACTACATCATCAGTATTCACTTGATTTTATAAATATTTTTTTGATATTTTTTTCTTTTCTTGTTTATATTCTTTTATTTTTTAATGCATTTAATTTTTTTTTTTAAAAGAAAAAAATTCGGGGGCAGCACTGGTGCTCACCCTTTATAAAATTTCTGGATCCCCCTGGATCCATGATTGATAATTTGATATCTTGCACTACAATGCCGAACTAAAGCTGAAAGAATAATTATATCGTATCATATACTTAGGTTCAGATTTCAGAGACAAACACATCCAGGATTATAATTAAATAATCATCATAAAGCAAAACGCTGGGGGCACAGCATAATTTCCGTCAAGACAAAGATAGGGACTAGATTCTTGCCATTAAAATCCATATATATATATCTACTCACTCTAAACTCTAAAGGCTACAAACAATCTTTAAAAAAAGAAGCAAATATATACCGGATCCTCGTAAACAGTAAAAAGCTAAAAAGATGTCGATCACCTCTTAACACTAATGCATTGAGCTTTTTCTAGTTTAATAATACTGTTGTGAAGAATCATGAGCTACGAAGCAATGCATATATGCTGATTTCAAGAAAGGGAAAGTTCCAGATTTGGAAGGGGATAAAATGATGCAAAAGCTTACTAGAAGTGACAGTGATGAGTGTAAAAGGCAGTGTTCTGATCTTTAAAAACCCAACTCCAAGCAACTTCTATATAGCTGCTTCCATCACACTTGAACTTCCAATCCTACATTGAAAAATTAAGCTTCAACAATTAATGGCAACAACTTCTTACTCTGTCCTCCTTCCTCTTCTCTTCTACTTTACTCTCCTTTGTTCACTCATAGGTGATTTTCCATCTCTTCATTTCATCCTGACTCCTTTCCCTCAAATTAATCTCTGTCAGTTTCATGTATCCTTCTTGACAAATTGACAAGAAGCCATTTATATTTGAATACAGTATATAGTATAATCGTGTAATTAAGTAGGTGTTTGTTGATTCTTGTTCATAAACTTGAGGATAATAATGAATTTGCTTACCAATTAATCGACTCTTTTTGCGTGAATGTGATGTCCAAAACTGTGGACCTGTGTAATTGCAGATGGAGCTCAGCTGATAGTTGCGAACAACTGTACGGAAAGCGTGTGGCCTGGAATTCTGGGCAGTACCGGCCGGCCGACACCAATGAACGGAGGGTTTCACCTCGGGAGCGGAGAAGAAGCAATACTCGACGTCCCGGAGAAATGGTCCGGCCGAATTTGGGGAAGGCAACACTGCGCCTTCAACAACACCGGCCACGGATCATGCCTCACCGGCGATTGCGCCGGGAAACTCCATTGCAGAGGCAGATCAGGTAATCCTCCGGCGACGGTAATCGAAATGACGCTTGGATCGTCCTCTTCGCCGCTTCATTTCTACGATGTGAGTCTGGTGGACGGATTCAACTTGCCGGTTTCAATGAAGCCAATCGGAGGCGGAATCGGCTGCGGCGTGGCGGCGTGCGAGGTGGATCTGAACTTCTGCTGTCCATCGGCGTTAGAATTGAAGATCGGAGGAAAAGTTATAGGTTGTAAGAGCGCTTGTTTGGCAACTAAATCAGCGAAGCATTGTTGTACTGGGAAATTTGCAGATCCAAAAGCTTGCAAGCCGACTCTGTCGGCTCATATCTTCAAGGCTATATGCCCAAAGGCTTATAGTTATGCTTATGATGATTCTGGAAGCCTCCATACATGCAGAGCTTCCAGGTATCTCATCACTTTCTGCCCTACAAAGTAGAACGCGCGAATCCTCGAGCTGCAGATAGATCTGCATATATATGCGTTTAAGCTGATTTCCGCCTTTTGATGTATTATAATCGATACTATCCAATTTAGCATCATATAGTTTCAATGTGTTTAATTAAAATAGTTCAATAAATTTTGCAAGTATTTTGAGTTTGGTTTGTTATTATTAGACATGCCAGGCGTCCAGTTTTTCTGTTCATCTCTCCTCATCCTCCATATTGACCGTTGAAATCTTGATCCAAAGAGTCAGAATTATTATTCAAAAAACCGCATGCGGTAAAATTTACCACATGGGGTTTTTTCAAAAAAATTTCTAGATCCTTGGATCAAGATTTCAACGGTCAGGATAGAAGATGAGGAGGGATGGAGAGAGTATCTGCTTCCGCTTCTACTTCTAGTGTGGAAATGAGACTTCTTGTTAATACCTACTATGTATATATATGTTGAGTTATGGTGCACCAAAAAACATGTTGATTTATATCCATTCAATTTTTGCTGGATGAGGTTACAAGAACATTTATAACTGAGGCACAAATAGAAACAAAGAGTATGAGAAAGCATGTGCTTTACATGCCTTAATATAACAAGGGAAGGGAGTTATATAACCGTAATTACATGGAACCAGTTTGATACTGAGAGCTATCTTTATGTATCATTCAGGTCTAACTTCGGTGGTTTAGATTGATTTATTTTTCATTCTTACCTTTTTCAAAAAAATAAAAAAGAATAATTTTAATGTGTGCAAAATTTAAAATAAAGATAATATCTCAACTGTCAGTTTTTCAAAAAATGATTTTTCAATTTAAAAATCATTAGTTGAAAATCTAAAATCATGAACAATGAAATTTTATTTAAACCGTACATATCTCACTAAAGTAAACAGTTCAAAGTATGGGAATTATATGGGAGGAGGATGGGGGAGTGGTTCAGGTGTTTACGTGACCTAACAATAAAGAAACTATCAAGTGAGGTTATTAAAACTAAATCGATCACTGAATAGGTCGTGGTACTGAAGGTTAGATCAACCAAATTGATGAGAAAATGAAGATTTGAAGTTATTAATATAAAATTATAAAAAAATAAAAAAATGAAAAAAAAAAACCGGGTTAGTTAATACTCATCCGGATTGGTTTATCGATCGGTTTTACTGGTTTTTGACCCGAATCGTCCGGTTTGATTTAATTACACTGCTATCAAGTCTACACTATTACCCATATCTTTTCCCATCCAGGTTATGTTTTGTGCAAGAGAATAGAGTATGTAAGGATTCATTGCTCATGTGCAAATATATAAATTTAAAAGGGAACTCTTTTGTAAGTTTTGGATTTGCCATTAAGGTCAAGCTGTACAGTTGCTAGTATGGTAAAATGAATCTCCAACTCTCTCATCTTGGTCTCCATTGTTTTAGAGCTTGATTGAGTTCACATTTCAGAAGCACGTTCACGCAATAAGTCGATATAAAAATCCTTTGATATACTTACTTCATACACCGTAAATCACATTGTTAAAACAACTTCTATAGCTAACTCAAACATACACTTAGAAAATGACTCAACTTGATTATAGATTGAGCTCTTTGTGGCAGTAATAGGAAGAAAGTTGTAGGGGTATTTTGCTTTAAAAAGCAGTTCATACCTCCCACAGGTTCGAAGAAGGACTTTATTATCTCTATATACCAAGATATTTCCCCCCTTTTTTTAAAAAAACATTTACTTTTGGTTCTGTAATGATCTCTACAGATATAAACCCTAGGACCTTTAATTTCTTTATTTAAATTCTTATTCTTATAATTTTTTTAGCAATAAAATGATGTATGAAGTATTTATAATTAATGCATTCTGAAAACAATAAATTTATATATTGAAGAGCAACCATCCCATACTCCTTTTCTTTTAGGATAAAATTTCTGAATAATTTACAAAATGACTCTTTTTTTTTTTTATATTGATGAATACTATATCATATCAATATATCATAAGATTATATGAGACGTTTAGTGTATAAAACTAAACATTCCCATTATTATCAACTCCAAGTTTCCAACTAGCTAGGATTAAATTATAAATTGTGAAATAATATTTCCGTTAGTTCATTTTTTTCATATGTCAATATATTTCCACTGGTTCCACAATTTTTTCCATTTAAAACCTAGTTGCATATGCTGCTATCTTGGTTAAAATTAAAAATCAAAATTATGATTTTTTAAAGAGTAAAATACTCTAACTTTCCTTGCATTTTATCTTAATTACAAGGACCTCTCCTATGTTTTAAAAACATACATTTATGTCCAAATTGTTAACTCTATTAAGGATTTTTTTAAAAAAATTAAAATTTGTATTAAAATAAATTTTATTTACTAGTTTACCCTTCATCATTACTAATTTTCTAATTTTGGCTAAAATTATTTAAGCAATTTAAGAGTTTATTTTTCTTAATTTATTTTTTACTTTTGTACATAGTGATCTGTTCTTTTTTTTTTCATCTTGAGATGAAGACTTCAATAATTTAATTAATGAAAACACAGAAAAATTGATTAAAAATATGAATAATTCTTTTAATAGATGTATACTTAAATAAACGTGTTTATAAATGATAATAAAAAATTAAAATTAATATAAGTTATATAATGTCTCAAATTTACATTATTAATAACATATGGTGAACAATCGTGGTGTTGCAGCTAAAAAACAAAAGAAATATGTTTTTAGTTATTTAAAAGAACACAAAATAAATAAATAAATTTCAATAAATATGATAAAATTTTAAATTTTTTAATATAACAGAAATTAATAAATTTTATAATATATTACAAATTTTGAACACATATATTAGAATGATTTTTTTAGTATAAAAATTATTTTTAGGAAAATATAAATGTTCATACATTTGTTGAAAGGGGAGTATTTTGGTCAAAAAAAAATTAAAATGGACGGAAATAGAATCTTAAATATGTAAGGGCGATTTCTGTAGCATACATTCTAATTTCAATGGAAGTCTATATACATTTTTAAAATAAAAGAAGAGAGGTTTATGTAATTTAGGTAAAACAGAGGAGTAGTTAATATATTTTACTCTTTTTTTAATTATGCATATTTTGAATAGTTGATTTTTTATTCGGCAAAAGAATTGTTGAACTTAACATCACAATGGCAGTATTGGGGTTCTAATTTTAGTGGGCCAACCCAGTAATTTTTGAAAAGTCCAACTGATGTTCAAGTCCAATGATTATTTTGAAGTAAGCCCAAAAAAAATCAGCCCAAGTGATATCCCATAACACTTGCATTTTTTGCTAACAAGGAGTGGTATAGTTGGCTAAGGCATCGGCTTCCACTCCAAAAAAGAGGAGGTTCGATATCCGCTAGTTGATGTGATGGTCTCGATAGTGGGCGATACGTAAAGATTGTAAATCATTTCTTTAAGCGCAGGGCGCATCCAGCGCAGTAGGGTATCAGTGTCTAATCCTACCTAAACTTTTTCTTATATTAAAAAAAAAACACTTGCATTTTTGCATATGTGGAAAATCACACTAAGGTTTCAATAAAAAAAATAATATATGAAAAATCACATGATAATAACAAGTTAAAGAGGTATAATTGACAAGTGAAAGTGAGATTATTGAAAGTTATTGGACTTTTCATATATATATATATATATATATATATATATATATATATATATATATATATATAATTGAGACCTTTATGTGGTTTTCCTTTTTCTTTAAAAAAAAAAAAAATCTAGAGCATAATTCCTTTCGGAGACTTGTGCAAATAATTTTTATCTTTTTCAATAAATATGTTTCTCATAATTGAATTTTTTTTTTCCTTTTTATGAGTGAGACCACTTATTAGTTCAATTAACAGCTTCTTAGTTTTTGTTTTTGGTATTATTCCTTCCCAAATAGTAGCTTGTTTGTGAATCTTATAGAGCATGTTGTTTACTTCTCCCACGGGTTCTTTTAATAAAGTAAAATTCTGATAAACTATTTCTATTGCGATTGAGAAAATTAGTTAACATTAGTTAAATATTAAAAACTTTTACAATTTACCTTTTGACAAATATATAAATCAATAAAGAGAGAGGACGGAAAAATCATAAAAAAAAGATAAGGGTACTTATTGAAGATGAGTTATATATGAACAGCCATCCAAATGATAAATGATAAAGGAATCCCCGGTAAAAAAATATATATATAAAAAAATGTACTCCTCTAGTTCTAAATATAAGATAAATTTAACTTTTTTTTGAGAGATTAAAGAAGTTAATTAAATTACTTTAGAGTATTTTTTTTTATCTTTTTCTTCAAACTAATTAGTTTGACTAATAAACTAATATACTACCTCCTAGTAATTATAAGGCTTTTAGTTACTTTTTTTTTGGAGAGATTAAGAAAGCTAAATAAGTTCTTAATCATTTCATATGTTGTGTTTTCTTAAATTATATATTACTCCCTACAGTCCTAATTATGTAAACATTTTTGTAGTAGTTTATTAGTCAAGTAGAATACACTAGGCTAATTTAAATAAAAATACTCTAAGCTAATTTAATTAGCTTTCATAATCTCTTTTAAAAAAGTCAACTAGGTCTTATAATTAGGACCGATGGGAGTATAATTTAAGGATACACAACATATGAAATGATTAAGTATCTTATGTAGCTTCCTTAATTTCTCCAAAAAAAAGTCAACTAGGTCGGAGGTAATGCGGAGTATATAATATGATTAAGTCACTTATTTAGTTTCTCTAATCTCTTTTAAAAAAGAAAGAAGAAGTTGGGAGTACATCGTAAGCTTTTCATCAGTGACGCGTCATGAATCCTGATAATAATTATTTTCACTATGAAAATCGTAATATGGTTTGAAAATAGGCTTGCCTTCTGGATGTTTTAAAATTTTTATTACTACGAAGACAATGGGAGCTTCCTTTTCATTCTATCGTACCTTTTGCTTTATCCTATGTGTTATTTCAACCTGTGGCATTGAATTTGGGTTTGTTTGGTGAGAGTGTTAGGAGAACGTTGGTAGCGTTTGCGGTAGAGTAAATGAGCTTTAGAAAAAAAGTTCAATGTAGTGTGTTTGAGTTAGGCGTTAAGTTCATCGTTGGATTTAAAAGCCATCATAACGCAAAAGATTAAGGAAAAAAACTTAATCCATCCTTTTTCCAAAACGCTTCTTTGACGTGGTAATTTGGTTCTATCACCATCAATCCAAATACAAATCATTATCTATAACCTGACTTTTTTCTTACCCAGTTTTTTTTTTTTTTTTTAAAAAGTCAGATAGTTTTTAAGTCACCGTTTCTACCGCCGACCCAAACAGGCCCTATATAACTCAATACGTCCTCAAAATGTATGTTTTTATCCACAGGTGTCTCAGTTCTAGAAGTATACCGTATTTATTTCATGCAGACGTGGCAAATTGGCGTTAGTATAATATTCGCAAGAGAAAAAAACGTTGGAATATTTAATTATAAATCAGTACAATTATTACATATTAAATTAATCAATTATCAAATTTCCCCAACTCATGTCAAATACTTTAGACGGCATCATTAGAAAAAAAAATTGAAACAAAAATAGAATACGTCATCAATAGCTTAATTATTATTGGTCTATTTGACATTAACACTAACATCATATTCATAAGTTCAAATGTATCTCAATACAGAGAGTACCTTTAATTTGAAAGAGTTATTCTTCAGTTGAATCTAATAATACTCAAATATAGCCTAATCTACCAACGGGAGTTAAGCGCTGTAGTTTTGTGACGTGACTTGTGTCCCTTAAGTTTGAGTTGCAGCCATGAATGCGAAGCGCCATTTGGGAGACTCACCCACCATAACCAGGTGCGCAACCCGGGTCGGATTCGGATTAGTCAGAGCGAAGCTTTGGATACTGGATGGGCAACAAAAAAAAAAGCCTAATCTGATGGATCTGGCTTAGGTTCATTGGGACCGCTGCATGAAACTGCACCGTTTTAGTGTTGCCGGGTAGTAAAAAATAATTCAGGATACTGAATGGTACTAGATTTTTTTTTTCAAAATCTTGAAATCAGTACTAAAAAGATACTTTAGGATACTAATTGGTATTGAAAAAATAATTATCCTAAAGCATATTTTTAATAGCAATCAATATCTGAATTATTTTTTCAAGATCCAAAAATAATTTTTTTAAGATTATGAATTAATTTTTTAGTATCCTAAAATAGTCTTTTAGTACTAGTCAATACCGTTAAATATTTTTTCAAGATCCTAAAATAATTTTTCATGATCTTAAAAAATTGTTTTAGTACCATTTTGTATCCGAATTTTCTTTTTACTCCCGGCAGTGCCTGAATTATTTTTTTAAAACGATGTAGTTTCACGCAACGGTCCACAGATGCTAATCTGATAGGCATATAAAGAAAAAAGCTGGATCCATGGGAATTCAATTTAACTAAAAACAGAATGAACAAAAACACGAGAGAGATAAAATAATAAGAAGATCTAATACATATCATATACTACCACATTTAAGGACATGAGGTTGCTCTGTAGAGGTGTGACTCAGCTACTGAAGAATTGTGAGAGATAGACTGATCAACAAGAGATGGAAAAGACATAGTAGACTCGGGAAACTCTTGATGAAGCTCAAATGATAAGCCTTGAGAAGAAGATAACCTTAGCGATGACAAATCTGGCAAAGGCACTTCCCAATTTAGATACTGCACTACTTGACGCATGCTTGGCCTATTTGATGGATGAGAATCTGAGCACAAAAGCCCTAGTTTCAATATTAATTCCACCTCCTCTGCTATATACTCTACTCCCAAATTTTGATCCTTTGCCATAATTATCTCACCCGTATTCCATAATTCATAAACCCAATCTACTAAAATCACAGTCTCTTCTTCATTTACTTGCTCTATGGGCCTTCTTCCACATGTAACCTCAAGCAAAAATGCACCGAAAGCAAAAACATCTGACTTTGTCGTGTTTCTCCCTGTTCTTGTCTGCTCTGGTGCTAGATAACCCAATGTTCCGACCACATGTGTAGTTTGAGGATCACTTCCATGGTCGTATAGTCTTGCAAGACCAAAATCTCCTAATCTTCCATTCAATTGTGAATCTAAAAGGACATTGCTTGCTTTAATGTCTCTGTGGATCACCACCTTTTCACACTCTTCGTGCAGATAGCACAATCCTGAAGCTACTCCTTTGATGATTTTTAATCTTTGTCTCCAATTTAGTGTCACTCTTGGCTGGTTATAGAGATATTTATCTAAGCTTCCATTTGGCATGAAATCATAGACAAGAAGAAGCTCTCCTTTTCGCCTACAATATCCCAAAAGAGGTACGAGGTTTCGGTGGCGAAGACGACCAATACTAACGATTTCTGCTACAAATTCCCTCATGCCCTGTCGAGATTCATGTGAAACTTTCTTCACAGCAACCTCAAGTTTTGAACTTGGGATTGTCCCTTTGTAGACTCTACCAAATCCACCCATTCCTAGAAGCTCTCTGTCTTTGAATCCCTTTGTGGCAACATAGAGATCTTTGTATTTGAACCTTTGAGCACCATAATCTTGCTCCCACTCTTCCAGAATCTCTGCAAATTTCTTTTTCCTCTTTATGTAATACAAACTAGACAGAGTCAAAAGAAAAATCAAACAGAGTGAAAGAAAAGGTAACCCAATTGGCAACATCATAGATTTTTTCCCCCCACCAAGTCGTGGTAGCTTTGGGAGTTTAGAGATAACTAGGTTTTGAGCCATCCCATTGAGCTTGAAGCTCCAACCAAGAACATAATGAGAAGTTAACACAGACCCAGTGGAGGATGAGAACCCGACATAACTAGGATTGTTTAGTATTTGAGAAAGATCCTGGGACAATGTTAGCAATGGAGTTTTGGGTTTGTTAACATTGATTGGAGCGAGTGTGACACTAATTTGCTTCTTTCCTCCATTATAGTCCACCCAAACCTGCATCGGAAGGCCACTGATGAGAGTCAAATTCTGAAGCTGAGAACTGTTAATATAATAGCCTGCGGTAGCAGAATTAGTTGACTTCAAGCTATTAATGTCGATTCCGACATGGTTATCATTCATATCATCAAACTCGCTACTTTGGATGGTGTCAAGTTCTACGGCAAAAACATGGTTTGTACTGTTGCCATTATTGGTTCCATTGAAGAGACCTAAGTACTGACTGGGTAAAGCACCTGGAAGTGCTTTTGCTGGGGAAATTACAAAAGCGATTCCATGACCGCTCAGAGTTTTGTATTCAGATCTAATGGCGAAAACAAAAGAGGTAGAGAAAGAAGAGTCATTGAAAACTATTGGATTGGGGTAGAAAGCATGACCTTTCTCTTGCCTGGTTTCGTTGGTGAGTTGGAGTAAGCCATTGGAGGTGATCTCAGAAATACCATCCATGGTTAAATTAGCTGATTGGAACCCATTATTGAAGATGAAGCTCGTATCTTCACCACTCACTTGAACCGTTGACTTCACCACCACCACCACCACCAAAAGCATCATCGCCATCAATTTCTTCATCACAGACATGGCTGCTGATAGTTAGCTCAAATATGTAGAATCACAAGTTATTTTGAACCTATATTCTAGCTACACACACACAGACCCCAGAGGCTTGATGGCGTCTATAGGAGTTATTTATTATTTTTTTAAAAAATTAATGGGATGAATCAGTGATTAATTAAAGTATTTGTCATTGAAATTCATCTTGCAGGGGCAACCAGGGAAGGTGTATTTTTTGTGCTCCCTTGTGAGGATTGAAGATATGATTGAGGTTGGGAATTTTGACCTTTGCTTCGTTATGTAAAACCATATCGTCAGCTCAATTTATGGTCAAATGATTTATGACGTATTTGAAAGTGAAGTAACTTTTTCAGATCAACTAGATGGTTTGAATTTTTTTGAAGGATTATTATTTTTTTCAATGAGATGTTATTTTATTTCTTTTCACCTAAAGATCTTTATAATCTACTCCTTTAGTATCACCTAGGCCCTGTTTGATACGTGACACTGAGGGATAGAGATTGAGATTGGGTCAAAGGTTTGAGTCATGATATATTGTGTGGTATGTGGAATTGATCATAAGCTGGGATAAACAATACTACAAAAAACTTGTTTATAATAATTTTCAGACAAAAATAACCCTCTCAATTTCGCTCTCCCTTCTTTGAAACATCAATGGTAACCAAGGTTCTGAAAACCGGACCGGTCACTGAACCGGTGAGGGTACTGGATTAAAGGTTAGTGGGTCAGACCGGAGTCAAACCGGAGTCAGACCGGTATTAATTAATAATATAATATAATTAAAATCAGTAAAATTATTCATATTTCAATAATAATAAAAAATTTGTGGAAACATGGGAAGATCAGAAGATGTGTAGAGTGTAGTACAGAAAGATGAGTAATTTTATATTGATTTTTTTTAAACCAAGAGATCACAGTCACGAGCTGGGCAAAATGTGAGATTTCTCTCTTTAGTACAGTTCACACTCACAGAGTCACAAGGCTACAGAATTAGGAAAGCGACTTATGAGTGTTTGGCAATAGGTGATTGGGCATGAAAAAGTATGTGCGTAGGAATGTGGGACTATTAATTTATTATTTTAGGCACAATCTTCATCTTGTTCCTTTGTTCGGGAGTGTACCAAAAAGGGCGAGGGTTTTGTTTATCACTTATCAAAGATTTTTCTTCACCGTTCAAGAGTTACCTTCTTTAGGGTAGCATCGTTGATGAACACCGGCGAACACCTTCTTAAGTCTTAACCTTGTTGATTCGCCGACGCTGACGCTCACACCTCACAGTCTTCGTTGCCAACAATAGTTAGATCTCATCTTTCTTACCGATCAGTGTGATTTATCTTCTCCGATGATAGTCAGATCTCATCTTTCTCACTCATCAACGAAACCCTCCCTCCATCATCCATAACTTCCATCGATCTTTGTTTTCTTACTGAGAAAGAACTATTTTTTCAGATGTCTGCACTTCTGCATCTCCATCTCTACTTCTCCATCCCTTTTTTTTTCGTCGACTCGGTGACTCCTCAACTTGGCCGGTTCAGGTCGAGTTGGCCGAGTTAACTCGGAGTCACCGACTCAACCCGGGTTATACCTAACTCGGACCGGTTTTCCGGCCGGTTCGACGGTTTCCGATCTGAACCGGCCAGTCCGGTCCGGGTTCCTGAACCATGATGGTAACCTATCATCTCCAGCCTCCCTCTTTCTTCTCCACTGTTAGAGTATAATTAGTGTTTCCACAATTATCCCTGTAACGGAATTATGCCCTGTATCATTCATCTGTAGATTTGGTATACATGTGTCATTAGATTATAGGGGTTGTTATGATTGGCAATTGTAAAAGATGCTCTCTGTATATTCTAGAATACTATACCCAATTCAATATAAATAGATAACGAGCCAGATGAATTATTCTGTGCTCTCAGTCATATTCTGCATTTCTTCTTTGTTCTATCTTGGTATCAAAGCAACAATCATGTCAAGCGCTTCCAACACCCCTTCTTTTGCCGCTTCCGGCAACTCCGGAAACTCTTGTTCATACACCCTATTCAGTTCCTCCAGCCAAACTACTGCGATCAAGTTGGATCGCTCAATTTTTTTGGTTTGGGAGTCTATTGTCCTCCCACTGATTGAGGGTAATTGTCTTGAAGGCCATATCGATGGCTCCATTCAAGCTCCGTCGAAGACCATCTCTGGTATTACAGGGAGCACCACTAATCCAGCCTATAAGGACTGGTTCTCTGTCGATCGTCTCCTAGTTGGGTGGCAGCGTAACACGATGACCCAAGATGTAGGAGCACAGTTTCTCCATTGTCAGACGGTGAAAGACCTCTGGAACGGTGCGCGAAACCTCACATGTGCGTCCACAAAAGCTCGCGTCATGGTGATTAAGAATGAGTTACACAATACTCGGAAAAATTCTCTGACTATAGAGGAGTACCTGAGTAAGATGAAAAGCATCTCTGATGAGCTTGCTCTGGCATGTTCACCAGTCGCGACTAATGATCTCGTTCTCCATACATTAAATGGACTGGACGCCGACTACAATGCTGTTGTAGTGAAGCTCGTCGACAAATCTGATTTAACCTGGGTGGAAGCACAGGCGGCTCTATTGTCTTTCGACTCAAGGCTTAGTCAAGTGAGTCATTTTGCCAACATGAGTATCCAGCCCACAATCAATGTGGCTCAACGGTTTGATCTTATTGCTGATCCATGCATAAATCGTTCCTAGCGAAATAACCCAAACCACAGTCCTTGGAACTCCAGAGGCAGGGGAGGACATCGTGGCGACGGCGGCAGCCGTAGAGGTCGACCATTTTGTATCCACTGTCAACGCCAGGGTCACACTATCGCCACTTGCTACTACCGTGATGATCAAGCTGGGTATAATCACTCTAATTTTTCTTCTCCAGCTTATCATGCTAATTCCTTTTTAGTTGCAGACCCTTCCTAGTACATGGATAGTGGCGCCAACTATCATGTAACTCCATACTCGGATCAGCTAGAAGAGATCGTTCCAGCTGGTAAGTCTCACTTGACTACTTGCACTGGCACACAGAGCCTAGTCTTAGGTATCGGTTCTACTACTATTCCTTGTAACAAATCTGATTTAATTCTTTGGGATGTTCTCTATGTACCCACGGCTACTAAGAATTTGATGAGTGTTAACAAATTAATCCGCGAAAACTCAGTTTATGTGAAGTTTACTGACCAAAGTTGTGATGTGAAGGACCCCAGGACAGATCAAATGCTCCTTCAGGGCACACCAAAGGTAGGACTATATCAGATGAAAGGAAAAAAACTTGATATGAAGCAACCCCATGCATTTATGGCAGAGACCGATAACAAGGCTCGAAGTGATTTCCTCAAGTGGCATCATATCTTAGGCCACCCTAGTACTAGAATTCTGAAGCAGATTTTGACTAAATGTAATAAGAAAATTCCACCTGATGTTATTAATGATGATTTTGTATCTGAATCGTGTCAAATGGGCAAGTCCAAGTTTCTGCCATTTTCAATTTCGGTGTCTCAATCCACTGTTCCCCTAGCACTAATTCACACAGACCTCTGAGGTCCTTCCCCTACACTGTCCACTGGTGGGCATCGCTTCTATATCCATTTCATTGATGACTTTAGTCGTTTTACGTGGTTGTATCCACTGAAACATAAAGGTGAAGCAGTGATTGTGTTTCAAAATTTCAAGGCCATTGTAGAAAATCAATTCAAATTGAAAATCAAAGCCATCCAGTGTGATAATGGCACTGAATACAAGCCAATTCAGTCTGTCGCACAACAAGCTGGGATTGATGTTCGTCTAACATATCTGTATACTTCAGCTCAGAATGGACGAGCAGAGCGCAAGCATCACCATGTTGTGGAAATGGGATTAACCCTTCTTGCCCACTCTGGAATGCCATTCAAGTACTGGGTTGACGCTTTCCAACAATTTGTCTTCTTGATCAATCGATTGCCGACACCAACTTTACATGGAAATTCACCTCTGGTTTGTTTGAAGAAAATAGAACCACAATATAGTATGCTTCAACCTTTCGCTGTGCATGCTATCCTTGTCTTAAGCCTTACAATGCACACAAGTTTCAGTTTCACAGTCAAAAATGCGTATATATGGGGCCAGCTTCACAGCAGAAAGGCTATCGATGTCTGAAGGAAAATGGTAAAATCATTATCTCTCGTCATGTTGTATTTGACCCTACTCTATTTCCTTTCAAAACAGTTTCATGGTTTCGGCGACAGTGGCTGTCAATTGTGGTTTTGAGTATTTTAACTCCAACTATGTTCATTTTGCTCCTCTCATCATTCAGACCAGTAGAAGCAGCGATGACACAACTGCTCCAGTTCATATCATCGATGAAGCAACTCATGAACATAGCTTGCAATTTGATGAGCCATGTCCGGCTAATGCACCCACCAGCGAACCCATTGTTAGTTCTCAATGTGTTTTGATGATTAATAACAATTGTAAACATGAAAGAATGATTTTTAATAGAAATTGGTAAAACATGTTGTTTGCAATTCAAAAACATTTCTGTCAGCTCCAAACTCGAGCTTGGGTCTCCAAACTCGAGCTTGCCCCTTACAGAAAGCAAACCAAGCTATTTTGCATTTTCTAAACTTGAGCTTGGTCCATATACTTGAGCTTGAAGGTTTTCAAAGTTTACTCATATTCCGAGTAAGCTCGAGCTTGCACTGTAAGCTTGAGCTTACGAAGGTTTGAGGTTTTTATCAAGTTACTCAAATTGCAAACTCAAGCTTATTAGTTATAAGCTCAAGCTTGCCTCTTCCGAGTCTTTTCTCACTAAGTTTACAAATATGTAAACTCGAGCTTGCGTTACAAGCTCGAGCTTACCACCGGCGAGTAATCCTTTAAACTTGAGCTTATCATTTTCTTGTAGAGTTTGTGAGTTTACAAAAGTTGTAAACTCGAGCTTGGCATACCAAGCTCGAGCTTGCACCAGATGCGAGAAAGTTTTCAAGTTTTTCCTTCAAAGAGTAAACTCAAGTTTAAGGTTGTAAACTCAAGCTTGCGTCTCGACAAAAATCTTTCAAAGTTTTTAAAACCATTGCCAAACTCGAGCTTGCCCTTGCAAGCTCAAGCTTGGGTCGACAGAGAGAGCAATGTCATATTTTGAGCTTAGCAAACTCAAGTTTACACCTCTAAGCTCAAGCTTGCATTTTGTGAACTAAAATTATTTTTGACTTGAATAGTGCCAAACTCGAGCTTACTCACTAATAAGCTCAAGCTTGCGTTTTTCCACTTTGGCTCTCAAAGTGAATTCAAACATGTTTCCCTGACAAATGCTAAACTCGAGCTTACTCACTTACAAGCTCGAGCTTGAGACTTCCAGAGGCAAAACTCAAGTTTTAAATGAAGACCAAACTCGAGCTTGGTATAGTAAACTCGAGCTTGGAACTTGAAAAGAGATGAACGCATCTCGGGTGTATTTTGTTCGGTTTGATTTATGCTTTAGCTTGATTTCGCGAATTGGTTGTATATGATTTATATGATTCATATCAATATTTCCTAACCTTGATTTAACCGGTTTGCTTATGAGATTACAGAAGATCTAGGTTTGTTTTAAAGAAGACTTTAAGACAAACAACTTGACAACTTGCAATATTATATTATATCCTCTTCTCCAAAAGCAATGGGTTACAACACGGATAGCAACACAACCATTCTCCAAGAAAGAAAGCTAACCTCCAAACAATTTGGACAACATTATACAACTACCTCCACTAAACATAACATGACATGGGAACACATTCTTGAGGAGCCAAATTTCAAATATTCAAATCGCAACAACCATATTCAAACAGATTTGTTCACAACAGCTAGAGACACACTCACAACTGACTATATTTTCGAATTAGATCAAGTCTCAACGGATCTACAACGTTCACAAGCTTCAAACCCGTATAAATACATGAGGATTTGAAGTCGAAAGCAGAATAAGACATACACGTAAAACGCACACAAGAACATCGGTCTTTCATCGCTTATATTTCTCATTTGTATCTTTGATACATTGTGCTTCGATGCTTATATTCATTCACTCTTTGAGAGAGTTCATTTCTCGTAAATCATTCTTTGTAAGAATCTCAAAGTTGTGGGACTTTGAGGTTGGGTTATCAGATTACAACTTGTAAGGGGAGTATATCCTAGAGAGAGGATAACTTTCGAGTACGAGTGTGTATCCGATTTGAGTGATAGTAGAAAAACCCGGAGAGTCGGGGATCGGACGTAGGTCAAGAGTTAAGACCGAACAAAGATAAATCTTCTCGTGTCAAGCTCTTCTTCTCTAACTCCATTTACCTTGGTTAAGCATCCAGTGTGGGTGATCGAAAAGAATTTTTAAAATCCCCAATTCACCCCCCCTCTTGGTGATTTCCTTCACTTTCACCCATTTCGCTTGAGCCCAGTTCACTTGAATCCAGTTCATCTGATTCAGCTGATGCTTCTGGTCTTCTGGTCAACAGGCCCATAAACCAGCACTCAATGACCACTCGGGCCAAGGATGGAATTATAAGGCCTAAGTACCCATATGTGGGTTTCACTCATGCCACTGTAAAGAAAAACTCAGAATCCTCAGAACCCGTGATAACCCGAGACACTCTCTCCTCCTTCGTATGGCTTGCTGCCATGTCCGATGAAATTCAGGCGTTAGAGCGAAATCAGACCTTGGAGCTGGTGCCGCGTTCTAATCAAAAGCTCATTGACAATCGATGGGTGTTCAAAACAAAATTTCGCGCAGACGGCTAGATTTTGAAGCACAAAAGCAAGCTTGGTTGCCAAGGGATTTCAACAAGTTCTTGGAGTCGAATTTGGAGAGACATTTAGCCCAGTTGTAAAAGCCACCACAATCCGAGTAATTCTGACCATAGTTGTCACTTTCAAGTGGGAGATTCGCCAATTAGACGTTAACAACGCATTCCTGAACGGTTTTCTTCAAGAAGAGGTATATATGCCTCAGCCTGAAGGGTTCGTTGATCCTCGGCACCCGAATCATGTCTGCAGATTGATTAAAGCCATTTACGGATTGCGTTAGGCACCAAGAGCATGGTTTGACAGGTTACGTTTCACTTTAATTGATTGGGGTTTCCAAAATCTTAAAAGTGACATATCTCTCTTTATGCTTCAAACTCATGGTCTCACTGTCTTTGTTCTCATATACGTGGATGATATATTAGTGACTGGTAATGATTATGCCTTTGTGAACAGTTTTGTTAAAATATTAAATCAAACCTTTGCTTTGAAGGATTTGGGGCCACTGTACTACTTTCTTGGTTTAGAAGTGTATAGAGATAGAACTAGACTCTATTTAAATCAGGCCAAGTATGTGGTGGATCTGTTAGATAAATTTGGTATGAGTGATTGTGCACCAGTCACCACCCCTATGGTAATTGGTCGCATGATATTTTCTAATGATGGTGAACTCCTAAGTAATCCTACAGAGTATAGAAGGGCTATAGGTTCTCTACAATATTTGACTACAACTCGGCCGGATATCTCTTTTGCTGTAAATAAGCTTAGTCAATTCTTGTCACAACCTAGAATTCTTCACTTCCAGGCAGTTAAAAGAATTTTTCGGTATCTTAAGGGTACATATAATCTAGGATTATGTCTTAAGCCCTTTAGCAATCCACAACTCATTGCTTATACGGATGCTGATTGGGCTTGCAATTTGGATGATAGGAAATCAATGGCTGGTATGTGTGTATTTCTGGGAAATAACTTGGTGTCTTGGTCTTCAAGGAAACAAAAGGTTGTGTCTAGATCTAGTACCGAGTCTGAACACCAGTCACTCTCAGGTGGTTCTGTAGAAGTCAAGTGGCTAGCTTCTTTACTTGCTGAGATATGGTTGTTCATTAAAAAGCCCTCTATTATGTGGTGTGACAATCTTAGTGCAAAGTCCTTGGCTGCGAATCCTGTACAACATGCCAGAAGCAAGCATATTGAAGTTGATGTACATTTCATCCGAGATTTGGTTGCATCAGGACTGATTGATATAAGATATGTTCCTTCATCCATGCAAATTACAGATTGTTTTACCAAACCCTTATCACAGAATCAATTTGAGTTTTTTTAGAGATAAACTCGGGTTATTGGTCAAACCCTCTCGTTTGAGGGGGAATGTTAGAGTATAATTAGTGTTTCCACAATTATCCCTGTAATGGCATTATGCCTTGTATCATTTATCTGTAGATTTGGTATACACGTGTCATTAGATTATAGGGGTTGTTATGATTGGCAATTGTAAAAGATGCTCTGTGTATATTCTAGAATACTGTACCCAATTCAATATAAATAGATAACGAGCCAGATGAATTATTCTGTGCTCTCAGTCATATTCTGCATTTCTTCTTTGTTCTATCTTCCACGAAATCCGTTTGTCATCTCCATCTCTCCCTGCATGTGAAAAGCCAGTGGAAACCAGAACCCACGACCTTCGAACCATTTTCAAAAACCATTGAACTAGCAATCGAACAGAAAATCAAGGACCTTCAAACCAGCAAAATCAAACAGAAAAACCAAGAACCATCGAACCTAGGACCTTCAAACCATTACCAACGCAAGACGGTGGAAATCAAAAGCTTATCAAATAAATGGAAGAAGAATAGCTGGAATCATTTTCGTGTTGGGTTTGCAAGGGGAAAGAAAAACAGTTGCAGAGGTGAGATAGCACGAGAGATGAGATGAGGAGGAAGAAGCGGTTATAATATGTTGTTTGCTTTATTTATTATAAAGGATATTATAGTCATTATATAATTTAAGGCTGAATATAAAATAAACTTAATGCAAGGATTCCCATTAAATACTACTCCTTAGTCCTTACCAAATGTAATTATAAAGTCTCAAAACCAATCCCACCGCCCATCTCAATATCAATCTCTCAAAATTTAGTGATGTGTATTAAATGAAGTCTTAGACTGCGGAGGGAAAAGTGTCAAAAGTCAGATATGACTATAAATTCGTATCGTTTTCTACACAAACATTTTATATCATGATTATATCTGACTTTTCACACTAAGAAGGGAAGCCCCTCCCTCCCTTTCTTCAAATCAAACAAAACCTTAGGATTAACATGGGATAAATAGAGGGGAGGGAAGGAAACATTTTTGTGAGTTAAATTTAAAAGAAATGGAAAAGCCGGGCTATGAAATTTTAGTCAAAAAGAAAATGTAAGATAAGAGTGTAAAATAATTAATTAAAAACTCTTAACATTTTATTTTAAATTTAACTCTTTAAAATTTTTGCTCCCCTAACCTTCTCCATCCCCATACCAAACAAAGAGCTGGGAATCGGGCTAGCCCTAAGGGCTCGGGTAAGAAAAATATCTTTTTTCAAAGCCCTACCGAGAGCACTAGGGCCAAGGCCGGCCTTACATGGTCCGAAAGTTACTATTCTAAATTTTAATTATTTTTCCTCCTTTTTTTCAAAGAAATATAATTAGTAAATTACAACAATTAAAGTTTTAATTTATCAAATAAATGTTGTCAACATTAATATCCAAACAACACAAATCATCCAACAAATAAACACATTCACTAATTCGTAATCAAAAGCAAACAAACTATTGTCCACAAATAACTCGAGATAAAACCTAAGAAGCATACCTAGGTTTTAAATTTAAACTATTATATAATATTTCTATGATAAGATTAACCCTATGACTTGTGATGAGAAGGTTACCAATATAAAGAGCAAGTTGACTTTCATTTTCAATGAATATTCGAATGGGGGACTGTTGGAAATTATGCCTTAGGGGCAAGTCATTGTACTTTAAACGTTAATGTCATTTAAAGTATTCTCCATTTCGTTATCATTTCATTTGCATGTCTATAGTGATAATTGTATCCTTGGATGTATCTTATAGATTATCCTAAATGTTCCTGGTCGGTCATCTACGCGGGAGCAAAGATGAAATAAGACCAGTATGACTTTGATGAGTATGGAGATATGAATAAAAGTCATAGGCACTTGTAAGAGTACAAGGGTCTTTGGACCACCCACTATGAGAAAGTTTGCATGGATTAAGTCATAAGCTTTTCTCATGTATAATCGCGTCACAACGCCCTTTAACTTGAGATCATCATGGGTTCCTACATAATGAGTCGCTGATATTTGACCTAGTCAAAAGTCACCTTTGACCGGGTGATGATAAAGGCTTGGATAGGGATCAGTGGTTCTCATGCAGAGGAATGCGAATGGTCAAGATGGAATTTGTCCCTCACATTTGTAGAGAGATAATACTGGGTCTCTCGATGAGTGAGTCTGAGAAATGTATGACCATACTACAATGGAAAGAAGTTTCCATTTCAATTGTTAGACTACTCAAGAATCAAGAAAGTAATGGTCAAGAACAGGAAGTTGACATTATCCATGCCTCATCCTTGACCAAATTATCACGTGACAAAAGGGACGTGACATGGTTGTATGATAGGTTGTATCGTATCATCGATCCCCATATGAATTGGGTAGTCGCAATGTCTTGCTAGAGGCCACTTGCGACTTTTGGGCTGGGTGTTGATTGGGCCGCCAATCTCATGTGGGCCATAGGTCGCACAAGAATAGCCCAACACGAGCGATAGTGTCGATTCATTGAATCTTAGATATGTTTACGATTTAATGAATACTTTGTTTTTAATCTAAGATGGATATATATATATTAAATTAAAAATAATATAATAATATTATTTAATAGAGATTATAATATTATTATATAATATTTGTTTTTGTATTTAATTTATTTGATAAATTAAATATCTAAAACAAATTGAGATATTGTATCTCGATTTAATTTTCGAATATAGATATCATATATTTAATTTGAATTGAGATATAGTATCTTAGATTTAATTAAATAGATAGATATCATATCTCGGATTTAATTTATAGAGATAAATTAAATCGAAGCTTTTAATTCGATTAAATAAATAGATTAGATTAGATCTATTGGATAGATTTAATTAATATATATTTTTAATCCAAACTCAAATTTAAAGATTAATAAAGATTAATTTTGAATATAATACGCCTATTTGGTTTTGAAAAACCTACGGGACATTTTGCAAGACATATTAGAAAAGCTGCGAGAAATCCTAGAGAGAAAAGAGAGGGACGCTAAAATACTGAAGGCGCTAGCACGCTGCCGTCGGTGTTGGAGGCTGTTTGTGTGGATACCAGTAGAGGAAGTGGACACGCAAAGTCAGCTCCTGTTTGATCAAACAAGATGGCACCACGTTCGAGACGTACGACATCCGAGACGCACGACGTTCGAGACGCACACGAGAACGAATCAAACGAAACGCTCGCGAGTTCACATAGGTACGATTTCTAACGAACCTTGATCTAAACGTCATTGATAGATCCTCTCAAGGGATTCGTAAGTTTTTAATGGATGAGAATCATTCCGCTGCGTGTACGGATCCCAACAGGGATATCTTTTCCGCCAACTCCTTATTAAATTTTAAAAAATTAGCAGGGCCTAACGGTCCGGCCCTACAGGGCCAATTTCATTAAACTCTAATTTTTAAGCCTGGCTCTTGAAAGGCCAGGGCCTAAAAGGACCAATCCAACGGGCTCGACCCAATTTCCCAGCTTTACCAAATGGTCATCTATTGTTCAGGTTTCACTTGTATGCAAGCATGGGAAAGCCAAAATATGAGATATACGTTTTGAGGGGAATAGTGAAGGCCCATTAGTTTGAATTCAATTTAAATATATAGTGATTTATTTAAAACTTAAAAATTGATCTGTGATTAATATTGCAATTGATCCAAGTCTATAAGTTTATGTTGTACTTCTCCTGCGATTATTGATGAGTACATTTTTGGTTGAGCCGCCATTGAAGTCATCTTGACTAGTGCCCAGTTATTTACTATGTATAAATGAAAACGGAAATTGAAGTTTGAAATTTGGACCATTGCTTACGTCAAAACATGGGAATCTAAGGTTAAATGATCTATGAGTAATTGAGTATTAAATAATTTAATTAGATTAACATGGATGGTTAGAATTTTTCAAAGATGATTGTTTTTTATTAATTTTTTTTAAGATTCTTTTTTCTTCTTAAATTTAAATTTAAATTTATATAATTTGTTTAGATAAGACTCAAAGGCTTCTAAAAATAATCAAATTTCAATTGACGGAATTTTTTTTCTTTCTTGATTTTTAAAGGTTCAGTTCAACAAATAACCTCTAAACCTGAAAGAATTGAGATTGAAGGAAGAATCCCATCCCTCTTATAGCACTTTAAGTTCATTCATAACTTAGGGGGAAAAAAAGCTATCTAAATGTCTCGTGCAAAGAAAATTAATATAGAAATATTCTTCGAATTTTATCTAATACTAATATGCCTAAATAAATTTAATATTTACAAGTCAAACTTTCATGTACTCCCTTAAGTCTTTTTAAGGAACGATTTCTCCGAGGTCCTAATTTATTATGCAATATAGGGTCAACCTATGTCATTCTCCTAAGGAGCAATATGTGGGTTTTTCGTTAGGTTGAATTTAAGTGATAAAAAATGCAATGAAATGAAACTAAACTAAATGCAAGATGAAAATGACTCTAAAACCTATATGAGAATGGAACTAAACTAGATGCAGATGCAATTCTGGGGGGTTTTATAGAAAGAGATTTAAAATCCTAAGCAAAGAAATTAACTAATAACTAAGAAAATCAAATAAGAAAAGATAAAGAAGGTTTACTTGATGTGACGGGTAAAGGGTACAACTCATGATTCACATGGAGTTAACTTTCTTAGCCCAAATCAATTAGTTAGACCAAAGGGAGATTAATGAAAAATTAGAATTAATAAATTTAATTAACTAATTGAAACATGGGAAACCCTCAAGTTCAATAACACCTAATCCACTAGAAAACTCATAATGGAATGAGTGCTAGTTAATTAAACTTATTAAAACCCAATCACGATTAATTTTTAAATATTTGGAATCTTGTTTACAATTATCCAATTAAACAACTAGACAATTTATCAACTCAATTAAACAATTAAATCGATAAACCTAATTGACAATTAAATTAATAACGAAAACTCAATTATTAATTCAATTGACAATCAAAAGTTGCAAATAAGAATACAACAATAAGCATAAAAACTTCGAATTATCAATCTAATCCAAAAGAAATAAGTTTACAATCTAAAATTAGATTGTTCTCAATTAATATAACTCAAAATCCTTTAAAACTAAATAATCTCAAGTTTGAATTAAAAAGATAAAAAGAACGACATTCCCCGTGATCTTCTAGTGTAAATTCCTAGGCTCTAGTTTCCTCTATACTCCTCCCAAGTTGTCTCCCAAGCACTTAAGCTTCCATGAATTTAAGTTCTCCACCAAACATCATGCAGCTCACGCAGTGGCGGACCCACACTAGTGTCAGTGCTGACACAAAAAATTGAAATATTATATATAATTTGAAAGACTTTGTTGCCAACATGTGTAGGTAGAGTAGCTGGTTAATGCTGTATCCCTTAGTTAGGCATCATGTTGCCAGTTCGAACCTCCCAACTTCCCAATGTCTTTTTTTCCTCCCCAATTTCATCGTTGTCTCGTGTCTTTTTTTTCTCCCCAATTTCATCGTTGTCTCGTCTCCAACTCTCACTCTCTGATCTCTTCGTTCTCTCACTCTCGGTTCTTGTCTGCAAATCGTCCGCCGTGCTCTCCGCTCTCGTCCAACGTCGGTCTCGTCCCCCCTCTCAACGCTATCTTTTCTTTCGTCCTCCATTGACGCTGTGTTTTAATTTGCTGCTCCCAGCTTCCTCATCATTGTCACTGTATCCGTCACCCAAAATCTCGTTGCTTTCGTCAGTTCGTCGTCGGCATCATGGGCTCATCGTTGGTTCTCTCCGTGGGGACTGATGAGTCCTTATTCTTCTCTCCTTTTCATCTTCCTTGTTCGTGGATGCTTTCTTTGCGTGGGGTAGTCGATCTGCTTTTAAGGCAAGCGGTGGCATTATACTGCGAATGTGTGGGTGTAGTCAAAATCTTAGCCTCAGTATTTTAGAGCGTTATGTTGTTTGATTGAGATTTCTACCTCTGTTATCATTTGTTGAATTTGTTAATTCAGGATGAACCTAAATATTTGCACACAAAAAAATGTAGCATTTACCCTACCACACCTGGGGGAATAATTAATAAAATCAAGGCAGTTCCAAAATTAATAATCTTGGAAGTCAATCCCAAGAACCTATAGCCCTTGAACTATTCTTGGTTTAGCCATCCAAATGTGGACAAGAATATGTAATCCAATTATAGCTGTTGTAATTGGGATGAAATTTACAAAATACTGCACTGCCAACTACCAATTTGATTGTTGTTTTTAACCTGTAGTGATGCCAAACTTGTTCCTTTTTGGAACCAAGGTCCTTTGAATCAACAGTTTAGCATTTTCACATTACAAAGTAGCATCCTAATTTTTGTTTTCCTCCATCTCTTGGCTAGCCCCATTTTCTATTATTCCTTTAATCACGGTACTATGCACAAAATTCAATCACCGTGATATCAAGAGGTGTAAACAATGTTCTTCTAATGTTAACTCAGGTCCAGGGGTAATTATGTTCTAAAGGTGTTCACATACATAACTTCTAGAGTGCTAACAGTGACAAAAATAGCAAAATTCTTTCCATAAGCTTTTAGATATGTTTGTTCCTCATAGGCTTTTGACAGCTTTAATTAAGTTAGTCGCAGCCTTGACATAAATAAGTGATCTATTTAATGAGGTTTTGGTGATAGGGGTGGACTGATTTGGATGGCTAATCCCCTCAGTAGCTAACTGGATAAATTGAATGCTTGGTGTTGCTCATTAATTTCATATTTAGTATGATTCATAACCTAGTGTGATAAGGCTTGTTATTGTGGTATGATTAAAGTTTGTGTTGAGGAATGGAAATCTGAGACACGTATGCCTGATGAAGTGTAAATTAAAATATTCCTAGAAAGAAGTCCAAGGACTTAGGTACAATTTGTGTCTCTCTGGCTTGGAAAAAGTTCAATTTGGTCTGTTGATTTAAAATTAAGTTTACCTGTTTGTTATCTAAAAGTATTTCTCTTCAACTCTCTTGTAACTAATCTTTGAATAATACCTTAACAAGAAAAATGTTGATTCGGCCATATATTTGACATCATAGTACAAGTCTGAAATGGTAAAGTATCTAATGGTGGATGTGATATAATAGTGGGGGAGGATCATGTGGCTGAACTTTTTTTTTTGTCTGGTCTTAGGATTTGGTGAAAAAAAGAGTGATAGAAAAATCATGATACATGGACGTGATGATCAGTTCATGCCATTAGAATTTTATATATGTATCTCTTTTTAGCTTTACTGGAGAAAGCAAGGGTTATTAATAATTAAATACAAGTTATGCAGTGACATCAAGAAACTGATGAATCCATTCACATATAAAACATAGAAGTAAGAGTTAATACCATTTTGGGTCCATGGAAAAAAATACGGACCCCATTTTGGTCTCTCACACTAAGAATGTCCTTTTAGTCCGAAAAGGACGAATAAGTGTCGATTGGTGAACATTTTCATTTCTCACAAATTTCCAAAAAGTTCTTTTAGCCATAAAAAAGTCACATTTTAGTCCTGCGACAAAAACGGCCCGTTTTTTATTTTAATCAAAAGCCAGTATTACTCTGTCTTGAACTGTTTAAATTGTTCTGCTTTAAAAAAAAATTTGGGGGCGCTCGAATCCACTAATTGTACACCCACAAACCTAAAATACTGGGATCGCCAACATTAGAATTGATGAATTGATTGATAAATACGTTAACACACACTATCGCGTGGTTCAGTGTCTGGACGTGAGTGGAAGATTCAATTGATGAATATAAGCCTTGTATAAATAACTGTGCGTGAGTGGCTCCGTGAGAGGATAAATCAATTTGTGCAGCCGCGTCTTTGCGTCAGTGTGCGGCTCGGTCTCTCAGCGTGAATGAGTATTTGAGCTCATCAAAATTTAAGAAGCCTAATAAAATTCTACCATTTGATTCATTTTTAGCTTCCCTGAAAAATTCTGCACCATGGATTCTAATACAGAACTCGTAATCTATCATATCTGAAGAAATATTATTTAATCACAAAATATTAATCACAATATCAATATTTAGGCCCAACAATCTTATAATTAATTCTGACTTATATTATTTCCTAAAATTGGCTAACAATCAAAATATTATCTAATATATCCAAATTAGCCTAAAATAATCCCAAAAACAAATGATTAAAGTGGGATAAAATATATAAAAATTTGGATTTATCAGTGATCTTTAATATATAAAATAAATCCTTTTTGTTTGAAAATTTTAATTGATATTTCTTTTTTATCCCCATTAAATATATGCCACTTATTATCTCTCTCTGCACCAAATTTTCACTCATTATATGTTATGTATTCTTTTTTATAAATAAGGATATAATTGAAAAGATAAATATATATCAGATACATTTATTGTTTTTAACTAGTATTTTAAACCACATATGTTCCTTATGTTGATTGACCTTGGTGGGCAAATCAAACCATGCCTTTGTTGGGCATAATTGTTCCTTTAAAAAAGGATTAGAGGAAGTATATTTATAGAGTTACATCATTTACAAGTTAAACTTATAAATATTAAATTTCTTGAAACCTACTAGTATTAAATGAAATTTGAAAACTTTATCTATATTTAATTTTCTTATCGGAGACCTATAAGTAAATTTTTTCTAATTTTCAAAAAACTTAATTTGATGATGTGTGATTAAGAAAATTATATAAATATGTATTCAATTTCTTATTCCTTTTTATAAAAGAAAATTAATCTTTTGATTTTTATAATTTACACTGATTTTTAATCTAGTTCCAATAGTTTAAATTATTTTAAATCACTCGTTGAACTTTGCGCCATCGTTTAGTCCTTGATGGTTTTAATATTTTGACCTTTTTGCCCTTATCATGTCCATGCAGATGAACAAACAAGAACACTTATTTCTTGTCATAGCTCTCTGTTTTAACGTGGACAAAAAAGGCACCCAAGATGTTACTCTCTTTCCTTTTTTTTCCAAAAACTCTCCCCAATAATTAAAATAGTTAAGTAGCAAATTCATTCCGAAAGTATATGCCAGGAGTAATGTTTTCTTGGAAGTTTTCTCATATTTAATGTCATTTTTGGAAGTTTTAAAACATAAGAATGTTGCCTACCGTTAAAATGTTAACTGTCAACGTGAGTTTTTTAACGGTATAAGGCAACATTGTTATATTTTAAAATTTCTGGAGTGACATTGAACATGAAAAAACTTTCAAGACAACATTATTTTTAAGCATATACTTTTGAGCGGATTTGCTACTTAACCCTAATTAAAATGGTAAAGAAACAAGTTGAAGAGTTTTGTACTTCATAGGTTAAAAATAGAGTATATTAAAAAAGAACGCTGCAATTTGAATAGAAGATGACAATTATCCATCCTCTAGTGCAATTCAATGAACCACTTTACTAAACATTCTGTTTGCAAACCTATTCTTCAAATTGAGAACTCGGACTGATTCTTTAAAAAGCAACAAAATCCTCACAATCAAAATATTCTTGCAGCCATCACAATGTAGGGTTTGGAAGTTATGAACTAACATTTTTTTTATCAGTGAGAAAACTAACTATTGGATATTCTTACAATCAAAGCATTAGAAATATTTTCACCAATACAACGCGGGGGCTGGTTTATATAACAGATCAACCGCTTCATTTTCCAACAACTCTGGATCTATGGGAATACAACTTGCTGAAAATGAAACCAACAAAAACAAAAAACAGAGAGCAAAAGACATGAAATAGCAAGCTGTAACAAGTCATATGTCCCATGTAAGGCCTTAACGACCTCCAGAAAGAAATGATGCAGCTACTGAACATTGAGAGGAAGACTTGTCAACATTATATGGAAGGGACGACGTTGAAGAGTCAAAAAATCCATGGCGATTCCCAAATGACAACGCTGGAGAAGCAGAACATAAACTTAAAGATGATGATATGTCAGGCAAAGGAACTTCTCCATTCAGATATTGCACAACTTGACGCATTCTTGGCCGAATCTCTGGTTGGAAATTTGAACACAAAAGCCCTAGTTTCAATACTAATTCCACCTCCTCTGCTATATACTCTGTTCCTAAATTTGGATCCTTTGCTTCAATAATCTCACCCCTGTTCCATAACCCATAAACCCAGTCTACTAAAATCACACTTTCTTCTTCATTTACTTTCTCTATGGGCCTTCTTCCACACACAACCTCAAGCAAAAATGCACCAAAAGCAAAAACATCTGACCTTGTCGTGGCTCTACCTGTTCTTGTCTGTTCTGGTGCTAGATAACCCCATGTCCCAACCACATGTGTCGTTTGAGGATCACTTCCATGGTCATATAGTCTTGCAAGACCAAAATCTCCAATTCTTCCATTTAATTCTGAATCTAGGAGAATATTGCTTGCTTTTATGTCTCTATGCACCACCACTTTTTCACTTTCTTCATGTAGATAGTACAATCCCAAAGCTACTCCTTTGATGATTTTGAATCTCTGTGTCCAATTCAGTGTCACGCTAGCTTGGTTATGGAGATACTTATCTAAACTTCCGTTTGGCATGAAATCATAGACTAGAAGAAGCTCCCCTTTTCGCCTACAATATCCCAAAAGAGGTACGAGGTTTCGGTGGCGAAAACGACCAATACTAATGATTTCTGCAACAAATTCCTCATGCCTTGTCGAGATTCATGTGAAACTTTCTTCACAGCAACCTCAAGTTTTGAACTTGGCATTGTTCCTTTATAGACTCTACCAAAACCACCACTTCCTAGAAGCTCTTTTTCTTTGAATCCCTTTGTGGCAACATAGAGATCTCTGTATTTGAACCTATGAGCACCATAATCTTCCTCCCACTCTTCCTGAATATCAGAAAACTTCCTTTTCCAATATATGTAATAAACTACTGACGGAATCACAAGAAAAATCATACATAGTGAAAGCAGAGGTAACCCAATTCGCAAAATTGTTGATATTTTTCTTGGACCAACTCGTGGTAACTTTGGGAGTTCAGAGAGGACAAGGTTTTGAGCCTCCCCATTGAGCTTGAAGCTCCAGCCAAGAACATAATGAGAAGTCAATATAGGCCCAGTGCCGGATGAGAATCCAACATAACTAAGATTGTTTAAAATCTGAGAAAGATCTTGAGACAACGTTAACAATGGAGTTTTGGGTTTGTTAACGTTGATGGGAGCTAGGGTGACACTAATTTGCTTGTTGCCTCCATCATAGTCCACCCACACTTGCATTGCAAGGCCACTGAAAAGACTGAGATTTTGAAACCGAGACCCTTCAACATAGTATCCAGCAGTAGTAGAATTAGCCGACTTCAAGCTGTTAATGTTAATTCCAACATGATTATTATTGATATCATCGAACTCTGTGTTCTGTATGGTGTCGAGCTCTACTGCAAAAACATGGTTTGTACGGTTGCCATCGTTGGTGTGATTAAAGAGACCAAAGTACTGAGCAGGAAAAGCACCTGGAAATGCTTTTGCTGGGGCAATTACAAAAACGATTCCATCGCAACTCGTAGTTTTGTATTCAGATCTAATGGCGAAAACAAAAGTGGTGGAGAAAGAAGAAGAGTCATTGAAAGCTATAGGATTTGGGTAGAAAGCATGACCTTGTTCTTGTTTGGTTTCATTTGTAGCTTTGAGTAGGCCATTGGGAGTTATCTCTGAAATACCATCCATAGTTAAATGAGCCGATTGGAAGCCATTGTTGAAGATGAAACTTGTGTCTTCTTCACCACTCACTTGAACCCTCGCTGTCACCAGCAAAAACACCGTAGCCATAAGCTTCACACACATATCTGCCTCAAAATCAATGCTTCTGTCTTAAGTTTCCTGCTATATCTGTATCTTTGTGGTACATGCAGAATCCGCAGCTTATCCTTTTTGTGGGCGATGGTTAAGATTGTTGGGAAGATTTATTTATTTATTTATATATATATTTTTTTAAAATATCAGTAAGGGAAACACTAATAGCTTGAAGAGGGCTTTCACACCACTAAGATATTAGAACCACTTTTGGTGCCTATCCCAAGGATAGGCACCATCTCCCCATATGATCTGGACGGTCCATATTTGATTTTTTTAACTGATTCTTTTTAAATAAAAAAATCATTTTTAAAAAAAATGTTAGTTAAGAGATTATCTTTATTTTAGATTCTCTATCCATTAAAATAATTTTTTTTTGAAAAAATAGAAAATAAAAAAATAAAAAAGATGGACCGTCGAAATTAAATCTTAACGTGACAGGAGGAGTAAGCTCTCCCGCCTATCCTTTGGATAGGCAGGGAAAGTGATTCCTAAGATATTAAGGTCATATGCTTGAGAAGATTTTTGTTCACTAGGTCTTCTTACTTTAATTGCCGGTCCTTCTATGCAAGAAGGTAGGGTCAGCAAAATTTAAACATCAATTCCAACTTGAGAATTGGGATTGAATGCTAGTAGTGATGTAACATCTGACATTGGCACTAGTGCAAAAATCGTTTTTTAGACTGGTTTTGTATCCGGTCTCGATATAACCGGTCTTAAAAGTAAGTTATTTTTAAAACTGGGTTGAGCAATCGGTCTTAAAAAATTCTTTTCAGACCGATTATTCAAATATTAGGTCTAAAAATTCAAACTTTTTAGGCCTGACATGGCTTATATTTTGTCTAAAAATTCAGATTTTTTAGACCAGTTTTCTATAATATGCGGTCTTAAAAGTGACTTTTAAGACCGGTGGTGTAAAATGGCTGGTTTTAAGAGTCTTGTCTTAATTATTTTTAGACTTGATATTTATAACATTAGATCTAAATTTTGTTGTGTTTTTTCACATATCCATTCTATTTCTTCCTCCTACCCACCATCCAATCCATCACCTAAAAGACAGTACTTTAAGCCACAAGCTTTGAACAACTTAATATAAGTTGCAAATTGAATTATTGGAAATGAATATAATGCCAACAATATTCCATTTTAAGTGGGAACAAAATCGATATCTAATAACAACTTTTATTCACAGACCACAGACTAAGATATCTCTCGTACACTAGTGCAAAAAAAGGTTTTAAGACCGCCTCATTTAGACCAAACAATCGACACCCCGGTCTTACAAGTATGATTGGTGACAATTTTGTAAATATAAAGAACTTTTTATACCGGATCATTTTTTCATAGGTCTTGAATATATTATTCAGAACCGTTAAAAAAACAACCGGTCTTAAAAATGTTATTAAAAAAATTGAAATATCAATTAATTTATGGAGAAATCTCATACAACCGGACTTATATTTTCTGCGGTCCAAAATAATAAAGAAAAATTTAATTATAAAGGTATTAAAGTTTTAAGACCGAACATATTTAATGGTCGGTTTTAAAAGTTATTCTTTTAAGACAGACATAAAATGCGGCGGTACAAAATATAGAAAAAGATTAAGTAAAAAATGAATTAATTTTAAGACCGGAGTTAAACAAAGACTGGTCTTAAAGGTTAACTTTTAAGACCGGTACTAATTTGTCGAGTCTTAAAGTTAAATATTTTAAGACCGGACTTAAAATGTGGCGATAACAATATTGAAGAAAATTAAACAAATAATTAATTACTTGTAAGACCGGATTTTATTAAGACCGGTTTTAAATGTTAAGATCGTATTTTTATTTGGCCGGTCTTAAAAATAAAGCGCCAAATATATTTTTCTTCGTGCGAAACCTTTTGTTACTCTTACTGAAGAACCTCTGTTCACGTTGCGAAACTCTTCATGTTGCATTACCTCTATTCCACGCCCACGTACCATTAGCCTCTGTTACTCTCTCATTTGCTCAGGCATTCCTCTCTTCCTGTCTCGAAAATGAACGGTGAAAACAATTCTAGTCGTGTTCCTGGAATGCCAGTTATTGGTGTGACTAGTGTGAGTCAGAACGAACCCTCTTCATCTCACAATGAGCCTCGTAACCGCCCTGCACGCCGTGGTAGAAGTGGCACACGAATGATGGATGTATCCCTAAGTTGGACTTCTGGGTCAAAGCTTGAGATTCAGTTTGATGAAAATTTGGAACCTTTCAGTCCTAATATAAGCAAATATAATAGTTGTCGTCGGCTATTTAGCACGTAGCAAGGTTAGCATCTTGAAAGATGAGTGGAAAAATGTGGACCTGCGCACAGTAAAGAATCCTATTTGGGACACTATCCGGCTTACATACACTGTCCTTGACTATCAGAAGTTGAAAGACAAGACATTGTATTATTGTGCTAATCGGTGGAGGAAGTTTAAAACCTTTCTAGCTAACAACTATACTTTTTCCGAGGTTCAGCCTGAACAGAATCCTTAGGACAAGTACACATTTATTGATGAACAAACTTGGCAACAATATGTTCAGCTGCGGACCACTCCTGAAGCTCTGGTGAGTTTATATTTAGTTTTGTTTGCCCTTTTGTTTGCTTATTAACTTGTGCGGATATGTGAATGTTATTGTGTTCATGTAATCCTACTAGTTAAATGGTTTGGTGTGTGAATAGAAGTATACGTACATTTCCTGCCTTTGTCCTGCATCAGAGGAGCATGTCTTAGTTCTATGCAAGTCTGATATGTAAACCGTGAAAAGGTAAAATACTAAGTAGGTAATTAGGGAAATAATAATGGCATAAGAGTCAAGCCATTATTATAGTCTTAGTTCTGTTATAGTAGGTAGTGGTTAGACATTGTTAGTTTGTTAGTATGTTAACCGTGTAATGGTTTCGGTGTAAGTTGTTATTAGGCCTTAAGAGTCAAGCCTCTAACTATATATAAGAGGTTAGTCTAATATGTGTAGGAACCAGTTATGATGAATGAATGAATTGATCGAGTTGGCAAAGCAACCCGCAACTCCCTTTCCTCTCGTTTCTCCCAATTTCTTCTACAATTCTACATCTTCCTTAAATAAAATGTTGAAACTTGATGAAGTGAATTTGACTAATGTTTGACGTTCATATCAACCAGAAGTTCTCTAATTTTTGTTAGTGACATGGCTGGAATTCATAATTAATAGTTGTTTTCAATTCTGATTCACAGAGAAGAAGGGAACAAGCACAGGAGATAGGGAGAAAGAATGATTGCCCGCATAGAGCTTCATGCGGATATGGAAAGGCCGAAAAAGAATTGATGGCGGCCAAGCGGAAGAGATTGGAAGATGAAGTTGAATCCAATCCTTCTGCGATAGTTGATCAACCATCTCCAATACGTCGCGAGGAGTTGTGGTTGTATATTCGGCAAAAGCCAAGCGACACCTACACGAGTGAACAAACTCGTCTAGTTGCTGAAAGAATTGTAAGTATCGATATTGTTATTTTTTAGTTACTAAACATGTTTCATTACTAAGCTTCTCGTTATCTGTATCTTACAGAAAGATCTTAAAAAAAAGAAGCAGAGTGATCTTTTGTGTCTGACGGGAGGAATGATGTTCTGACCGTTGCGACCGGAAAACCGGATCACTCAGGTCGTGTAAGGGGGATTGGAGGACGGGTAGGCCTAAAGCAATACTTTGGTAAATCCAAATGCCATAAACAAAGTATGGTTACCCGGGAAGAGACGGAACAAACGGTGGCCAAAATAAATGAGGAAGCGGCGGCCAAAGCAGCGGCTCAAGAAGCTTCATTGACTGCATTGTTTCAATCCCAGCTGAGCCAGGTGAAGGAGGAAATGAATCGAATGAAGCTGCTTTTGAGCTCTCATCCAGAGACCAATGTTCCCTTCACACATTCACCTATACATATGCAGCAGAGCACTAGAGCGAGCTGCATTGTTTGACAGTTAGAGCAACCTTGTGACCTGTATGTGGTAGAACCTAGACGATTAGTTGCAAAAGGGACTGTCCACAACTTAGGATCAACTGTACACCACCAACAAATGGTTGATGATGAAGTCAGAGTGTTAGTTGAAAAGGTGATCATTGATGCACCTCTCCCTCTCCCAACTGATCAGCTGAAGCTTGTGAGTGATGTCAAGGGAACCTTCATCTCTTGGCCAGTGAAGCTTGTACATGTCTCTACTCCTCTTGAAGCTTCATCCCCTCCTCATGCTCCATCCCCTACTGCTAAGTTGACTGCCAAGGAAAAAATATTGGATATGGTATCAAATGGAAATTTTAAAGATAAATCGTGGCTTGTCAATGAAGCAGTAGGCCTCCCTCATATTGAACCGGTTATGGTTGACGCCGAAGATGTAACGTCCCTGCTGCTTCTTGGAAAGGAGCTTACTAGTCCAATTGTTCAAATGTTTATAAAGTAAGTATCTTTTTCTATGAGTACATAATTTAAATGCATCGTTTAGACACACATACATATATACTAATTCCCTGATGTCATTATTGTAGGTTTATGCATGATAAATTGGAACAACAGGGCAGGAGCAAAGATTTTGGATTCTTGTGCCTAGTCTATGCAAATTCAACACCCGTGGAGGATAGACAACAGTACATATCAACCAGGGTGTGTGAAGTGAGAAAAAAGGTGTACTTGTTTCCATACTACCATGGGTACGTATCACAATTCTTGTCTGCAGTTCACTTAATTCTGCTACATATATCACTGAGTACTTTACTGCTATGAATTTTCAGCCACTATGGGCAGTTGGTCCTCATGTGCATGGAGGAGAATACAGTTATCTTCTTATGCTACACTCACAGCGATCCAGGGCCTATGTTGTTGCAGACCATCAACGAGTAAGCATGTCATTTTGATTCTCTTGTCTGAAATCTCTGTTGTGAATTTTCAGTGAACATTATTGATAAATTTGTGATTTGGATGATAGTGCCATGAAGACCTTCCAAATCCAGGTAAAAAAAAGCATACATATGATGCCAAAGATCCTAAATGGTTCACACCAAAGGTTAGTATATATTTAATTTGGACACTGGCACACTGCCTTGTAAACTTGGTCAGTAAGCTATATATGCTCTTATATATTTCTTGTTCTTTTTAGACTTGTCGGCAACCAAAGGGGTCCAACTTATGTGGCCCGTACGTCATGAAACACACATATAATATTATCACGCAAGGAAGGACTAAATTCACTGCAAAGGTAAATGTATTTGATGTTACATATTATGGCTGAATTCAATTTCTAGTTTAATGTTACATATGAAATATGCACGCATGTTAATTCAGTTTCTGTCTTTGATGTTACAAAGGTTTGCCTATGCTGATCCCTTTTCTGATGATGAAGTGGAGCACATACGCAATATGTTTTGTGAACATCTGTATGACCTCTTAAAGTCAGAACAATAATTAATGTCCTCAATTCATTTGTAAATATATGATGTAGCAGCAATAATCTTCTGTAAATTTGTTTATTTTTTTGAACAATTCAATTCATTTGTAAATATACGCAATGTGTAATTCAATAATAAATTTGTTTATTTTTTCAAACAATTTTCTTGTGTCCATTTTGGGTTTCTGAATGTATTGGATGGTGGATAAAGCTATTTAGTACTTGAAATTTGAGGTAGAGGATGTTGTAAATGACTAGTAAGAGACTCTGAAAAGTATTCGTGACTTTTAGGATCGCATATTTGTTAAAAGACTGGTCTTAAAAGTCCTCGAAATATGGCGAGACTTTTAGGACTGCATATTTATTAAACATCTGGTCCTAAAAGTCTTCATTTAATTCTAAAAAATATGGCTAGACTTTTAGGACCGTATATTTTTTAAAAGTCCGATCTTAAAAGTCTTAATTTATTTTAAAAATATGGTGAGACTTTTAGGACCGTATATTTGTTAATTATCCGCTCCTAAAAGTCCATCTTAAAAGTCTTTGTTTATTTTAAAAATATGTCGAGACTTTTAGGATCGTATATTTGTTAATAGTCCGCTCCTAAAAGTTCTTTGTTTATTTTAAAAAATATGGCTTTACCTTTAGGACCGTGTACTTTTTAAATGTCCGGTTTTAATAGTCATCCTTTAAATAGAAATGGTGACTCGCTTTTCAGACAAATCATTAGGGTTCAAGACAACCGAGGTTTTGGCATTCTGCTCGTGCTAGGTCCTTCGTTGTTGTCGTTTTTACCTCTCCTAATTTTGAGCAGCATTATCGGTCTTCCTTTTCTTTATCTTTTTTCTTTTTGTCAGAAAAAGAAGGAAGATAATGAAAAGGACACTGAAAATATTCAAATCAAGGCGAGGTAATAAAACCGACGATAACGACGGTCCAACCTTGAGAAGAATTGTCACTATGTTTGTTTTTATTTGAATAAGGTAAACATGTTTTGTTTTGTTTTGTATGGTCTTAACTGTATTCTGCGAATTTTTAATGTTGATCACACATGAGGACAATGTTTTGTTTGTTTCCTTTTTGTCGAAAAAAAAGAAGATAATGAAAAGGACAAGGCGATCGAAGATGAGAAATAAAAATTTTATTTATTATATTTTTTAATGCTGCCCGGTGAGGGGTAGCAGTAGTACATAAAAAAACATAAAAATATCTAATCCTCCCCATCGTTGTCAGAGGGGAGGGAGGGGTCGGAGAGGTTAGAGACATCGTCTTCAGAAGGATGGTACTCAACGTCATTGGCATCGAGTACCGCGTTCAGCTTGTTGTTTTCGGCGTGATAGACCTGAAACAGTTGGCACAAGCGTTGGTCTATATGATCGACGCGGGCCGGGGAGGTCTGCATCATCCGGTAGAATGACGGGTTCGGAGGCAACGGAGGAGGGTAGGGAGGTGGAAGAGGATTAAGAGGAAAAGGAGGACCTGGTGGTGGTGGAGCAGCCATTACAGTGGAGGTTGTAGAAGTGATGGAGAAGAATGTGAAGAAAGTAAAGTAACAACGGGTTTAAATAGAGAACTCATCCTGAACAATGTGAAATGCCAAAAACTTTAACGAGGAGACGTATAGTTCCTCAGAATACGAGGAGACGCCTAGTTGGGAAGTTTATCTGGAAGCTGAAGAGACTCTGAAATTCATTTGAACAGAGTGTAAGGATACGACTATGCTATCTGAGTAATTTGAAAAGAATGAACTTTTAATACTGGATATTGTAAAAGATACGTTCTTAAAAGTAATATTTTTTTAAGGAAAAAAATGCTTATTTTTTTTTAAAATTGAATTGAAAAAAATAAATGAATTTTAGGACTGGATACAAGATAAAAGGTCGGTCTTAAAAGTAATTGAATTGCTTGAAAAAATAGATTAATAGACTTTTAGGATCAGATATATTATAAAATATGCTCTTAAAGTAGAAATCACTAATTTCATTTATACCAATTGAATCTGAATTCCATTCTCCTCATCAATTGTGTATCTCTCTTGCTTTATGCCCTTATTAACTCCTCACTACCTCTCTGTCCTTATTAACTCCTCACTACCTAGCTCTCTGCCCCAACTGCTCAAAGCCTCAAACCATGATTAGATACAAGAGAACTCCTCGTAGGGGTGCTCTTACACCTGAAGCTCATGTCATCCTTAGATCGTTATACGGTGTGCCTCCTCCAGCGAGAGTGCGTTCTATTGTGACCGAAGAGTCTTGGGTCATTGGACCCATTGTTATTTCGGATGATGAAGAGATTGCCACACCCCCAGCCTTGAGACCATGAAGAGGTTCTTGCTCCCCCTCTCCAACCTGTTGGCCTCAGCGCGCCTACCTCTGACCCCTCTCCTCTTTCCTCTAATGATGCATTGTGGCTGATGCAACAAAGACAGGAACTTGCTGATATCCAACGGGAAATTAATGCTGTTCACGCCGATATCGCCAAGGCGTTGGATGATAACAAGCTTTAGGATGTTCAGTCAGATTCTTGTTTTTGATAATTTTCAGCTTGTTTTTCTTTTTTTTTCTTTATTGTGTACGCGTATATTCTCCAGTAATGTATGAAGCATTAAGAGCTAAACTTGTGTATTTTTTTTGTTCATATTCTCCAGTAATTAAAGAAGCTTATTCTCTAATTTTCCTTTATTTTATTCATTTAGTTGCTGCTGCGCTCGCCAAAGCCAATCCTCTTTTTTTTTTTTTTGGTTTGGTTAATAAATGAGGACCGTTAGGACCGGATACTTTATAAGTAACTGGTGTAAAAAGTATTTGACATTTAGGACCGGATGTTTTATAAAACTCCGGTCTTAAAATTAAATGAATAATAAAAATTTAGGACCGGAGTCTTTTAAATCTTCGATCTTAAAAATTTAATTATATCTTTAGAACTAGATACCTTATAATTAACCGGTCTTAATAAAATCCAAAATACTAAAACATGTCTCTATCGCGCGGAAAATTAAATTCCCATCTCTGAACTTCTCTTGTTGCGCCGAAAGTGATTACTCAGGTTCTGTCTCCAGTGTTTGTGTGTTGCTTCGTGTTGCTCTCTCGACAATCACTTTTTGGTTCCTTAACTAAACGTCTATAGACCAAGCTGTAAGAGGTGTTTCAGTTATATAACTTTATGATTTTCCTGCTTATCGTTCTGGGTTTTTCATGGGTTGAACAAAATCGATGAAATGTTCTTGTGGGTTTCTCTGTTGTTAATGAATATTGTATTTTGAAGATTATATTTGCACTTTAGACCTACCAACTGACCAACAAGTGTTTTTAGGTTACTCTTGCTGTCTGCAACATCAACGTTCGTGGCCAGAGAAGAAAGACTCAGCAAACGCATTTGAATTTATATGCTACAGGTGAGTCTACAAGACCTTCATGCGATGCATTTAATTTCCTCATTATGTATTTATTTTGCTTCTTGGATTTACTGAGATACATTTATGACCAAAAGTGATTCTTCGTCATGCATTTAATAGGCAAGTTTCTCCGTAAAACAAAAAAATAAAAAAATAGAAGACATAACCGACATTGAGCATATATATATGCATTTGGAGTTGGCTTATTTTATATGCAATTTTCAATTTTTTCGGATTATGTATGTTAAATCTTTCCGTCTATAGGAATTCTGCTATGGATCACAGTTGGATAAATGCTTTACGGACGAGTGTTGAATATCAGAATGGAGTGAGGGAATTTAAAGAATTTACTAAACAAAATGCCCATGATGATAGTGGGAAGTTTTATTGCCCTTGTGTAAAATGTTTGAATGAGAGGCGACTAAGTCCTGAAGTTATACACACATTTAATTTGTAAATGATTTTGTAAGACTTATACAGTATGGGTATGTGATGGTGAAAAAATGCCAAGTAGGTCTCAACATGGGGAAGTGGCTTTCGATTATAATAACACGGATATGGATGATCGCATAAAGGACATTATTCGTGATGTAGGAGAAGAGGCTTTTCATCAATCACATGCATATGGTAATATGTGCAGTGATGCAGAGACCCCGCTATACCCTGGGTGTAAAAAATACCAATTGTTGAACGCTGTATTGAAATTGGTAAGCTTGAAGGCACGTCATGGATGGAGTGACAAGAGTTTTTCTGAAATGCTTGAGGCTTTTAAGGACATGTTTCCGGATGATAATGTGTTGCCGCATCAATACTATGATGCTGAAAAAATACTTTGTCCACTGGGGATGGAGTACAAAAAGATCCATGCATGCCCGAATGATTGTGTATTGTATAGAAAAGAGTTTGAAGAGAAGTAGAATTGTCCGGTATGTGAAACCCCAAGGTACAAGTCAAATAAGGGGCTTGCAAAAGTGTTATGGTATCTTCCAATCATACCAAGGTTCAAGCAGTTGTTTGCGAATGAAAATGATGCAAAAAATTTGAGGTGGCATGTAGATGAGAGGATTTCTGATGGAAAGCTTCGACATTCGGCCGATTCTTCTCAATGAAAGAAAATCGATCAATTATTTCCGAACTTCGGCGAAGAACCTAGGAACCTTAGGCTTGCCCTTAGTACGGATGACATGAATCCCTTTGGAAGCCATAGCAGCATACATAGTTCATGGCCTGTACTCCTGATTATTTACAACTTATCTCCTATGTTATGCATGAAACAAAAGTACATCATGCTGTTTATGTTGATTTCGGGACCAAAACAACCCGAAAATGACATTGATATTTACCTTCAGCCCTTGATCGAAGACTTGAAGGAGTTGTGGGAAGAAGGTGTCGATGTTTTTGACTCTTTCAAGAAGGAGGTCTTTAAAATGAGAGCCATGATATTTTGTACTATAAACGACTTCCCAGCATATGGGAACTTGTCAGGGTATAGTGTAAAAGGTCATAATGCATGTCCAATTTGTGAAGAAGGCACAACTACCATCAACTTCAACATGGACAATTGGACATATGAGATTTCTTAGACGGGGCCACCCATATCGTCGATTAAAGAAAGCCTTTTTTGGTGGCCAAGAGTATGAAGATGCTCCGGTGGCATTGACTGGGGAGCAAGTTTATGAAAAGGTGAAAAATATCAGTGTCATCTTTGGTAAGGCTGCAAAGAGTAGAAAAGAAAAAATATATGGAAAAAGAGATATGTATTCTTTGTTCTTCCATATTGGCGCAATCTTGATGTGAGACACTGTATTAATGTCATGCATGTGGAGAAAAACGTATGTGATAGTATTGTTGGCATGCTTCTCAACATACAAGGTAGTTCCAAGGATGGTGTGAAGGCAAGATTGGATTTGCAAGCAATGGGAATACGCAAAGACTTCCATCCAAGGCCACATGGGAAGAGAGCTTATTGTCCCCCGGCTTCTCATACTTTGTCTAAGAATGAGAAACAAAGTTTTTGTGAGTGTTTACATGACACAAAAGTTCCCTCGGGGTATTCTTCAAATTTTAAGAGGCTTGTATCGATGAAGGACTTGAAATTAGTAGGTCAAAAGTCTCATGATTGTCATGTCTTGATGTAAAAGCTACTCCCAGTAGCTATTCGAGGCATCGCCGAATATGATCTTCAGGTCGTTTTGACTAGACTTTGTTTCTTCTTCAATGCGGTTTGTAGTAAAGTTTTCGAGATTGAAAAGTTGAATGAATTGGAAAATGAATGATATCTTATATTGTGCCACCTTGAGAAACTTTTTGTTCTTACATTTTTTGATATCATGGTTCATCTAATTATTCATCTAGTGGGGGAGATAAAGTTGTGCGGCCTTATCCATTTACGGTGGATGTACCCAATTGAAAGATCTATGAAATTCCTAAAAGGGTATGGGAAGAACACATACCGCCAGAAGCATCAATTGTTCAAAAATATGTTTATGAAGAAGCCATGGAATTTTGTCACAATTATTTAGCCAAAGTAAGACATATTGGGTTTCCAAAACGTCAGCATCCTGAAGGGGGTAGACGAGGGGCTTCAGTAAAGAGTGTGGATCTTGATGAATTGTCACAAGTCCACTTATACATCTTGAATAATGTTGATGAAGTTCAAGCCAGCATAGATGCACATAAAGAAGCTGTAAGGAAAGAAAATCATCGAATGACTAAACAAAGATTGATTAGGGAGCATAATAGAACTTTTGCAAACTGGTTCAAACAAAAGGTCGAGGGAGAGAAATGTGTTTCTGATACAATAAAATGGTTAGCACGTGGTCTTGAGGTTGATGTCATAAGTTGGAATTCGTATGTGATCAATGTTTATACATTTTACACAAAGTCCCTAGATGATAGGATCACAGTCCAGAACAGTGGTGTTATATTAAGGCTGAATCTATGCACTTCTCCAGTTCGAAAGACAAGAGGCCTAAATTGGCAGTCATGCCATATTATGGGGTTATTGAAGAGATTTGGGAGGTGGACTATGTCAAAATTAGATTTCCCATTTTCAAATGCAAGTGGGTTAATGTCAATAATGATGTTCAAATCGATCGGCTAGGATTTACATTAGTCGATGTCAATAGTAGAAGTTTTGGAGATGAACCTTTTATTATGGCAGACCAGGCGAAACAAGTGTTCTATATCACCGATTAAGAAAATAAAATGTGGTCTGTAGCTTTCCAAGGAAAAAGGGTCATTGATATTGATGAGGAAAGTCATTCAAATTATGGTCTTCCTGAGAGTACTTCTTTTTCAAGGGGTCTAGGACATGAACGAAGAAGATGAAGCGGATAATGAACCCGGCATAAGAAATGATCATCAAGAAGGGATATGGGAGGATATCACTTTATAAAAGAGTCAATTCATAAGGTAATATTCATATGCATAATTCTTTGAAAACTTTAAGATTTTAACTATATTCTATTCCTTCTATGTTCTTAAACAATGTCACTGACTATAAAGTTTGTTCTTGTTTTATTTTTGTGGCAGGATCCGATCTAAAGGGGCATGTTATAAAAGAAGATGTTACGTTGTTGGGTGAGAATTTGATGAAAGCATGGTGAATATTATATTGGGCATGTATGTTGATTTACGTGCTGTATTTGTAAGTAAGTTATCTTATTGTATATATTCATTTAGGTGTTGTATTGTATAGTATAATCATTAATTAAGAGGCCACATAACTCATGGTGAATAATATTTGTATTCTTTTTCCCAATTCAATTTATTCAATTTAAAGTATAGACTTTTATGTGTTGGATTGAGTGGTGGATTTGTGTATATATATGATCAGGAAGAACAGAACAGGGAAAAAATTCGGGAAAATTTAGACTGGAAATAATTACGCCGGTCTTAAATGCTCAACTGTTAAGACTGGATGTATTTATATGTCTGGTCTTAAAGGTCAGGTGTACATATTTGATATTAAGCCAGTCTTAAAAGTTGGTCTTTCAAGACTGGTATATTTATACGTCTGGTCTAAAAATTCAATTTTTAAGACCGGATGTATTTATCATCCAGTCTTGAAAGTCATTCTTTTAAGACTGTGTATAATTAGTCGTATGGTCTTAGAAGCCGATATTTTTTAGACCGGATTTATTTTTGACCGGTCTTAAAATGTCGATCTTTTAAGAGCGGCCTAGTGTTTGTCCGGTCCTAAAAGTTGAGTTTTAGGATCGAACAAAAAATATTTCAGGTCTATTTAGTACGACTTTTAAGACCTAATGTTTTAAATGTCCGGTCTAAAAGATTTTCTTTAAGACCGGTTCGTGTCCGGTCTTAAAAGTTAGACTTTTAATACCACCTGGAACAAGACCGATCGGAGGTCCGGTCTTAAGATGCCTCTTTTGTCCGGTCTTAAAAGCCTTTTTTGTACCCGTGGTATCTATCACCATGTCTTGATAAGATTCTCACTTAACAAAATTTCTCTTTTATCATGCCACTTTGGTCTCTCCAGAGAATCCTGCTCCAAAAAGAAAAACAAAAACAAAAGCTTCATTGTCTTAGATGGAAGTCAAACCGAAGTAAAGCCGTGGCCAAACCGGTGAGTAAATAAAGATTCTAAAGTTAAAAAAAATCAAATTAAATTATTTTTAAATTAAAAAATATTGAACCAGTTAAATAAGTTATGTGTTTGGACCAAACCAACTATGTGATCGGTCGGTGGTTTTAGGCTTAAACCGGCCGGTCTAATCCAGTTTTAATAACATTGGTCAAAATCCTTTAATTTGTAGGGGAAGACAATCGGCCAATGAACGGTCATGATTTTTATTTTATTTTAGTCATGACTTGTCTGATCCCGAACCGACCTTGATTTGATTCTGTTTTGAACCACTAACCATTGAATCTCTATTTCAACTTGTGCATTGACTAGTCTAGTTCTTATTTTACAGTGTTTGGATAATTCTAAAACCATGGTTTCATAAACCCTTTTCTGCAAGCCGAGACAAAATTCCTCTCACATGCTTACCTTATAAATCGTAAAATTTATTCTCGTGTATAGTTTTATAAAAGTGTTTTTGAGAACAAGTTTTGAAAAAAAATTGTTTAGATAGTCTTTTTTTAAAAAAAAGAAAATATGTTTTTGAGGTGATGTGATGGCGGCTATCGATGACAGTGGTATGGTGTTGACAGTGGACGGATGAAGGCCTCAAAAAATGAAAAAAAGAAGAAGAGAACACCTAAAAATGGTGTTTGTTGTCGTTTTTTTTTGAAAAAAAAAACAACTTATTGAAAACAGTTTTCCAAGAAACTTTTATAAATGTTTTTTATTTTTTTGTTTTGAAAAACAAAAAAAAAAGTTTTTAAAAGCAAAATCAAACATACCCTAATTTTTTATTTTCTAAAATAATCTAATTTCAATTGACGGATTTTTTTTCCCTTTTTTTTTTTTTTCAATGTTTAGCTCAACAATTGACCCTTGAGAAAAAAATTATCTATATATATATATATCTCAATCTAGAAAATTAAATGCAAATAAAGGGCCTAAATTTCATTTTATACAATAATAAGTCTCAAGATAGTATTTAACATTTATAGGTCAAACTTACATGCATATTTAATGAGGGTCACATTATTTACAAGTTGGCCTTATGGATATTAAGTTCCTTAGGACCTATTTGTATTTAATGGAATTTAGGAAACATCTGTATTTAATTTTCTTATTGAAACTTATAATTAATTGTTTATAATTGAAAAAAATCTCAATTTGATGATATGGATTCATATATTATATGGATATGGTATTCAATTTTTTTTTATTTCTTTTTACAAGCATAAATTAATCCTTGATAGTTGAAAGAAATTAATAAATTATGCAGCAACTCTATTTTTATTCATTGATCGTGTAGAATACTTATAAGGTGATACAAAGAAATGTTTTGTCTAACTAAACCAAACAGAATATCTCATATAATCAAGGAGTATTCAAAATTCAAATAAAAACAACATAATAGAATAATCTAATAATCCTAATAATAATAATAATAAATAGGATAATTAACCTAACTCTAGTTAGGTTTAGGGTTTCGGCCATCATGAGCCGAATATGGTTCAACTTCCAATACTCCCCCTCGAGTTGGGGAATAGATGTTGATATTTCCTAGCTTGCTTCCAATTCCTTCGAATTTCTCTTGGGTGAGTGACTTCGTCATAATATCTGCAATTTGCTTTCCTGATGGAATGTAAGATAGATCAATGATCTTAGATTCCAATTTTTGTCGAATGAAGTGCCTATCAATCTCCACGCTTCATTTTGTTGTGTTGGATAGGATTGTTAGCAATTTTAATTGTTGAAGTATTGTCACACCACACTTTAAGAGGTCCATCAATCTCTGCTTTAATTTCATTTAGAGTTGTAAGATCCACATCCCTTCACATATACCCAACGAAAAGCTCTATATTTTGATTTTGCTGAACTACGTGAGAGAACTGGTTGTTTCTTTCTTCTTTATGTGACAAGATTTCCCTATACATATGTATAGTAACATGTAGTAGAATGTTGGTCAACCCTGAAACCACCCCAGTTAGTGTCAATATATAACTCTACACCTCGATTATTTTCTTTAGCAAAGAATAAACCGACTCCTAGAGTCCTTTTGAGATATCTGAGGATTCTATAAATTGTTGTCATATGCTCCTTTTCCAAGCTGCTTGAGAATTGATTCGCAACACTAACATGGAACCTTATATCAGGCCGTGTGTGAGAAAGATAGATTAGCTTCCCTATTATCTTTTGGTATCTTTCTTTGTTAACTATTGTACCATTTGGTCTAATTGTTAATATATGTTTAGCTCCATTGTAGTATAGACTGGTCTAGCCCCTAGCATGCCTGTTTGTTTTAGCAAATCCAAAGTATACTTTCTTTGTGATACACTGATCCCCTGTGGAGTTCTTACTACTTCCATTCATATAAAATATCTCAAGGATCCAAGGTCTTTGATTTCAAATTCAGTGGCCAAATTATGTTTCAGTATGAAAATTTCTTTTGCATCATCACCAGTTACAACAATATCGTATACATATACAATTAAGGCTGTTACCTTATTGTCATTGTGTTTGATAAATAAGGTATCATCAAACTGACATTGGGCATAACCCCAAGACTTAATTACTAGAATAAATCTTTCAAACCAGGCTCTTGGTGGTTGTTTTAACCAATAAAAAGATTTATACAATTTGCAGACTTGATGTAAGTTTTTAGAAGTTCTCACTCCTAGAAGAATCTCCATATATACTTCCTCTACAAGATCTCTATTACGGAATGCATTTTTCACATCCATTTGATGAAGAGGTCAATCTAAGTCTGCAGCTAACAAAAGCAACACTTTAATAGTGCTAAGTTTTTCTATTAGGGTAAAAGTTTTCTGGTAATTAATGTCATATGTTTGTGTAAACTCATGAGCTACTAAATGAGCTTTATACTTGTTCACACTTTCATCAGGGTTATACTTAATAGTAAATACCTACTTGCTGCTCACTACAGATTTACTTTTTGGTAGATTTGTAATTTTTTAGGTTCCATTTTTATGTAGAGCTCTCAGCTCTTCATTTATAATTTGCTTTCATCTTGGATCCAAAATAGCCTCTTCAAACCCTTTAGGTATAATTTCTTTTTTAACATTAGTCATAAAAGTTTTTATATGAGGTGAAAGCTTTTGATAAGAGACATACCTGGTTATAGAGTGATGAGTGTAGCTTCTTTTTCCCTTCTTTAAGGCTATTGGCAAGTGTAAATCCTCAAGACTTGGTTCAGGTATCGAGTAGTCATGGGTTTGCCTTAATATAGAATTGGAATCTACTTGATTTGTAGTATCATAAGGTTCTGCGATCCTAATCTCAATTTCATCTATATTGGAAATATGATTTAGTGGTTCAAATGGGTTATTATATACAATTTCTAGATTTGAATAATGAGTTTTGGGTGGTTCATATGTGTTCCTTAAAGAGGAATTGCGAGATGGAGACCTTAGAGAGGAATTATGGTGGCTGTGTATGGTAGGATTAGGGTTGAAAATGTTTGGACTGTTCCTAAAAGAGGAGTTATGAGGCGCGAAATTTGTGTTGAGACTACATGTATTTTTCAAATGGATGGTAATAAGTAGGGTATTCAGTAATGTTTTAGATTAATCAAAATTGCCACAAACTCGCTGGTTAGTGGTTTCAATATTTACTTGATCATCATTAATCACAAATAAGCCATTCCCTTTTTTCCTCTGGTATACTTAACTCCCCCTTAATGGTTCATTTGGGATAATAAGGCTAGTGTTCAACAAATTTAGCATTCATTGTAATATAGACCTTATTGGTGAGAGAAGAGTAACATTTATATCCTTTTTTAGTAGGCAAGTATCTTAAGAAAATACATTTGATAGCCCGAGAATCCAATTTTCCTCTACTTCAAAGAAGGATAATGAGTCTCACATAACTTCAAAGAAGAGGATAATTAGAATTCTTTTCTAAAAGCTTTTTTAGTACAGAAAGCTCTTTAATGCTCAACTAGTCCTTGTCAGAGTCAACGCTGCCAATCAATAGCCCCTTTTTATTTTATCAAACTTACCTATATTTTTAGTGTTGGAAAGTCTACCATGAAGTTTCCAACACTCATCTCTATTCTCTAATGTGACTACTCCTGCTGCAATGATCATATCATTTTTGCTTTTCTTATTTTTCATATTACGGGCAACAAAGGCTGAGGCGTCAATGTTGTTAGAGGAAGGTTTAGATGTTTCTTTAGGCAAGGAGCAATGACTATCCTCATTCTTGACCAATATAAGGCATCTTCTAAAGACAACAACGGTTTTAGATTCATTATTTGTGCTCGAATCGGCTCAAATGAGTCATGGATGCCAAGAAAGAAGTCTATGTAGCGATCTTGATCTGTGGTTTCCTGGAAGTAAGTAGTTGAGATATAGCAAGGCCATTCATGAACTTCGTATAAGTCTATATGCTGCCATAGTTTTATTATGGAACTATAATAAAGAGTAATTGACTTTTCACCTTGTATTAAGCCATAAAGAGAACACTTAACGTGTATGATAGTAGCAATATTATCTTTTTATGAATATAGATGGCGATTGCTGTCATGTTTGATACGTGACACTGAGGGATAGAGATCGAGATTGGGTCAAAGGTTTGAGTCATGATGTTTTGTAGGGTATATAGAATTGATGATAACCTGGGATAAACAATACTACAACAGTGGAATTGCTCCAAAGCCGGCCACCTTCCCCGATATTTCAAATTTTAGAAACTTGTTTATAATAAATTTCAGACAAAAATAACCCTCTCAATTTCACTCTCCCTTCTTTGAAATATCAATGTTAACCCATCATCTACAGCCTCCCTCTTTCTTCTCCACGAAATCCGTTTGTCATCTCCATCTCTCCCTGCATGTGAAAAGACAGTGAAAACCAGAACCCACGACCTTCGAACCATTTTTAAAAGGGAAAATCACTTTTAGGGCCCTTTTTAGAGAAAAAAAAACTCTAAAAAAGACCCTCATATTCTGACAATCCCAAAAAAGGCCCCAGGGCCTTTTCTGGGATTGTCAGAATCTTAGGGAGTTGTTAACAGGGCTGATATAGTTGTTAACGGGGTACTGATATAGTTGTTAACGAGGCTGATTTAGTTGTTAGAAAATAGTTGTTAATGGTACTGATTTAGTTGTTAATGACCTACCCGTCAACAACTATATCAGCCCCGTTAACAACTCATGCAAGATTCTGAAAATCCCAGAGGGATTTTCAAAATCTGAGGGCCCTTTTTTGGGTTTTTCTCCAAAAAGGGCCCTGAAAGTGATTTTCCCTTTTCAAAAACCATTGAACTAGCAATCAAACAGAAAATCAAGGATCTTCAAACCAGCAAAATCAAACAGAAAAACCAAGAACCATTGAACCTAGGACCTTCAACCATAGGCGGATCCACCTATTAGACAAGGGGAGCAAGTGCCCCCCTTGAATTTGGAGATTTTTTTATAAAAATTTTTATAAAAAAAATTAATACATGTTTGAATAATCATCCATCTTTAAGTTAAGTGCCCACCCTTAATACATCAAGATTGCACTTTATAATCGGATGGGGATGAATGGTTGAATGATTGTTTAGTGTCTTATATTGAAAAAGATGTATTTGATAGAATTGATAATAAGACAATTATGATAAAATTCCAAAAAATAAGGCCTAGAAGGATGACATTGATTGTAATATACTTTTTTTATTAAAATATATGTACTTGAACTTATTAAATGCCCACCCTTCATTGTAATTTATGTAGCTTCATTTCTAACCGTACTTAGCCTTATGTTTTTAAATGACAGTTTGTAAAATAATTACCTCTCTTATTACATCAACGGTATTCACTTGATTTTATGAATATTTTTTGATATTTTTTTCTTTTCTTGTTTATATTCTTTTGTTTTTTTAATTCATTTAAAACTTTTCTTTAAAAAAAAAATAGCGCCCCGAACCCCCAAATTTCCCCGCCAATTGTGCCCCCTTCTATAATTTTTCGCTCCGCCCCGCTTCAACCATTACCAATGCAAGACGGTGGAAATCAAAAGCTTATCAAATAAGTGGAAGAAGAATAACTGGACTCATTTTCGTGTTGGGTTTGCAAGGGGGAAAAAAACAGTTGTAGAGGTGAGATGACGTGAGAGATGAGATGAGGAGGAAGAAGCGGTTATAATATGTTGTTTATTTTATTTATTATAAAGGATACTAAAGTCATTATACAATTTAGGGCTGAATATAAAATAAAATTAATGCAAGGATTCCCATTAAATACAAGTCTCAAAACCAATCCCACTCCCCATCTCAATATCAATCTCTCAAAATTTAGTGATGTGTACTAAATAGGGTCTTAGGTTGTGTTTGTGTAATAACCTGGGATTTTTAAGAACTGGAATTTCGAGATAAGGGAAAATTATTGAACATTTTAATGAAGTAAATTCATGAGATAAAACTGTTATAGAAAATTGTTATAATTATAGAGTAAATTGTTGAAAAAGTTACGGGAAAATCGATGAAAGAATGACTAAAAATGATATAATGGTGATAAAAACAGATCTAAAAGTATTATGATAAATACCGAAAGATCATGAAAAATTATGAGAAAAATATGGAAGTGATATCCCTAAATTATGAGAATTTAATAAATTATTTCATAGGAAATAACTTGAAGAAAAGTTTAAAAAGCATTTTAATCATAAAGTAACTTTGATGGGGTAAACATTTTTAATATTTTACACAGGATATAAAATGACAATATCAAGTATAGAAGTTTGTAAGATAACAATATACTGTAAATTAGTAAAGATAAATATATGAAGAAACCTGATCCTAAAAAGATCACTAAACGAAGAAATTAGGTCGATTAAGCCCTAACGAAGGCAGGGTAAAACGGGAATTTTGGTAAAAAAATATTATATTTTTAAAAAATGGAAAAAATTATAGAAAAATAAATAAATCTGAATTTTTAAAAGAGGGGGTCGAAATTATGGTTATTTTTAATTAAAAAGAATTGTTTAAATAATTAAAATGGTAATTAGAATAAAATAATAATATAATGCGGTGAGTCGGCTTATAAAGGCGGGCCGAGGGAAAAGTTAGAAATAAATTCTACAGGTAAACCAGAGGTAAAAGTCTTTTCATACTGATCAAATTAAGAACAAGTGAATTTTTACCCGAAGAAAGAATTTACCAGACGTCGATTCCGCAACCGAAAACCCTAATTCCTAATAAGACGGAAAAGCGATCGAGATAGAGTAGAGCCGGATAGGCAAAGTGAGAACCTATAGAAACAATTGCGTGTTTTCAAACACGGGATTAAGTTAGGCAACCACGGACGTTTTACGATTCGAGCGAATTATTGTCCGAAGTTGGTTCTATCGGAAGCGATTTCCAGAATCGACGCGTTTGTCCGAATATCTTCCGACGCACCGGAGAATACCTGGATATGATCAAAAAGAGGATCCAAATAGATAATATGAAAGAGGATGAAAAGACCTTCAAAGTTACATGCCCGCATTTTTGAGTTTCGCGAAATCGCGCGAAACGTACACCGTCGGGTAGCTTTATCGGGCGGAGGCCATAAAGCAAGAGCCATCATGGATGACAACTCATCCATTGACTTTAGGGCTCTTAGATTTCGATCTTGACCATGGATGGCCAAGAGTGTTTTGTCCTCAAAAATGCGATCCAACGGCCGAATCCGATCTGAAGACTTTTGTGGAAATTCCCACCTTGTCCATATTTTTCCCTATAAATAGCAAGCCCTCTTGCTCTCATTCTTCACACCAAATTCGAATCCTAGAGAGAGGTTCTAGAGAGAGAAGCTCGGAAAAATTCCGCCTTAGCTCCGAGTGAGTTCTTCGTCCTTAGTTTTTAGTTTCCGTAGTTCTTTCGGTAGTTATAGTAGAACCGTTGTTTTGATCTAGGAAGTTTTAATTTGTTCCTATGCTTGTTTTTATGCCTCATTGCATTGAAAGATGCCCGACGAGGTAAAAACATAGTGGGGATAATTTTGAAATGGAATACGGTCAAAGTAACGAAGTTTCGCGAAATTCCGCCAAATTAGGGGTAGAAGGGCAAAATGGTAATTTTTACCTAAAATGCCGTTATGATGTCCAATCACTAATGAAAGTGGTATTACTCCTATAGGGCATCGAAACTCGATTTGTGCTTGTTCGCCCCGACGTGCCGTCGAACATTTCACGTTTTTCCGTAAAAGTACGTTTTTTTTCCGCCTGAAGTACCTAACGTCGTCAACGAAGGTACGGACGCATATCTTGTAACACTAATCTTGTACCGCTTAAATGCATATATGTGATAGATACGTTCGTAGACCGATATACGAGACGGTTTTACACGGGTTATAGTCATGATAACGCCGTATGTTTTTCTAGCGCCGAGAACACGAGTGGTATCGTGGCACCGGTGAATAGTGCAAGATGTTATTGTTGTTTTACATTGTGGGGCTTTACATCTTTGCGTAATGCTTATGTTTTGTCGGCATAATGAACATGCATCCGCGTATGCTTATGTAGTGATATCCGTTGTATTGTCTAGAATATACGTTATCCGTATCGTATTGTTTGGGTTTGAGATTAACCGTTACCCGATATTCAATGCGGTGAATTGAATCTCGCCTATAGCTTCGGGATCCGGAGGAATACGGATCGAAGATCGAGGCAAGCAGCAGTAGACGTGCAGCCAGAGACTTATCTATCTTTACCGCTTTCAGTTATTCACTTTCAAACTCTAGGATTATTGTAATCATTACAATGTTACACTATGGTTGATGTTTGTTATGAATCAGTTACTCACTCGCTCCAATGCTCTACTCTGACTACTCTGCTTGAAATATTTGGAAACGTTTTTTTTAAAAAAAAAAATTCCGCCGTTTTCAAATGGGATGTTACAGTTTGGTTTGAAGAGAGGAAAGAGATAGGAGCTTTCTTTCTTAGTGTCAAAAGTAAGATATGACTATAAATTCGCATCGCTTTCTACATAAACATTTCACATCATAGTTATATTTGACTTTCCACACTAAGGAGAGTAGCTCCCCTCCCTTCAAATCAAACACAACCTTAGGGTTAGCACATGATAAATAGAGGAGAGGGAAGGAAAATTTTTTTGGAGTTAAAGTTAAAAGAAATGGATAAGACAGTTTATGAAATTTTAGTAAAAAAGAAACCGTAAGATAAAAGAGTAAAAAAATTAATTAAAATTATTTTAAATTTAACTCTTTAAAATTTTTGCTCCCCTAACCTTCATTCCCATACCAAACGGACATCTATTGTTCACACATACAGTATAGAAGTATAAAAGTAGGCTTCACTTGTATTTTTTTATTTTTTTTATTTTTTTTTATCTCACCCGGTTCACCGGAATCTTCGTTTCGACTAATCCGGATTTCACTCCGTGTTGGGCCCACGGTGGGGAAGAGCTCCCAACACCCTTTTTTCCATTCCCACGCCTCAAGCCGAGGACATGGTGGTGCGGGAGAGCAAGTCCCTTACCACTTACTCCCAAGGTATGTTGGTAGGCTGCACTTGCGGTGCAAGCATGTGAAAGCCAAAATATGAGATATCAGTTTTGAGAGGAATAGTGAAGGCCCATTAGTTTGAATTCAATTTAAATATATAATGATTTATTTAAAACTTAAAAATTGATCTTTGATTAATATTGCAATTGATCCAAGTCTATAAGTTTATGTTGTACTTCTCCTGAGATTATTGATGAGTACATTTTTTGTTGAGCCGCCATTGAAGTTATCTTGACTAGTGCCCTACTTATTTACTATGTATTAATGAAAACGGAAATTGAAGTTTGAAATTTGGACCATTGCTTATGTCAAAATTTTAAACATGGGAATCTAAGGTTAAATGATCTATGACTAATTGAGTATTAAATAATTTAATTAGATTAACATGGATGGTTAGAATTTTTCAAAGATGATTGTTTTTTATTAATTTTTTTTGAAGATTCATTTTTCTTCTTAAATTTAGATTTATATAATTTGTTTAGGTAAGACTCAGGCTTCTAAAGTAATCAAATTTCAATTGACAGAACTTTTTTCTGTCTTGATTTTTAAAGGTTCAGTTCAACAATTAACCTCTAAACCTGAAAGAATTGAGATTGAAGGAAGAATCCCATCCCTCTTATAGCACTTCAAGTTCATTCATAATTTGAAGAAAAAAAAGCTATCTAAATGTCACATGCAAAGAAAATTAATATATATAAGTTCTTCGAATTTTATCTAATATTAATATGCCTAAAGAAATTTACAACTTGTTTGGGTATGTGTTTCCACAACGTTGGGGACAAAAAAAACACAGTGGAAATATCAATGTAGAAAAAGCTCACTTACTTGGAGGTGTTTGAGTTAGCTTTTCACCTACTAGGTTTATGCAATAAAAGCTCCTTCTTCCCGGACGCTCCACACCTGAGCGTTGGGCTAGAAAAATGCTCATTCTCTCTCGTCTCTTTCAGCTTCGCTCTTTCATCCACGGTCATCGACGACCTTCACTCTTTCTTCCACCGTCGCTGAGGACCTTCACTCTTTTAGCCACCGTTGTCGACAACCTTCTTGAACCCAATTTCGAGCTTCTACAACATCGAACAAAGCATCTATGAGTTTGAGCGAGAAATTAATCACAGAACAGAGAGCGATGCGGTAAACCAAAGACAAAGACCAAACCATCGTCCTTTGCCTTCTTCCTTGCCAGCGGCATTGTCGTTTTCTTCTAGACGAGCTTCTTCATTGATGGTAGCAGCTTCTAGATTCGATCTGGAGTTCTAGATTGACAATCTCGAGCTTGAAGCTCAAGTTTTAGCTTCACCTCACCATTGAACCACCGCACCTTTGTCAATCTTTCCTTTGTTTGCTCACCATTGCTTGCGTCTCCTCCGTCAAACCACCATATCATCACCAGCCTTCCTTGCCAGCGACAAAATCATTTTCTTCTAGACGAGCTTCTTCATTGATGGCAGCAGCTTCTAGATTCGATCTGGAGCTCTAAATTGACAATCTCGAGCTTGAGAGCTCAAGTTTCAGCTTTACCTCACCATTGAACTGTCGCACCTCCGTCTACCCTTCCTTTGTTCGCTCATCATTGCTTGCATCTCCTCCGTCAAACCACCATGTCACCGCCAGCCCTCCTCTGTCCTATGTGCTTCATGATCATAGTCGGACTCGGTCGAAGAATGGAGGGTAGCAACGGCTTCGAAGTCAGACTCAGAAGAAAACAAGAGTAGAGAAGAAGAGGAAATACTGATCGAAGGAATTGGGGCTTTTGTGTTTTGCCTCGTTATCATTTTTTATTTTTTAATTAAATAAATGGATTTTTTTCAAGAGGAAAGAGGAATAGGTGATTAATATAATAATGATCCATTTGATGTGGATCCTCATCAAAGATTCCTACATTATCTTCACCACAAATGAATCATGATAGAATCAGAGACCAACACAAAAATTTGTATGCATTCTAATTTATATACAATTTTATCTATTAAATATATTTAATTAAGAACTTTATCGTTTATTAATTTTTTTAATAATATTTTTTTAAAATTTTAATTTCAATTTTCCCAATATATACAACTAATATGTGTGTGTATTATTCAATAATATTCATGCCATTTTCAGTGATTTTCCATTTCAACTGACATTTCAAATAATAATCCAAACACGTTTCAATTTGGAAAAAAATCACTTCTGCCACCGTCAATCCAAACACAAATTACATTTACAATATGACTTTTATTCTATCTTATTTCTACAAAAGTTAGATTGAAAATAAATCACTTATGCCACCACTAACCCAAAGATGCCTTAATATTTATACAAGTCAAACTTTTATTTACTCCCTTAGGTCATTTTTTAAGGAACAATTTCTCTTATAGGTGATCTTTGATATAAAAAAATAAATCCTTTTTGTTTGAATTTTTTAACTAATCTTTTTTTTTATCCCTATTAAATATATGTCACTTGTTATCTCTCTATAAGGATATAGTTCAAATTTTCACTCATGATCTATAAGGATATAGTTGATACATATATATATATATATATATATGACACATCTATTGGTTTTAACTAGCATTTTAAGTCATGTAATTTTGATATTTGTTCCTTATGCTTACTGCCATCGGTGGGCAAATCGAGCCATGCCTTTGGACATGTTTGTTCCTATAAAAAAAAGGACTAGAGGAAATATATTTATAGGGTTACATCATTTACAAGTTAAACTTATAAATATTAAATTTCTTGAGGCCTCCTAGTATTAAATGAAATTTGAAAACTTTATCTATTTTTAATTTTCTTATCAGAGACCTATAAGTAAACATTTTCTAATTTTCAAAAAACTTAATTTGATGATGTGTGATTAAAAAATTTATATAAATATGTATTCAATTTCTTATTTCTTTTTATAAAATAAAATTAATGGAAAAATTCAAAGAAAATACCATTTGAATTTCAAAATCACAAATACGTGATTTCCTAATCAAACTAGTTGTCAATGACTTTATTGTTTTTATTAATCCCATTACTGTTGTTGTCGGGATTTTGAAATTCAAGTAATATTTTTCTGTCATTTTTTCAAAATCAATCTTTTAATTTTTATAATTTATACCGATTTTTATTCTGGTTCCAATAGTTTAAATCATTCCTCAAACTTTACGCCATCGTTTAGTCCTTGATGGTTTTAATCTTTTGACTTTTTGCCCTTATCATGCCCATGCAGATGAACAAACAAGAACAAAGTTCTTGTCAAAGCTCTCTGTTTTAACGTGGACAAACAAAGCACGCAAGATGTTACTCCCTTTCAGTGGCGGATCTTTGATGAGGCCAGAGGGGCCATGACCCACCCAAAAAAATAAATAAATAATCATGCAAATTGAATGTGGGAATGTGAGATCTTTTGGTTTAAGATACAGAATGTGGGAATAGGGGTCAACCAATTAATTAAATTTAATGGATAATGGGAAATTAAATGTATGTGATTGATTGATTAATTATTCCAATTATGTCAAAAGTCAATCAGCATCACTCATATCATTTTCACATCCTTTGGCGTAAAGTTCAACATGAAAGCTGGATAATCATACTCCTTTGGCCCCCCAATTTTTTTAAAAACATTTCCCCTTTTTTTTTTTCTCATTCCCTCCCATAGTCCCGCTCTCAGACGTTAGACATTAGGGCACTAGACACGCTTCTATTATTCTCCCAATCTCCATTGATAACTCAATAACGAGAATAAGAGCAAGGAACGCACTTGTTATTCTCCCAATTTCCCTTGATAACTCATTTGTGATTTTTTGGCTCTTGCTCGCTACATGTAAATTCTCCCATCTTATTTCTTTGCTCTAATTCAACTCCATATTTACTTTGTCTGGTCTTGATTCTTTTCTAATATAAGAAATTTCCTAATCGATAAATCTCGTTGAAATCGTCGAGTTTGATAAATTATTTTCTTGTTTCTTTCTTTATTTCCTTCTTTGTTTTCATTCTTTGATTTTGTTTGCTGTCGGTGAGAAATGATAATAATATATATCTTTATTGCCTTCACAACTCAAATTGGATTTGTCACTCCCCTGTATTTACTGGTCTATACCGAATATTACAATCTTGGGATAAATATTTGGCCCCCCAAATATTTATCCCAAGATCCGCCACTGCTTCCTTTCATTTCTTTCCAAAAACTCTACCCAATAATTAAAATGGTAGAGAAACAAGTTGAAGAGTTTAGTACTAAAAAAAAAATAAAAATGCTGGGACTGAAAAAAGAGTATCATTATGATCCTATTTATAAATCCATTTTCACCCTTTTAAAAAAAGTTTTATAAATACGATCGTGGTATATTAAAAAAATGGCTCGAATTTGTATAGAAGATGACACTTATCCATCCTCTAGTACAATTCCATGAACTAGTTTATAAACATTTATGTTTGCAAACCTATTCTTCAAATTGAGAACTCGGACTTGTTCTTTTAAAAGCAACAAAATCCTCACAATCAAAATATTCTTGCAGCCATCAAAATGTAAGGTTTGGAAGTTATAAACTATATTTTTTTTATCGGTGAGAAAACTAACTATTGGCTATTCTTACAATCAAAGCATTAGAAATATTTTCACCAATGCAAGGCGGGGGCTGGTTTATATTACAGAAACCGCTTCATTGTCAAACAATTCTGGATCTATGGGAATACAACTTGCAGAAAATGAAACCAACAAAAACAAAAAACAGAGAGCAAAAGACATGAAATAGCAAGCTGTAACAAGTCATATGTCCCATGTAAGGCCTTAACGACCTCCAGAAAGAAATGATGCAGCTACTGAACATTGAGAGGAAGACTTGTCAACATTATATGGAAGGGACGACGTTGCAGAGTCAAAAAATCCATGGCGATTCCCAAATGACAACGCTGGAGAAGCAGAACATAAACTTAAAGATGATGATATGTCAGGCAAAGGAACTTCCCCATTCAGATATTGCACAACTTGACGCATTCTTGGCCGAATCTCTGGTTGGAAATTTGAACACAAAAGCCCTAGTTTCAATACTAATTCCACCTCCTCTGCTATATACTCTGTTCCTAAATTTGGATCCTTTGCTTCAATAATCTCACCCCTGTTCCATAACCCATAAACCCAGTCTACTAAAATCACACTCTCTTCTTCATTTACTTTCTCTATGGGCCTTCTTCCACACACAACCTCAAGCAAAAATGCACCAAAAGCAAAAACATCTGACCTTGTCGTAGCTCTACCTGTTCTTGTCTGTTCTGGTGCTAGATAACCCCATGTCCCAACCACATGTGTCGTTTGAGGATCACTTCCATGGTCATATAGTCTTGCAAGACCAAAATCTCCAATTCTTCCATTTAATTCTGAATCTAGGAGAATATTGCTTGCTTTTATGTCTCTATGCACCACCACTTTTTCACTTTCTTCATGTAGATAGTACAATCCCAAAGCTACTCCTTTGATGATTTTGAATCTCTGTGTCCAATTCAGTGTCACGCTAGGCTGGTTATGGAGATACTTATCTAAACTTCCGTTTGGCATGAAATCATAGACTAGAAGAAGCTCCCCTTTTCGCCTACAATATCCCAAAAGAGGTACGAGGTTTCGGTGGCGAAAACGACCAATACTAATGATTTCTGCAACAAATTCCCTCATGCCTTGTCGAGATTCATGTGAAACTTTCTTCACAGCAACCTCAAGTTTTGACCTTGGCATTGTTCCTTTATAGACTCTACCAAATCCACCACTTCCTAGAAGCTCTTTGTCTTTGAATCCCTTTGTGGCAACATAGAGATCTCTGTATTTGAACCTATGAGCACCATAATCTTCCTCCCACTCTTCCTGAATCTCAGAAAACTTCCTTTTCCAATATATGTAATAAACTACAGACGATGTCACAAGAAAAATCATACATAGTGAAAGCAGAGGTAACCCAATTCGCAAAATTGTTGATATTTTTCTTGGACCAAGTCGTGGTAACTTTGGGAGTTCAGAGATGACAAGGTTTTGAGCCTCCCCATTGAGCTTGAAGCTCCAGCCAAGAACATAATGAGAATTCAATATAGGCCCAGTGCCGGACGAGAATCCAACATAACTAAGATTGTTTAAAATCTGAGAAAGATCTTGAGACAACGTTAACAATGGAGTTTTGGGTTTGTTAACGTTGATGGGAGCTAGGGTGACACTAATTTTCTTGTTGCCTCCATCATAGTCCACCCACACTTGCATTGCAAGGCCACTGATAAGATTCAGATTTTGTAACTGAGACCCTTCAACATAATATCCAGCAGTGGTAGAATTAGCCGACTTCAAGCTGTTAATGTTAATTCCAACATGGTTATTATTGATATCATCGAACTCGGTGTTCTGTATGGTGTCGAGCTCTACTGCAAAAACATGGTTTGTACGGTTGCCATCGTTGGTGTGATTAAAGAGACCAAAGTACTGACCAGGAAAAGCACCTGGAAATGCTTTTGCTGGGGAAATTACAAAAACGATTCCATGGCAACTCAGAGTTTTGTATTCAGATCTAATGGCGAAAACAAAAGTGGTAGAGAAAGAAGAAGAGTCATTGAAAGCTATTGGATTTGGGTAGAAAGCGTGACTTTGTTCTTGTTTGGTTTCATTTGTAGGTTTGAGCAGGCCATTGGGAGTTATCTCTGAAATACCATCCATAGTTAAATGAGCCGATTGGAAGCCATTATTGAAGATGAAACTTGTGTCTTCTTCACCACTCACTTGAACCCTCGCTGTCAACAGCAGAAACACCATAGCCACAAGCTTCACACACATATCTGCCTCAAAATCAATGCTTCTGTCTTAAGTTTCCTGCTATATCTGTATCTTTGTGGTACATGCAGAATCAAAAGTTTCTCCTTTTTGTAGGCGATGGATGGTTAAGATTTTTGAGAAGATGTTTTTAAAAAAATATTAGTAGGGCAAACACTAATAGCTTGACGACACAACATGATCGAACTTATAACCTACTATTTGTAAGAGATTTTTCATAGTGCTCAGATATTATCATCCTAATTATAAAAGCTAGTTGATTTTTTTGGAGAGATTAAAGAAGCTAATTATATTAGTTTAGAGTATTTTTATTTTTTTCTTTAAACTAAATAGTTTAACTAATAAACTAATATATAATTTAAGAAAACACAACATATGAAATGATTAAGTAACTTATTTAGCTTTCTTAATCTCTTCAAAAAAAGTTAACTAGCTCTTATAATTAGAAACGGAGGTAATATAATTTCTTTCTTTTTTGCTCGAAATGAGGTAATATTAATTAAGGTAACATGCTTGAAAATATTTTTGTTGACTCCGTGTTCTTACTTTAATTGCCGGTCCTTCTTTGCAAGGAGGTAGGGTCAGCAAAATTTAGACTGCAATTCCAAGTTGTGAATTGGGATTGAATGCTAGTGATGTAACATTGCACATTGGTGTCAGGTAAGATCCAATATTTTTTTTGCGTTTTTTTTTTTTGGTCAAGGGATATTTTTTTTGCGTTGATTAGTCTTGCTAGTAGCTAAGTACTCTTTCTCGCCTTTATTATAAGATATTTGCTTATTTTCAAAGAGCATAAATTTTTTTTTTCATATATGTTCATAATTAATAACGGTAGTGAGTGAGAGTAATAATTAATACTCTATTCGGCCTTAATTATATTATAACACATTTTGGAGTTGGTTTTGGCCTTAATTATAAGACCAAGTTTTAATTTTTGTCATTTTTTCCTAAAATACCCCTATTGCTACTTTTTCAATAATAATTAAAGACAATAATAATTTAATAATACAATTATATATTCTATAAAGTTAATAATGTTTGCAACTCATTAATGTCATAAACACCTCAATTATATTGTTTTTTTTTATAAAATAATTTTGAGCAATTTTTGTCATATTTTTGATTTTTCCCATATCATCCCTACTAATACTTCCTCCACAATAATTAATTTAACAATACGCGTATATTCTATCAAGTGAGATATTCTACTTTATTTGTTATTTTAAAATAAATAATTTTAATATTCCTTTTAAAATATTTTTTGTAACAATCCGTCCAAAGTGATTAATTTTTTTCCCCAAAAATAACCTAATAAAACATTAATTTCATTATCTTTTTTCCAACAATATAAAAAATAAACTTGCATTTGTATTATGCTCAATTAAATAGATATTCTCTTGATAGAAAAATTTTTTCTTCGAAAAAATCCATGGAAAATATACAAAAAAAAATAGTTATATACATTTTAAATTCATTTTAAATCTACAACCTAGCATTTCATGATCGCAAAAAATCATTTTGAATCTATAAAAAATTCATTTTTACAATACTATATATATATAATTCTAACCTCACAATACCAAATCTCAGAATTCGTGTAGATTTGGTATTGTTACAAGAAAAAAACATTCATATGCTAAATTCTTACAAAACTAACAACTGGAAAAACAAATTATGGATGGTTAAGCTTAGAGAAATCGTGAGAGTACTGAGTGCACGGGCTACAGATTCAACTAATTTTTTCTAGGTGTAATTTTCAATTTTCAGTAGGGGTATTTTTAGAAAATAATTATAATTAACTAATTTAACTTCTCTCCTTAATTTCTCCAAATTTTGGTAAATAATTCCTATAATTAAGACCAAATGGAGTATGATATTAGAGTTTAATGCAATTAGTAGGGGTAATATCAAAAATTACTTAAATTTTAGGAAAAAATTAAAGATTTAAACTGTTTTTATTGGTTTGTGAAAATTGTTAGTTGATGCTTCATAATAAGGACTAGAGGGAGTACTATGGTCTTGGTTCTCGGGTCCATCTAAGTCAAGGTTATTAATGATTAAGGTATTGGGACAAGGGTCGGTGAGTTAGATCAGGGTCAAACCGTGAGGAAATGAAGATTCATCCAAGGTTATTAATATATAAATTCTAAAAAAAAAAAAAAAATCAAATCAAATTATTTTTTAAATAAAAAATATTGAACTGGTTATATTGGTTATGTGGCCGGATCGGACCGGCAAAGTAACTGGTTCGCCGGTTTCCCGCTTGAACCGGCCGGTCCAGTCCGGTTTTAATAACATTGATCTAAATCCTTTGATTTGTAGGGGAAGACAATCAGCCAATGAACGGTCATGTGATTTATATTTTATTTTAGTTATGACCTCTCTGATCCCAAATTGACCTTGATTTGATTCGTTTTTGAACCACTAACCTTAAACCGCTATTTCAACTTGTGCATTGACTTGTCTGGTTCTTAGTATCATGCAAGTTAGCATAAATATGAAGCTCCCTAATCACGGTTGTGGAGACAAAACCATGGTTTTATTTTTCCTACAGTTCATTTTTTTCTAACTTGGAAAACAACTTCCAATAAGCATCACACTGATACTAAGTCATGAATAATATAGTTTACAACTTTTAACAATTTCTGTTGTGATTTTTTTAAAAAAATCACAAACAAATAATACAATCTAGAAGCTGGCTTACGTAACAGTACAGTAACACCTTGGTTCCACACAATTCTTGATCCATGGGCATGGCTACTTTTACAAATCAAAGTTGCACTTGGAACATATCATATGTCCCTCGTGAGGAATCAGCGACCTCCACAGAGACGAGACTCGGCAACTGAACAGTGAGAAAGATGGCTGAATATTGGGAGATTAAGTGCATGTTTGGCCTAGCTTATTTTTAGCTTATAATCTACTTATAAGTATAAGCTAGGTAAACAAGCATTTTTATATAATTCTTATATTTATAAGAGCATTTTTATAATGAAGAAAAAAAGAGCTTAAAAATAAGCTCACATGAGGAGCTTATTTTTAAGCTCTTTTTTATAAGCTCTTTTTTTTTTATAAGATCAAACAATACTTATAATTTAGGATTTTATTTAAAAAAAAAAACTCGTATTCTCTGATCAAACAATACTTATAATTTAGGATACATCTGTATTTAATTTTCTTATTGGAGACTTATAATTAATTGTTTCTAATTAAAAAAATCTTAATTTATGATATGGATACATATATTATATGAATATGGTATTCAATTTCTTTATTGCTTTTTACACGCATAAATTAGTCTTTGATAGTTGAAAATGAATTGATAAATTATGCAACAACTTTTTATATTTATTCATGGGTTAAAGTGCAAAAATAGACATGTGTTTATCTCCAGGAGCGTCCAGGTAGCAAATGCTTTTTTTTAGGTGCAAAAGTGACTATATGTAGTTACAAATTAGGTGCAAAAATAGTGTTTGATTTGTTAAGTTTGACTTTGACCGTTAAGTTTGACTTTTTTTGTGATCGAACGATGACGTGGCATTTCAAATATTTTTTTCAGTGTCCTTTTAGTATCGGTCAATACCTGAAATATGTTTTCAAGATCCTAAAATAATTTTTCAAAATTATGAAATATTTTTTTGTACCAATCGATATCCGAAAATACTTTTTAGTACCAAATAAGACCGAAATATTTTTTTCAAAAGTATCCTTTTAGTACTTGGTCAATACACGAAATATTTTTTAAGATCATAAAATTATTTTTGCACCTTTGAAATGCCACGTCATCGTCCAGTTAGCAAAAAAAGTCAAACTTAACGGTCAAACGCTATTTTTGCACTTAATTTGTAACCATTTATAGTCTTAATCCTTTATTGCACGGAATTACCTAAAAAGCATGAAATTAGCCACGGAAAAAATTCCGTGGCAAATAAATACATGGCATATTGTCACGTATTTATTTGCCAGAAAATCACCCCGGAAATTAGCCACGGATATTTTTGCAAAGTTTTACCGGAAATTTAATCCGTGGGTAATTTCCCACGGAATTTTTATTCATTGATCTTTTTTTGTAGTGAGAATACTTATAAGGTGATATAGAGAAGGGTTTTGTCTAACTAAACCTAACAGAATATCTCCTATAATCAAGGAGTATTCAAAATTCAAATAGAAACAACATAACAAAATAATCTAATAATCCTAATAATAATAATAATAAATAGAATAATTAACTTAACTTTAATTCGGGTTAGGGTTTCAGCCATCGTGGACCAAAGAGGGTTCAACTTTCAACACTCCCCCTTAAGTTGGGGAATAAATGTTGATCATTCACAGCTTGCTTCTAAATCCTTCGAATTTTTCTTGGATGAGTGACTTCGTCATAATATCTGCAATTTGCTTTCCTGATGGAATGTAAGATAGATCAATGATCTTAGCTTCCAATTTTTCTCAAATGAAGTGCTTATCAATCTCCACATGATTCATTTTGTCGTGTTGGATAAGATTGTTAGCAATTTTAATTGTTGACATATTATCACACCACACTTTAATTAAGAGGTTCATCGGTCTTTGCTTTAATTTCATTTAGGAGTCGTAAGATCCACATCTGATCCCTTCACATACACCCAAAGACAAAACTCTACATTCTAATTTTGTTGAACTGCGTGAGACAATTGGTTGTTTCTCCATGTGACAAGATTTCCCCATACATACATGAAGTAATCGTAGTAGAACGTCAATCAACCTTGGAACCACCCCAGTCAGCGTCAGTATATAACTCTACACCTCTGTTACTTCCTTTAGCAAAGAATAAATTGAGTCCTGGAGTTCTGTTGAGATATCTAAAGATTCTAAAAACTGTTGTCATATGCTCCTTCTGTGTGTTGCTTGAGAATTGACTCACAACACTAACAAGGAACCTTATATAAGGTCGTGTGTGAGAAATATAGATTAACTTCCCCACTAACTTCTGATAACTTTCTTTGTTAACTATTGTACCGTGTGGTCTAATGGTTAATTTCTGGTTTAACTCCATTAGAGTATAGGCTGGTCTAGCCCTTAGCATGCTTGTTTGTTTTAGTAAATCCAGAGTGTACTTTGTTTGTGATACATTGATCCCCTGTAGAGTTCTTGCTACTTCCATTCTTAGAAAATATCTCAAGGATCCAAGGTCTTTGATTTCAAATTCAGTGGTGAAATTCTGTTTCAATATGATAATTTCTTTTGCATCATCACTAGTTACAACAATATCATCTACACAAAAATTAAGGCTATTACCTTATTACCATAGTGTACGTTTAATAAACAAGGTATCATTAGAATGACATTGGGGATAACCCCAAGACTTACTTGCTTGAGTAAATCTTTTAAACTAGGCTCTTGGTGACTATTTTAACCCATAAAGATATTTATATAATCTGCAGACTTGATGTGAGTTTTTGGAAGTTTCCACCTCCAGCTAAATCTCCTTATATACTTCCTCTACAAGTTCTCCATTAAGGAATGCATTTTTCACATCCATTTGATGAAGACCCCAATCCAAGTTTGCAACTAATGAAAGTAACACTTCAATAGTGTTAAGTCTTGTTACTGGGGCAAAAGCTTTATGGTAATCAATGCCATATGTTTGTGTAAACCTATGAGCCACTAAACGAACTTTATACTTGTTCACACTCCCATCAGTGTTATACTTAATAGTAAATACCCACTTGCCACTCACTACAGATTTACTTTCTAGTAGATTTGTAATTTTCTAGGTTCCATTTTTATGTAGAGCTCTTAGCTTTTCATTTATAGCTTGCTTCCATCTTGGATCTAAAAAAGCCTCTTCAAACCCTTTAGGTATAATTTCTTTTTCAACATTAGTCACAAAAGTCTTCATATGAGGAGAAAGCTTCTCATAAGGGACATACTTGGCTATAGGGTGATGAGTGCAACTTTTTTTTTCCCTTCATCAAGGCTATTGGCAAGTGTAAATTCTCAAGATTTGGTTCAGGTACAGAGTCATGGGTTTGCCTCAATATAAAATTGGAATCTATTTGATTTGTAGTGTCACAAGGTTCTTCCATCCTAATATTAATTTCATATGTATTAGAAATATGATTTAGTGGTTCAAATGGGTTATTATATACAATTTTTGGATTTGAATAATGAGTTATGGGTGGTTCAGATCTATTCCTTGAAGAGGAATTGTGAGATGTAGACCTTGGAGAGGAATTATGGTGGCTATTTTTTTATAGGACTAGGATTGGAAATGTGTGGATTTTCTTTCTTCCTAGAAGAGGAGTTATGAGGCGCGAAATCTGGTTGAGATTATCTATGTTATTCAAATGGATAATAATAAGTGTTTAGTGATGTTTGAGATTCATCAAAATTGTCACAAACTCGTCGGTTAGTGGTTTCAATATTTACTTGATCATCGTTAACATCACAAATAAGCCATTCCCTTTCTTCCTCTTGTCTACTTAACTCCCCATGAATGGTTGATTGGGGATAATAAGGCTGGTGTTTATCAAATTTAGCATTTATCGTAATATAGACCTTATTGGTGATAAGAGAGTAACATTTATATCCTTTTTGAGTAGGCAACTATCCCAAGAAAACACATTTGATAGCCTGAGAATCCAATTTTCATCCCCCTTCGTTATACACAAAAACCGTATAACAAAAAACTTTGTTAGGAATTGGAGTTATAAAGGGCGAGTTAGGGTAAGTTTCAACAACTTTTTGAATTTGTGTACAAAATTTTAGGACTTTGGAAGGTAAACGATTGATTAGATAAACAGGTGTAAGAACTACATCCCTCATTTAAAAGAGTGACCCAAGTGAGTCTAGTGTGATCGTCAACAAAAGTTACAAACCATCTAGCCTGTGACTTAGTTTCAATTTTTGAAGGACTCCAAACATCATAATGAACCAAAGAGAATAAGCTCCCCTTTTCACCTACAATATCCCAAAAGAGGTACAAGGTTTCGGTGACGAAAACGACCGATACTAACGATTTCTGCAACAAATTCTCTCAGCGTTGGCGAGATTCATGTGAAACTTTCTTCACAGCAACCTCAAGTTTTGAAGTTGGCATTGTTCCTTTGTAGACTCTTCCAAATCCACCTCTTCCGAGAAGCTCTCTGTCTTTGAATCCTTTCGTGGCATTGTAGAGATCCTTGTATTTGAACTTGTTAGCGCCGTAGTCTTGTTCCCACTCTTCTTTAATCTCAGAAAACTTCATTTTCCTATATATGTAATAAACTACAGATGAAGCCACAAGAAAAATCACACAAAGTGAGAGTAAAGGTAACCCAATTGGCAACATCATAGACTGTTTTCTTCCACCAAGCCGTGGTAGCTTTGGGAGTTTAGAGATAACTAGGTTTTGAGCCATCCCATTGAGCATGAAGCTCCAATCAAGAACATAATGAGCAGTTAACAAAGACCCAGTGGAGGATGAGAATCCTGTTGGAATATATGCTCTTTGGTCACTTAAGCCCAATTGGGCTTAAGTGAGACCACAGCCCAAGAGCCCTATGCCCCTTTAGGGTTTAGGGTTAGGTCTTGGTGTAGAAGTATATAAACCTACTTTCACCCATTGAGAAACCTAATTCACAAGGAGGCTCTCATCAGAAATAAAACCCTAGAGGCAGACGTTCATCATCTGACCCGTTGCCCACAGCCCCACACAACCATCTCATCCCCCTCGAGAGATAGTTTGGAAGATCGATCATAGAGCGGACTTGGACTGTTCGTGACTTGGACCGTTCGAGAAGAAGCTTTTAGATCGCTCATCTTTCCAGTAATCAAAACGATGAAGGTTCATCTTTTTCTACATCGTCTCGGTTCGATACGCTTCGCGTTTCGGTGAGATTCCTACAATTGGCATCGGAGCGGTTGGCGATGAGGAAAAGAACCGTTTTGATTTAGTTTATGCGTTCAAATCTCAGATTTTTCAAAACATTATTTTTTGAAAAATATGGCATCAGATTTAGTTTATGCGATCAAATCTCAGATTTTTCAAATCTCAGATGTTTCAAATCTCAGATTTTTCAAAATATTATTTTTTTGAAAAATATGGCATCTATTTCTATATTTGTTATTGATTTCATGAGTTTTATTCTTTATAATTTAGATTTGATATTAGTTTTAATTTTAATCGCTTTAATCCATGGTTAGATTTTCTCGTGTATTTCTTGATTTGTAACAAGGAGGCTAATCCCATATGATTAGGTTTCCTCCTTGCTTGTTCTTATGTTTTTTTCGCAATTTCTATGTAAATTTCCAAATTTCTGTAAAAGTTGAAGATCGAGAAAACTGCAAAGAAAAAGAAGAAAAATTGCCCATCGTGCTGAGATGACTTGATTTGCGCGGCAAGATCGACGGCTAGGGTTCCTCTTTTGCATCCTAGGTTTTCTCGCCAAAAGTGGGTCTTTGGGGTTTTTTTTACGGCCCATGAATACCCTAAAGGGGCTTGAGACAGATCCTAAGATTTGGACAAAAGAGAAATTCCAAAGTTGTAATTTTATATTTTATTTTTTAAAATAGGAAAGCCATGGATTAAAGTTATTTGTTTAATTTTTTAAATGCTTTTATTGAATTGATGAATTAAATGTGCGATTAACATGATTTTAGAAATAACATGTCATATAGAATAGGAAAGATGCCATATTTGATGCATAATCACATGTCATTCTTGCATAGTAGCTATTATGTCTTGATTCGACTAGTATGATAGTTATTTTGCAAGATTATTTAGGTTATCCACTAAATTAATTATAAATTATTATGATTTTATATTAAAATCTAGATTAATAATTGGATTAATTAATTGTGGAATTAAAATCTAGACAAATAATCCAGGAAATTTCCTAAGAGAATTGTATATTTAAGAGTGATTTAAAAAATACTCTAAATTGAACAATTTTTGGAAATTAAAAATTCTAAATTTAAAAATATTGAATGGGTGAAGGTTTTAAATTAACCAATTAATTTTAAAACCTACGGGCCCCAATTGTGGGTTTATTAGTGAAATGGTTATCATTTGAAGCCCCATCGGATAAGGATAATCGATTTCGCTAGATTAAACCCTAATATTTTCAAAATTTTAGTAAAGTTTTGTACGGCCCATCGTCGGCAATACTTAGACACTAAAGATAATTTTGAAAGTAAACAATGGTTAAATACATTCAACTTTGGTAAAATTGTTAACCCTCCCATTGAGGCTCTGGCAATGGAACTGAAGGCCTAAAATAACAATATTAGTTTTACAAGTATCTTGCCCATCGTAAGCCTTATAGAGATAACTAATGGATTGTTAAACAATAAACAAATAGTAGTTATTAGAATCTACTAGCGCAATATCTGTTTGTTGTTAAATATAGTTTGTAATTAGTGTGATTTTTCCTTATTTTCAGAAACATGTCTTTCAATCCTTTAGCTACCATCTTGAGCCAAAAACCTATGGATGATACAAACTACAAACAATGGAAAACAAATTTGGATATTGTTCTTCAATATGAAAAGCTCAACTTTGTTCTAAGCGCCCCTATGCCGGCGCGGCTGCTGCTGAGATGCGTCGTGGCAATCCGGACTAAATTTCAGCAAGAGAAGGAAAAATGGGAGAAGGTGAATGTAGCAGTTCTTGCTATATTTTAGCCTTGATCGCTTGATCACCTTCGGGAGCAAGTAAGCATGATTGAGAGTGGAGCAACAATGCTCCGGACTCTTGATGGCATGTTTGCTACGTCTAGCGGCTCGCTAGGCAAAATGCGGCGAATTCGATCACCAAGACGGTGATGTGCGGAGGAAGTGTGCGGGATCATTGTCTAACAATGATAGCAAACTTCAAGAGGGCTGATGACTATGGTGTCAAATTTGAACAAGATTTAAAAGTTGACCTTCTCTTACAATCCTTTGCTCGAATACTTCAATCAATTCAAGATGAATTATAATATGAATAAGATGCATCTTGACCTCACTTAAGCGATGCACGAGCTTGAAAGTGCTGAACAGTCTCTAGTCAAGCAGGACAGTGCATTATTTGCTAGTGAAAGTTCTGTGAAACCTAAGGGGAAACCCAAGGGAAAGAACAAGAACAAGAAAAATAAGAAATCAGGCATTCGGTTGCCAAAACGGTTGCAATGAAGCGGCCAAAAGGCAAGTGCTTCAAGTGCGGACAAAAGGGGCATTGGAAGAAAAATTGCCCACGGATGAATCAACCAGGTATGGGTAATTTACATGTGATTGAGGCTTGTTTAGTGGAGAATTACAATGAAAAATGGATCGTTGATTCAGGAGCCACTAACCATGTTTGTTACTCTATACAGTAGTTCAAACATAGCTTGCTTTTAAGTGAAGGATCAGACAAAGAGTTTTGAAGCTTGGAACTGGGGAGCTTGTGTCTGCACTAGCAGTGGGACAAGTTATTTTATCTTTTGATAATTGCAGAACTTTAGTTTTAGAAGACTGTTTATTTATTCCAGAATTTAAGAGGAATTTAATTTACGTTAGTTGTTTGAAAAAACATGGTTTGACGGTTCGGTTTAATTCCTCGGTTTCAATAAGAAGCAAATCTTCTTTTATTTGTTCGGTGTAATGATTAATAGTCTTTATTTCCTTAATCCTGTTCCTTGTGAAATTAATCATGTTGAATTAAGAGATGTTGAGCATAATAATTCATCAAAGAAAATAAAAGTTTCCAATGAAACTTATCTTTGGCATTTGAGATTAGGTCATATTAACTCTAACAGGATACAATGTTTGGTCAAAAGTGGGATTTTAAAATCCCTGAACTTTGAACCGATACCAGTATGTGAATCTTGTTTAGAAGGTAAAATGACAAAGAGATCCTTCAAGGCCAAGGGAAAACGGGCCACGCTTCAATTTGGAATTGGTACATCGATGTATGTATGGACCAATAAATGTCCAAGCCGGAGGAGGGTATCGTATTTCATCACATTTATCGATGATTACTCTAGATTTGGACATGTGTACTTGATGCGTCACAAGTCCGAAGCTTTTGGAAAATTCCAAGAGTTCAAGGCCGAGCGAGAAAAGCATCTTGGTGTTCAAATTAAGACCCTTCGATCGATCGAGGGGAGAATACCTATCTCGGAGAGTTCAGGTCTTACTCGATCAAAGAGGGGATAGTTTCACAATTATCCTCTCGAAGGACACCCAAACGAGAATGGAGTTTTGAAAGGAGAAATAGAACCCTTTTGAAATGACAAGATCTATGCTCAGTTATTCATCTCTTTCAGATTCATTCTGGGGATATGCCTTAGAAACTGCTATGTATCTATATAACTTAGCACCGTCCAAGTCGGTTTCAAAGACACCAATAGAATTGTGGAAAGGGTGTAATCCCACCATGAAACATATTCGGATTTGGGGTGCTCCGGCACATGTCTTGTAACATAAACTAGATAAGATGGACTCGCGTACTGAAGTATGCATGTTTATAGGCTATCCTAAAGGAACCAGAGGTTGGTTGTTTTATAGTCCAAAAGATAAGAAGGTCATAGTGAGCACACACGCGACTTTCTTAGAGGAGGACTATATGACAAATCATAAGCCAAGAAGTAAGGTTATTCTTGATGAGCTAGTCTCAGATCAAGTTTCACCGCCACCTCCTCAGGCGGTTCCAGCATTTATTCCTGTGGTTGTTCAAAGAGGGGAAAATATGGAAAACATACCTGAACAAACACAGGAACCAGAAATAGTTACAGAAGTTCAGCATAATGATGAACGTATGGAAGAACAAAATCACGAATTGGTTAATCCACCTAATGAGGGTCCTCATCAAGAAATTGTTAACCGCAAAATATGGACCCACCTGTAGATGCCCAACATCAAGTGAGACAAAGTCGTAGTGGGAGATTGATTCGTAAACCTACAAGATTTCTCTTGTTGGGTGAGTCAAACCAGGATGTCATCATTGATGAAGATGATGATCCCACAAGCTATGACGAGGCACTAGGAGATGTTGATGCTCAGGAATGGCTTGAGGCTATGTGTAATACCCGGGTAATTATTTATCTGGAATATTATATTTCGATAAATAATACCTATTGAAAATAGGTGAATATGTGGTTTCAAATAATAAGTAATAATTATCTTATTTCCTAAGGTAATTTCTATTGAAATTAGGGTGAATAAAGAGCTAAAAATCCCTAAATGCAATTGTGGGCCATAAAATACCCCGAAAATATTATGATAAATCCTAAGAGGTAATGAAATATTTATTAAAAATTGGAGAATATGTTTTCTCTAATTTAGGTAATTTTTGGGATTAATTTCCTTGGAAAATATTGAGGCAAGATTTAATATTATTTTGGGGATCATAATTGACCCCATGATTTTTAATATTTTACATGGGATATAAAATACCAATGTAAGTAAAATAGTTGTGAGATAATGATTTATCCTAATTAAGAAAATTATCAAAAATTAGTAAGTGGCTAATCGGTAATTAATGGGATAATTAAGGTATAAAGTAAATGAATTAAAAATAATTTAAATAATTATTTTTAATTGGAGAAATTCGAAATTATTAAATAAATAAAAAAAATATTAATAAAATATTTTATGCTTAGAAAAAAATAAAAAAAATAAAAGAAAAAAATGTGAAGGTAATTAGAATAAAATAATAATATAATGCGGTGAGTCGGCTTATAAGGCGGGCGAGGGAAAAGTTAGAAATAAATTCTACAGGTAAACCAGAGGTAAAAGTCTTTTCAGACTGATCAAATTAAGTACAAGTGAAATTCTACACGAAGAAAGAATTTACCAGACGTCGATTCCGCAACCGAAAACACGATTTCAAATAAGACGAAAAGTTGATCAGATAGAGTAGAGTCAGATAGGCAAAGTGAGAACCTATAGAAACAATTGCGTCTTTTTAAACACGAGATTAAGTTAGGCAACAACTGGACGTTTTACGATTGGTGAATTGTTGTCGTGAAGTTGGTTCTATCGAAGCGATTTAAAAGAATCGGACGCGTTTGTCCGAATATCTTCCGACTCACCGGAGAATACCTGGATATGATCAAAAAGAGGATCAAAATATATAATATGAAAGAGGATGGAAAGATCTTCAAAGTTACACGCCGGATTTTTGAGTTTTCGCGAAATCGCGCGAAACGAACACCGATCGGGTAGCTTTATCGGGCCGGAGGCCATAAAGCAAGAGCCATCATGGATGACAACTCATCCATTGACTTTAGGGCTCTTAGATTTCGATCTTGACCATGGATGGCCACGAGTGTTTTGTCCTCAAAAATGCGATCCTATGGTCCATATTCGTCAAGACTGAAGTTCGAATTATTTACCGTTCTGCCATCCGTCTCTTCTATAAATACCAAGCTCCTCTTCTTCATTTCTCACACCAAAAATCTGCCTCTTAGAGAGAAGTTAGAGAGAGAAGCTCTGGAGAAAGTCTGGGTAAGTTCTTCGGTCCCTGGTCTTTAGTTTCGGTAGATATAGTAGGAATGCTAGATTTATCTTTAATTTTTCAAGATAGTCTAGATATCATATTTAGGGGTAAATATGACATATATTTCGAAAATATGATGAGGGAAAAGATATGTCAAAATTCTAGAGAGATAGAGCGAAAACAGCGAAGCTCTGGCGAAATTCCGCCGATTAGGGGTTCAGGGGCAAAATGGTAATTTGTACCTAAAATGCCTGTTATACTGCTAAAAATTGTTAAATATTATCCTTATAGGATATCTGTTATAATCGAACCGTCGAGCCGCGTTGTGCCGCCGTCGTACTGCATTTCACCCATTTATCAAAATTACCGTTTTCCGTAAAACGTACCGTAGTCGACAACGAAGGTACGTTCGCGTACTGTAACACTAACGCTGATGTTTATAGTATGCATATATGTGCTATGTGTATGTTATGCTTATATGAGGTAATTGATAGCTCTGTGGAATGCTCATTGTACTGTTATTATGTTTGCTGGGTGTTGGGATACGTTTGCTAGGTGTGAAATGCTTGGTGCGAAATGCTAGGTGTGAAACGATTGCTATGTGTGAAACGTATGCTAAGTGTGACATATCTGCCAGGGGGCTTATATGATGTGGGGATATGCTTGTTAGTATGCTTATATACCGTATATGTAAATATGAGGTTAACCGTTACCTGAGGTTCAATGCGCATTGAACCTCAGCTCTTAATATAGCGTCAGGTTCTGGAGGAACGAGGACCGAGGAGAAAGGCAAGCAGCACGCGTAGGGACTCGGTTGAAGACTTTCCTCTACTTCTATTTACTTTTGAAAACTCTCGGTCATTGTACCGCTTTTGTAATCAGCCAGACTTACGGCATTTTGAATATATGTATAAGTTACTCTTACGCTCCGATGCTCTACTCTGATGAAAAAAAAAATTATACTGCTTTTGAAAATGGGATGTTACACTATGAATCATGAAATGGATTCTATGTATTCCAACTCAGTTTGGTCTCTTGTAGATGCACCTGAAGGGGTAAGACCCATTGGGTGCAAGTGGATTTACAAGAGAAAGAGAGGATCGGACGGAAGGTTGAAACCTTCAAAGCTAGATTGGTGGCAAAAGGGTACTCCCAAATAGAACATGTGGATTATGAAGAAACCTTTTCGCCGGTTGCCATGCTTAAATCCATCCGGATTCTCTTAGGCATTGCGAGCAAATCTTGATTATGAGATTTGGCAAATGGATGTCAAAAGCTGCTTTTCTAAATGGAAATTTGGAAGAGGAGATCTATATGCAAAGCAACCAAAAGGGTTTATAGCCAAAGGGCAAGAACATATGGTATGCAAGTTGCAAAGGTCCATTTATGGACTTAAGCAAGCGTCCGAGATCATGGAACATCGATTTGATCAAGCCATTAAGTCTTATGGTTTTGAGAAAAGTCGATGAGCCGTGTGTGTATAAAAGGATCCAAGGTGACGCAGTATCTTTTCTGGTACTTTATGTGGATGATATACTCCTTATTGGAAATGATACAGAGGTATTATTAAGCATAAAGACCTGGCTGATCAAGAATTTTGCTATGAAGGACCTAGGGGAAGCCAATTATATTCTTGGTATTAAACTCTTACGAGACCAGAAGAATAGGGTTTTGGCATTATCCCAAGCTAAATACATCGACAAAATACTTGCCAGGTTTAGCATGGAGAATTCCAAGAGGGGAATGATACCCTTCAGGCATGGGATTCATCTCTCTAAGGAGCAATCTCCTAAAACTCCTGAGCAGAGAGAACGCATGAGTAGGATACCTTATGCTTCCACAATAGGTAGTCTCATGTATGCTATGCTTTGTACCAGACCAGATATCTGTTATGCAGTGGGAGTAGTAAGCCGGTACCAATCTAATCCTGGAGAGGAACACTGGGTAGCGGTCAAACATATACTCAAGTACCTACGGAGAACGAGAGATTATATGTTGGTCTATTCTAGTGGGAGTCTTGAAACCATTGGTTATACGGACTCAGATTTCTAAGGAGATATTGACTCAAGTAAATCCACCTCGGGATATGTGTACACCCATAATGGCGGTGCCATTTGTTGGAGAAGTGTAAAACAATCATGTGTGGCTGACTTTGCCACAGAGGCTGAGTAAGTAGCAAAGAAAGATAGCATCGAAGAGAACTGGCGACCCTTTTACTAAGAGTTTGCACGAACGTGTGTTCGAGAGGCATGTTACATTTATGGGTCTTTGGAGGATTCAGATTTGCTATAAGCTTTAGGAAGTTGAAATTTCATTTTGTTATTTTGTGCTCTTTGAGCAAGACATTATGACATTGCAATTTTTTTCGAATGGTATAAATGAGGTGTTTTTCATTTAAATTTCGCACACTATTTACGAGACTTAAAGGTCCGGATCAATTGTGGAGTATATGATCATATGGATACGTTCATAGAGGACATGGTCATAGGTACTCACAATTGATGAATAGCTTCACATGACTATTAAATTAAGTTGGGCACTTTATTTAGGCTGCAATATTTTATGAAATGGTTTTGTCCGAATCATTATAAAATATTGGTGTGAGTTAATACTTACATTGAATGGATCAAGGAGAGATTTGATTAAGGTTGCTCTTTTGTCATAAGGAATCAAATCTCAAGATAACTATAGTCATGTAGTTGCTCTTAATCCGAGTTTATTTTAAATAGGTAGTCAAATAGTTTTCATTCTTTGATTTACCAACAAGGTGAGGTTTGATCTATATGACGGCCAATAACTTGGTATTTTGGGATTGAGACTTTTTGGTTATCGGTGTTTATGAGATAAACAACATGGAATTTATAGGAAATGTCCACTTGATATGTTTCGGTACTTGGATATTGAAGACATTTGGCCGGTGCATGTAATCCATTAGAGAAACTATCATAGTCAAGGAATAAATAATTGATTGAGTTACGAGAAAACTAATCAATCAAATTATAGACATTTTATAAAGGGGTAATGCATATTCGTGTTATAATTGTCATTAATCTTGGAGTTCACATTCGGGCTTTTAGTGGAGTAGCACCGAACTAGATAATCTTACAGATTATCATGAGCCTCGATAAATGACAAATGATAGATCCCAGAGACTAGCTCGAAACAATGGATGGGGTAAATTATCGGATAATGATGGCTTAAGGGCTACATGGTCTTGGGTTTACAAGCTCAAGTTTTGTATCTCAAAGAGCAAGTGGGAGATTGTTGGAATATATCTTTCTTTGGTCACTTAAGCAATTTGGGCTTAAGTGAGACCACGGTACAAAGAGCGCATGCCCCTTTAGGGTTTAGGGTTAGGTCTTGGTGTAGAAGTATATAAACCTACTTTCACCCATTGAGAAACCTAATTCACAAGGAGGCTCTCATCGAGAAATAAACCCAGAAGCAGACGCTCATCATCCGAACGGTTGCCCACACAATCATCTCATCCCCTCGAGAGATAGTCGGAAGATCGATTATAGAGCGGACTTGGACTATTCGTGACTTGGACCGTTCGAGAAGAAGCTTTTAGATCGCTCATCTTTCCAGGTAATCAAAACGATGAAGGTTCATCTTTTTCTACATCGTCTCGGTTCGATACGCTTCCGCGTTTCTGGTGAGATTCCTACAAATCCCACATAACTAGGATTGTCTAGAATCTGAGAAAGATCCTGGTACAGTGTTAACAATGGAGTTTCGGGTTTGTTAACATTGATTGGAGCTAGTTTGACACTAATTTGCTTCTTTCCTCCATCATAGTCCACCCAAACCTGCATCGGAAGGCCACTGATGAGGGTCAAATTCTGAAACTGAGACCTGTTAATATAATATCCCGCAGGAGAAGAATTAGCTGACTTCAAGCCATTAATGTCGATCCCGACATGGTTATCATTGATATCGTCAAACTCGCTGCTCAGGATGGTGTCAAGTTCTACAGCAAAAACGTGATTTGTAAGGTTGCCATTATTGGTGTCATTGAAGAGACCTAAATACTGACTGGGTAAAGCACCTGGAAGTGCTTTTGCTGGGGAAATCACAAAAGCGATTCCATGACCACTCAGAGTTCTGTATTCAGATCTAATGGCGAAAACAAAAGTGGTAGAGAAAGAAGAGTCACTGAAAGCTATTGGATTGGCGTAGAAAGCATGACCTTTCTCTTGCCTGGTTTCGTTGGTGAGTTGGAGTAAGCCATTGGAGGTGATCTCAGAAATACCATCCATGGTTAAACTAGCTGATTGGAACCCATTATTGAAGATGAAGCTCGTATCTTCACCACTCACTTGAACCGTTGATTTCACCACCACCAAAAGCGTCAATTTCTTCATGACAGACATGGCTGCTGATAGTTAGCTCACACAGAATCACAAGTTATTTTGTACTTCGATCCTTTAATGGATGAAGCTCTTATGCCAACAAAAGAATGGACCCGCGTTTGTGTACAGTTAGCTTGTGGGGTGTAGATTAATCCAATTTTAACAGGGGAATTACAATTAGGTCCAAAGTTAAGAAATTAATTATTGAGAAGTACAGATTGAAAAGTGTTTCTATTTCTAACTCTGAAATTTCACATTGTCTGTTTTTCAATTGTCATTACGACTTACTGGTAATTTAATCTCATTCTTGGACCTCATTGTAATTCTTTCATTTTAATGCTCCGTCAGTTTCTTAATATATGATATATTTAGAGAGTTGATTTTGATCTTAAATATAAGATATAACTTCCATTTTTTATCAAACTTTTCTAATTTACTCTTGTTAACGCTTCCCCAACAATAATTAAAGAGAAGAAAGAATTAGAAAATTAAGAAATATGATTAGGGTGTTTTAGAAATAAGATGTTATATCAATAAACTTAAAAAAAAAATCTAATATTCTTAATCTAATCAAATTAAGTAAATATGTCTTATATGAATAGAAAGAAATATAAAAATTGCATCACAAAATATTTTAAATTATTAGGCAAAAATACTTTAAAATATTGGATGTATCTCCAAAAATAATTTAGGACCGTGAATACATCAAAGTGATGATGAGCCGCAAGAGTCCACATGCTTAGAATTATATACTTATCATGTGCTTATACCTCTAATAAGAGGTATGAGCATTTTTTTAATTTTTAATATATTGTATTTATTTAGATTTAAATTATATATCGCTTTCTAAAGATGTTTTTTTACACCTCAGTATCTCAAATTAATTATTTTTCATAATATCTTGGTGTTGCATAAATGTAGAACTAGAAATTAATTAATTTGAGATCCTGAATACAAAAAATATCTCAGAAAGCAACATATAATTTAAATCCAAATAAATACAATATATAAAAAATTAAAAAAAATGCTCTTACCTTTAATTAAAGATATAAACACCTAATAAACATATAATTCTAAGCACATAATAGACTCGAGCCGCAATTGACGATTCAGCTCCATCCCATTCATATAAGCAAAGAAATACGACAAAATCCTGAGACTGACTTTTATCTTTATTGTGAATCGAATTTGCTTTAAACATCAATTAAAAATAATAAATATAAAAAAAATATCATGTTTCTTTTAAATATATCCTATTTATGAAAAGAGAAAAAATGAGTATAAAAAATGAGAGAAGATGAGTAATAAATAATTAAATAAAAAATTAATAGTAAATGAGTGATAATTAATATAAAGATATGTATTTAATAGATATAAAAGAAGTACTCCTTCCGGTCCTAATTATAGGAATATTTTTGTAATGTAAATTACACTATGAAAATATTTTTATAATTAGGACCGGAGGTAATAATAAAAAGACATTATTTTCCCACTCAGTTTGAGGGAAGGTGGCTTGCTTCGGATCCAGCTCCCCTCCTCTTCCATCATCTTCCTCATCCGAACTGTCATATGAAAATTTGAACGGTTCAGATTATTTTAAAAAATTTAACAAAAATTGCGTGCGATTTTTTGTGTACCAAGTTATTAGGCAAAAGAGGGCAACGGACGGTCCACTGCTGTGGACCGCAGCCGCTCCCGGCTTCCTTCGCACGCTAATGGCACTTTCACCTAAGGACTTTTCTACCCTCGTGACCATAGAACGTGGAGGCCATTGGTTGACTAGTAGAAACGATGACAATAATTATATATTGTTGGTTGGTGCTACAGGGACGAAGATTCCTTCTTGACTTGTGGGTAACTCATCATAATCTCTAAACTCCTAGTATCTTTTTTTTTTTTCTTAAAAATATATTTTTACTTAAAATTTATCATTTGAAAATTTTAATTGCATACCATATTAGGATCTAGTTTGGACCGTTAAGATATAATGAGTTTAGAAGCTCATCACTCTTTTACTAAACTAAAACTTGACATTTTTTTCTTACATACTCTTCAAATCCTAGTTATAAATCACTTTTAACAACTTTCGGTTTAGATACAAAAAACTTATATTTCATGTCTTAAAATTTAATAATTTTTTAACTTTATTTTTATTTAATATATATTATACTCCACGAGAAAGGGAAATGTTTTATAAAGATAGTTGAATTATCCAAATTTTAATTTGTGTCATTGAACTTAATAAATTATATATCATGTTATGGTCATAATTAAGGATTTAAAATTTGGGCCAAATCATTTTCATATCCCTTTATTATTAAAATAGCAAAATTGAAAATATTACCCTATTATTTATTTTATCAATTATGATGCGATGGATATTATTTGTTCTAACAAAAACGCGCCATGTATATATTTATATCTAAACTAAATTTTGAATTGTGTGAAGTGGGTAGCAGAAAGAATAAAAATTGAACTATTCTTCCACCTGCTTCAGGGTTTCTTTTAGGACCCGTTTGGTAGAAAGAAGATTAGAGAAGGAAAGGGAAGATGCCAAAGTTTCTATGGATTTTGGGTGTTTGGTAGATAGAAAGTCCAGTCAGCATCTTCCTGTGAGTCTTCATCTTCCCTTATTTGAGGAAAATGCTTTCCATTCGAAAATGGAGGGAAAAGCTGCAATCTTCCAGGGAAAGTTTTTTTTTTTTTTTGATTTACCCCTAAAATTCAAACTTGGCGGGAAAGTTCAAATTTGGCAGAAAAGTTCAAATTTGACGATTTTTTTTCACGAGTTCGAACTTAACAAGAATATATTTTTTAAAAATATATTTTAGCAAAAAAATATTTTTCTTTTTTATTTTGAATTAATTTATTTTGAGAGTAAAATAAACATTTCCTAATTCTTTACCAACTACCACCTCTTCATTTTCTTCCTATCAAACAACTTAAGCCATCTTCCCTCATCTTTCAAATCTTCCTTTCCCTCCTCTAAGTTCCTTTCCCTCCACACCAATTCTTTGTACCAAACAGGTCCTTAAGGAAATTATATATATAGATGAAAGTAGTACCTAGTATATTAAATTTTTAGATTCGATTATTATATTATTTTTAAGAGAAAATTATTAGGGGAAATGCATTTAAGGGCCCTTTTGGGAGAAAAAAATCCCAAAAAGGGCCCCAAGATTTTGAAAATCCCAAAGGATTTTTAGAATCTGCGTGAGTTGTTAATATAGCTGATATAGTTGTTAATCGGGGCTGATATTGTTGTTAATGTGGATCGATTTAGTTGTTAAAATATTGTTGTTAATGCGACTGATTTAGTTGTTAACGGGTATTGATTTTGTTGTTAATGTGGCTGATTTAGTTGTCAATAGAGATTCTGAAAATCCCAGAAAGAGGGCCCTTTCTGGGATTTTCAGAATCTTGGGGCCCTTTTTGGGATTTTTTTCTCCAAAAAAGGCCCCCATATGAATTTTCCCCAATTATTACTTTCACATTTTCTTGATTGTACCATCTCCTTCAAACAAGATGTACTTTCACCTATTCTGCCGACGAAAATTACCGATAGCCCATATATCATCGAATCCATATTAGTTGCACATATTTTATAGGGAAAATTACTCATAGGTCCCAAGGAGCAGACATAATTACAGTTAGGTCCCTTATTTCAGAACCTAAAATTACTCTAATGCCCAAAGGAGAAAACGCTTAAAACAATCGACCGAGAAGGAAAATTACTCACCCTCAGCGTTCGACCTCTACCCTATTTCGATCTCCACCGCGTTCGTGGGCAGAGGCGCATGCACGCAAGGTTAGGTCAGAGTATAGTGAATCAAGGGGGGCACTTCTGCTCGCCGTTCAAAGTTCGCCGTGCGGCTTGAAGGTCGGCGCTTCTGCTCTTTTTTTTGTTGCTTCTTTTTTATCAGAAATTGATCCTTCTTTTGTGTTTTGATCTCCGATGGTGTTCCGTCTTCGATCTTCGTAGATTTTGATTTGTGCATTTAACCGTTGATCTCTTTTTAGGCTTGATTTGAATCTTATTGCTATCAATTTCTTGAGTGTATATGTTTGTATGAGTGGCTCATTATCTTTTGCTCTGCGCCTCTGCCCAGTACATTTTGATTGTTTAATTCATATATCTCTTTGGTCATTAGTAATTTAGTATGGCAGAGACGAAAGTAATATAGTAACATGTGTTAAAGAACTCATCCAATTCTCTTAAGTTTTTTGTATCCTTCTATCGACGCCTGCAACATTCCTAAACTTTAAGATTAATTTAATTGAGGGAGACTAATAATAGTGGTTCCTTGGTATATTTAAAAATTAATTATTATATAATTAAATATCTTAGCCACCATGTTACAACCGGTGCCGATCTAAATCATTAATGGCATTAAAATCAGGGAGGAGAAAAGTGAACATAATTTAGCTAGGGCTTGACCGGGATGGACTTAATGGATGTGCTAGATTTCATGTTTTAGGGTATTTTGGGCATGGATTCAAGCTTCTAATAATCAAGGATCATCAAGGCTTAATCTTCCATATACTCTTAGTTTCTTTCATTTTCTATTGATTAATTTGTGGGTTGAGTTGCGCTTGAACCTGAGATGGGGGACTTTTGTGATTTAGACTTGTTTGTGTTGTTTGGGTATTTTTTGAAGCTTGCTCGCATAATAGTTCTTTGCCTTGATCAGGTTTATATTTCTGCATGAATTAGCGGCCGCTTATTCTTTCTTTGTCTATTGAGCTTGGCATAAAAGTGTGATCATTAAAAAAAGAAGAAAGAAAAACGGATTGTCACCAAAATGGAAAGCAGATTCAGCCAAGTGGGATTAAATCTATGCTTTCTACTTTAAGGAAATATTCATTCCATTAAACTACAATTGATATTATTTTACAAGATCATTTTACAAGCTGAGTTTCTTTGAGCATTTCATTAAATTTGCCTGCCTTTTTTATTGTTTAATTCATATATCTCTTTGATCAGTGATTATTCCATCTTCATTGTTTTGATCTGTGATCAGTCCCCCCTGGTTGATCAACGAGTTAGGTGAAGTCCCATTTTCAATGAATTTTATTTTCAATATGTTTGTTTGGTAGTTATATTATTTATTGATTCATTTTTGTCATTTGCCATTTTTTAAGATGGAAAGGTATTTAGGTTCTTTTTTTACAAAGTCAAGTGGTAGTAGAACTAAACGTTCTTAAAAAAGTTTACATGCTCAGTGATTCTGATCTGTGATCATTCTTAAAGGCATTTTCAATGCATTTTTTAGGATGGAAAGGTATTTTGATCTGTGATCGATCCCCCCTAGTTGATAAGTAATTCTTTTATTTTTTTTAATGCAATTAAAGCTTTGCTTAAAAAAAAAAAAAATTGGGGGTGCTGCCCTCGAACCCCTGCATCCCCTCGCCAATGGTGCTTCCCCTTCCATAAATTTCTGGATCCGCCCCTTATTGCTAAAAGTCCATGTTAAATGATAGTCTGCCAATTCAATTTTGTGTACTGCTCTTTGTCGATCTTATATGGTTTTCCATTTTCCATTTGCTGTTACCTCCACAAATCGATATCTAAGTTATGTATTTAATTTCTTATGTAATCTCTTAGACAATCTCTCTGATGCATGTCAAAACCTAATAATAGGAGTATATAAATGGTTAAGCTACAAACACATAACTTGGAGGCAACCTATGCATTTAGTTTCTTGTGCCTGTAAGGTGTTATATTAAATAGTCACATTTTCAGATGAATGAAAGTAAGCTTTTTTAGCCAATGATGAATGAAAGTCAGTTATTTGAAAATGAAACAGCTCTTACTAAATTTTTGTAGTTCAAGCTCTCTTGTGAGTATGGTTTATAAATAATGAGAGGGAAGCAATGGCCAACTGTATAGATATTCTAGCAATAGTCATATCTTTTTATCTTTTTAAAAACCATCAAGGACGTAAATGTATCAAAAGCTTCTGGTAAATTTGAAAAGATTCTATGTGCTAACTATTTTGCCAAATGATACACGCATGATGAAATTTTTGTAAATATGGAGCTTTGTTTAGCCAATAATATACATATCTCTCCCTGTAAAATTCATTGCAAATTACTATTGTTTGTCAACAAGAGTAAGATATGACGGGTAGCTTCAGGAAAAGTACTTGTTGGAGTAACCCACCATGAAACAACCAAGTCCTTATCCAATACAATGAACCGTTGGTTGTTCAAATAGACTTTCATCTCTACGCTGGTTCATGCCCTTGAATATTTATGTTCTTTTACACTTTATTTTTTTGCACTTATGTCACATTCAGAAGTAGACATGTAATTCTATTTTAAATTTTAAGCAAAATTTTGAGTAAGATACACTCATTGAATTTGATGGATGGAAAATGGTGCCTTGTCATTTTAAAAACCCTTTCCTAAAGCTACTATTGATACCCCAAAAGCTTTTTAATTAGTATTTCGTAGTTGGTGCTTATTGCTCAGTATCATCATGCTCATGCTACAGGTCAATATTCTTTGATTTGATCTTTAATATCTTAATGTGGGAGTAATGTGCCATCAGTCCTAATAGGTTATGATGAATCGTTTTAGGCTTTTTATATTGATTGGCAAGTTTTCGTGACCTAATTTACACTTCTTGCATATTATCATGACTTCTCCGTTCATAGGGCACAATTTGCGTAACATGTTATGCTTTTCTCCTTCTAAAGATTTTATTGTTTAATCGCTGTTATTTTGGGGTTGTGTTTCCTGTGTGAACATTACTATATTAAGAAATTAAATCAAACTGCCGATGTTATTTTTCAGGTAATAAGAATATGACGACAGATAAAGAGGCCATTCCAAAGATATCCGGATATAAATTGTTCACGAAAGAGTATTTCAACAAAAAGAAGAAGAAGAATGAAGAGGTCGAGCTGTTGAGAACGGAGACTCACGCGGTGAAACAAGCATGGAATGCGTTAAGAGATAAGGAGAGGGAAAAATATAGGAAGAGAGCCAGAAATTAAGTAGGGGCGGGAAAAAATATGTTGTTTCTTTCCTTACTCGTTGTGCCCCAAATCAATTTATGAAAGTGTGTGAGGAGATTAAAAATAGACCGGATAGGATGGAGAGGTTGGAGAAGATAGGATTTGATAAGTTGGTTAATATATGTTGTGCACAAATCCCTCGACATTTATGTGATCAGTTTATGGACGCTTTTGACCCTCCAACAAAGAATTTCTCCATTCGAGGGAAGTCACTTCATGTACGCCCCGAAGATGTGAAACAAATGATGGGGTTACCATGTCATGGGGGCGGGGAGATTGAAAGAAAAGCCAAGAAGGACGATAAAACATTTAAGTCACTAAAGAGATCATATGGGTCAATCCCATACAAGATGATAGGGGACTGGATAATTGAAAGCAAGGTGGAAGAAGATTTTGAAATCCTTTTCGTTATTTTTTCCTTGGGAACCCTCTTGTGTCCTGGTGCGGCCAATAAAGTTAGTGACGCACTTTTGAAGGTCATTGTCGCGACAAAGGAAGATTTTAGGGAGTATGATTGGTGCACCTTTGTGCTGAATGAACTTTGTACTTCTATTGGAGAGTACAAGAAAAAAGTAAGGAAAGGTAAAGGGACAGTTTCAGGGAAACCAGTATATATTGGAGGTTGTATGTATTTTCTAATGGTAAGTGCAATTTTTTTTTTAAAATCAGTTTTCATGTATTTTCTCATTGTATCATGCATTGTAAATTGCTGCACTACAAGTTGCCATTTGCTGCTGATAATTGGTTATTGACTTTTTATGCAGATTTATTGCTTGCAAAATTTCTCATTGGGCCCCCTACAAGCCCATACGGTGGAGGATGCGATTCATTTTTGGGATGACACTAAGGCCAAGAGGAGAGTGCAGACTGAGAGAGAGTAATCAAGGGCTGCTACTTCCTTACGGTGATGGAGTTGGTCAGTCATCTTTCCCATTGCATCCAGAAACAATCTTCACTCACCCAGTAAGTATGCGATGTCGATGATATGTCCACAATGGGTACAATTATATCACTAATTAATTTATTCATCATACTTTTCAGGAAATGAAGAGAACATATGATCGAGTGATGTCTAGGGTGATGTCTACGGTGAAGTCCATTGTGCAAGAAGAATTGGTTGCCCTTCAAGCAACGCTTTTGAAGGGGGCGGAAATTGATGAAGATCATGACAATGATGAGGGCCAAAGTGAGGATGAAGAACCTCGTTCACAAAATGAAGAGGATGGGGGAGACACAGAAAAAGAAGATGAGGAAATTCAGTCAACTAATGAAGATAAAGGGTCTGAAAGTGAATGTGGTAGGTCACAACAAGGAGAGGAATGTGAGGACAACAATGACTCAAGTGAAGATGAAGTGTCTGTGGAGGAAGGATTTGAAAACTTGAGGAAATCTACAAGGCTAAAAAAACCAGCAATTGTGTCCCCATGGGTGGTGACAACTATAGGTAAAAAGAGACCAAAAACTGACAACGACAAGGAAGCTTTATATCAGTTCTGCACCATTGGATGTACTAAAGAGGAGGAGCTGGAGTAAGGCAGCAAACTTATTAACTTTATATTAAATTTAACCATGACAACTAACTACCCACACTTGTTTGTGTATCAAAGAATTTGTAGCTATGTATGACTATTTCCTCACCCGTCGTGAACTTCAATGTCTACGCGAAATGAAATGGATAAACAACCGGGTCAGTGCCATGTAAACTTTTGTAATTCAGTTTTTACCTTAATTCTACTGATTAGTAATATTTTCCTAAATGTGCACAGTTCATGTCAATGGTTGGCAAGACATTGGTCGGGGATGAATTGCAGAAGTTAGGCCATGTGAGAAGACACATTTTCTCTACGGAGTTTATGAAAAAGATGTCTAACAATCCGTAGAAGTGGTCATGGGAAGCACATCAAAAAGAGATCCTACCGGAACACATCAAATATAACATAGGCGATTGCGACTTCATCTTTGGTCCTACACTCCACTTGAATCATTGGTTTTGTTACGTTTTAGAGACGAAGACAATGCGTTTCTACGCCCTTGACTCATATGTGGACAACATGACGTATCTAAAGTTACAAAATGAGGAAGAAGAAGCAACGAAAGGGTCTCAACAGACAAAAAAACCAAAGAGATTGACTAGAACGCAACTAGCAGAATTCAAAGCAAAGGAGTGGCTGGCTAGCCGATGTGTAAGAACAACTACTAAACTATATGCATTGTGTAACAAGAATTCAATTTTGCTTACGTGAAGAAACTTTTTTGTTCATGCAGAGAGATTGCTTCCATAAAATTCTTCGAAGAGTTAAACCAGCACTATTTGCCAAAGGAAGACGAATTCCTGACCAAGTCAATTGGGCCAAAGTGCATTTGCAATGTGATACGTAAGAATTTTTGTTTTATTGTAAAGCATCAGTTTCTAATTTTTGTTTCATTGTACGTGACATTTCACATTTCAGGGATTCTTGTGGTGTCCATGTTTTATCATGGTTACAGAGATGGGATGGCTCTCCCCAAGACAAAGAAGGGTATACTATGCCTAATTTATCTCGTGAGCAACTGCGGCAGATAAAGCTTGAATGCTTATGGGGGCTTGTATCGCATGAGAAAAACATACATGCACAGAAGGTGTTGTCCCAATTGCCAGGCAACCAACAATCGAAGAAGAAGAAATAGAGCTGTAGTTTTATTGTAAAGTAGTTGAAAGTATTGGAACTGAATGTACCAACTTTGCCCAGCTTTAGAGCAAATATTGACTATTTTTTGACTAACCTTAGAGCTAAATGTACATTGTGCAAGAAATTAAATATTTGATTCTGAATTTGGTTGATGTTATAGTGTGGCATAGTGTTTTGTGATTTCGGCTGCCAATAATTCTTTGGAATTGAATTGGTGGCTGTTGTTGGAGTTCTATTTAGGTAGAGTTTGATTCTGAAAAATGAATTGTTGGTTAGTTTCAATTAGCTTTTGTTGTTGAATCTGTTGTTAGAACTGTGAAAAGCACATGCATGTGCACTTAGTACTGTCTCTATTACAAGTATGTTGGGGTGATTGCTTTTTTTTGCATTGATGACAAAAGGAAAGAAAGACAACAAGAGGAGGGAAAAATCTGATGCATGTTTGCTGGTGTAGTTCAAAATCTTAAGGATGTTATTTTGCTACTGTGCCTCAATGCTTGCTTGTTTGCTTGAGTTTAGTAAGTGTTGGTACCTGATACAGGGGCCGAGTTGCATACTATTGCCAATGGAGCTAAAGCCTTAATTCCAGATTTTGTTTGTTTTCATTTGTAAACTCATTGCAATTTTGATGGAAATTCACTTATGCAATAACAACAGAAAAAGGATAAAATAACAACAAAAAATGCATATATTAACAACTTGTGAAAACCTGGAATTTGTCATCTTTCACTTCCGAAGCTATTAACAATAGAAAAAGCATAAAATAACAACAGAAAATGAATATATTAACAACAACTTTTCAAAACCTGAAATTTGTCATCTCTCACTTCCGAAGCTATTAACAACGGAAAAAGCATAAAATAACAACGAGAAAATGAATATATTAACAACAACTTTTCAAAACCTGAAATTTGTCATCTCTCACTTCCAGAAGCTATTAACAACAGACAAAGCATAAAATAACAACAGAAAATGCATATATTAACAACAACTTTTCAAAACCTGGAATTTATCATCTCTCACTTCCAAAAGCTATTAACAACAGAAAAAACATAAAATAACAACAGAAAATGCATATATTAACAACAACTTTTCAAAACCTAAAATTTGTCATCTCTCACTTCCAGAAGCTAATAACAACAGAAAAAGCATAAAATAACAACAGAAAATGCATATATTAACAACAACTTGTGAAAACCTAGAATTTGTCATCTCTCACTTCCAGAAGCTAATAACAAAGAAAAAGCATAAAATAACAAAGAAAATGCATATATTAACAACAACTTGTGAAAGCCTAGAATTTGTCATCTCTCACTTCCGAAGCTAATAAACACGAAAAAGCATAAAATAACAACGAGAAAATGCATATATTAACAACAACTTGTGAAAACCTAGAATTTGTCATCTCTCACTTCCGTAAGCTAATAATAACAAAAAAGCATAAAATAACAAAAAAATGCATATATTAACAACAACTTGTGAAAACCTGGAATTTGTCATCTCTCACTTCCAGAAGCTATTAACAACAGAAAAAGCATACAATAACAACAAAAAATGCATATATTAACAACAACTTGTGAAAACCTCGAAATTGTCATCTCTCACTTCCAGAAGCTATTTACAACAGAAAAAGCATAAAATAACAACAAAAAATTAATATATTAACAAAAACTTTTCAAAACCTGGAATTTGTCATCTCTCACTTCCAAAAGCTATTAACAACAGAAAAAGGATAAAATAACAACAGAAAATACATATATTAACAACAACTTGTGAAAACCTAGAATTTGTCATCTCTCACTTCCGGAAGCTAATAACAACGAGAAAAAGTATAAAATAACAAAGAAAATGCATATATTAACAACAACTTGTGAAAACCTGGAATTTGTTATCTCTCACTTCCGAAGCTATTAACAACGAGAAAATGCATAAAATAACAACATAAAATGCATATATTAACAACAACTTGTGAAAACCTGGAATTTGTCATCTCTCACTTCCAGAAGCTAATAACAACAGAAAAAGTATAAAATAACAACAGAAAATGCATATATTAACAACAACTTGTGAAAACCTGGAATTTGTCATCTCTCACTTCCTAGAAGCTATTAACAACGAGAAAAAGCATAAAATAACAACAAAAAATTAATATATTAACAAAAACTTTTCAAAACCTGGAATTTGTCATCTCTCACTTCCAAAAGCTATTAACAACAAGAAAAAAGATAAAATAACAACCAGAAAATACATATATTAACAACAACTTGTGAAAACCTGGAATTTGTCATCTCTCACTTCCAGAAGCTATTAACAACAGAAAAAGCATAAAATAACAACAGAAAATTCATATATTAACAACTTTCAAAAACATTGATTTTTTTTTTCACAAATCAAGTCCAGAGGCTAGTAACAACAAGAAATGCTATATTAACAACAAAAAATGCATATATTAACAACAACTTTCAAAAACGTTGATTTTTTTCATCTATCAAGTCCAAAGGCTGTTTACAATAACAAATGCTATATTAACAACAGAAAATTCATAAATTAACAACTTTCAAAAACGTTGATTTTTTCATCTATCAAGTCTAGAGGCTATTAACAACAGAAAATGCATAAATTAACAACAACTTTTGAAAAACCTAGATTTTTTCATCTATCAATTCTAGAGGCTGTTAACAACAGATAAAGCATAAATTAACAACAAAAAATTGCATAAATTAACAACAACTTTTGAAAAACATGGATTTTTTCACCTATCAATTCCAGAGGTTGTTAACAACAGAAAAAGCATAAATTAACAACAGAAAAAGCATAAATTAACAACAACATTTAAAAAACCTAGATTTTTTCATCTTTCAATCTCAGAGGATATTAACAACATATAAAGCATAAATTAACAACAGAAAATGCATAAATTAACAACAACTTCTGAGAATTTTGACAGCTATATAAGGCTAGCTGAAGAAGTGAATATCATTTCAAAATATTAAGTTGTATGAGTAAGTGGGTATTTGCACCTACTCATTGAACTTAATATCATATAACGTTTCACGTTCATGTGTAAGCTGTAATTACAATTTCTTGTCCACCCACCAAAAAACAAAAAGGTGTTACAAGAAGTCACTAATACAAGGTGTGTATAGACAAAATAACTAAGCAATTAACAATCAAAAGCATGTACATCGTGTTTTCAATTGGGATTTGGATTTTTGCATGTCTTCACCGTGTGTCCTGCCTCATGGCATCTCCCACAATGATAGAGCTTCTTATTTTGAAATTGAGATTCAATTCGTTTTCTCTTTGGTCTCCCTGATGCCCTTGTAGTAATGGGAGGCTCCAAGAAAGTCTGTGTTAGCATATGTGTGCACTTCGGTATGTTCTGATTCTAAGGAACTTTGTATCTTGATGTTCCCCGATGAATATGCACCAATGTACCAAGGACAACCATCAACCTTGCACTTCACAATTATCTTTTGTTGATTGTTCTTCACAAAATGGTACGAAAACTTGTGTGCAATGCTGTATTTGTATAACGTTTGACGAAGGGTCAGAGCATTGGCAAAAATTTGTCCTTCTCCAACAATCAAATCCCTCCACTTGGTATGATTCATCTCCGGTCTTGGTGTTGGCACAATTTGAGTACACCATGTCAAAGATGGCTGCTCTTCACTTTCATTTACCAAAGGAGGTGGAGACATAGACAATCCACCTACAAATCTAAACAAGTCCTCATCCCTGCAATAAACGACAAGTTACCGTATTAGTAATGACAATGTATGAGCTCTCATTCAACACTTATACAAAAAAAAAATAGCTTTGTTATAGCAACTAAACCTACACTTCTTCTTCCTCTTGCATTTCAGCATTCAATGGTGGTTGTATATTGTCATTATTCCCTATCTCTTCAATGTAAACATGCTCAGATGCTTCATTCAACTTTATTAATTGATCCACCCCTTCATTGTCTACAAGATCTACATATGTTGATGAATCAAAGCTAACTTTGAATTTCAGTCGAATGTCATTGCTTTCTTTTCCCATCAGAGATGATATGATTCTTCTCAATTCGTCATAGGTTGTGCCTTACTTTATAAATTTTGTTCTTACCAAACCTCCTACATATTGACTTTTATCTCCCCCACCATTTAAAAACTTCCCCCCAAATGAAAGAAACATAATAGATTTTTCCCAGAAGTACTTGCGATATTTCAGGACAATCTGCAACAACAAGATTGTATTAACAACTGAAAAAGCATGTATTAACGACAATAAATGCACGTATTAACAACAACTTTATTAAATTCTATCAGAACGTGTAACTAAACGTTCCATCATCACTTCAACCAGAAAAAAAAAACAGAGTAGTCCCCCTGTTACTCCTCTGTTACCTTCCCAAAAAACAGAGTATAATGTCATTAACCCTACCCAATAGCATGAAACCCCAACTTCATATGGTAAAGATGATATTTTTAACAAAATCTTAGCATTACTTACCTAGGTACCAGCTTATAGTCCACTAATGAGCTCAAACTTCAACCCTTCACTCTCTGAATGCAATGAACAAACACCCACAAAATAAATTATTCATCCAACGTTGAATACATGACAGCTGCATATTTTAAGCTTTGCCTAGGACATGAAAATGTCACTTACTTGCCTTAATCGTCGGAGATTGATCCACCTACTTGCTTACGTGATTTCTCCATTTTTCCCTTTTTCAGCAATCCAGTTCTCCCGCGCACAAAATGTTTCCTCTGATTGTTTCGTTTTTTATGCAGTTTGGGCAAAAACATCATTTTCTGTTTACAAATAATTACACAGAAGTCCCTAGGGACTTCTGTGTAATTTTGTCATTTGAAGGGACCTAAATGTAAATATCTCTGCTCCTTGGGACCTGTGTTTAATTTTCCCTATTTTATATACTCCTTGTATGATCAGAATATATATTTTTTTATTGTATTTATTTAGATTTAATTATATCTTTGTTTTTCGAAATATTTTTTATACTCGTATCTCAAATTAATTAGTTTCTATAATAATGCGATGTTACGGACAAACATTTCGAATGTAGGATTGTGAACTAATTAATTTGAGATACTTGGTGCAAAAAATGTTTAAAAAAAGATATAATTTAAATCTAAATAAATATAATATATATAAAAAATTTAAAAAAATGCTCATCCCTCTCATAGAAGTATGAGCACATAAGATATGCACACCTAATATGGACTCTCATATCATCATACCTTTCATTTCCAATTATTTTTTGAAAATTAGGATAATCTGCATCTGTACATTCATCTGTAAGTAATAAGTCCTTTGTGTAACTGAAATATATTGTATGAGTTATGTAGCGAAATATAACATAATGTTCTTCATGGCGTAGCGTAAATAATATGATTATGTTTTCAATTTTTCTATTTTAATGACTAAGGGATATGGAGGTAATTTGATCCAAATTTCAAATCTCTAATTATGACATATAACCTAATATATAATTTGTTAAGTTCAATGATTAAAATTAGAATTTGGGTAATTTAACCGTCTTTATATGAGATTTTCACCCATAAGAATAAAGTCAATATAATAAATGAGTGGTAAAGTTGTACATTCATGAAAAATTTCTATTTCTTTTCTATAAATAGGACCAAATAAATTTATCTCTATCTTATAAATAGAAGCAAAGGGTATATGTTCTTTTAGAAAATTTAATTATCTGTTTATATTGCTATCTAATTAAAGTTTAATATTAATTTAGTTATTTTTTATAAATACAGATCTAAAAAGAGAGTTCATGCAAAAAAGTAATCTTACTAAGCTAAAATTCCTTAATATTTGGTCCTTATTATAAGACACCAACTAGTAACTTTATTTGGTCTTTTTTATAAGACACTAGCTTGTTCCCAATGCTCATTAATTTTTTTTCATGTCTGCTGTAATACCCTAAAATCTGACTTATGATAAATATCATAAGTTTAGTAAATAATACCTATTAGAAATAGGTGAATATGTGGTCTCAAATAATAAGTTAAAATTATCTTATTTTCTAAGGTAATTTCTATTGAAATTAGGGTGAATAAAGAGCTAAAATGTATTCTTAGGGCATTAAATGGCCTAAAAATATTATGATAAATCCTAAGAGGTTGTAAAATATTTATTAAAAATTAGAAAGTATGTTGTCTCTAATTTTAGGAATTTTTGGGATAATTTCCCTTGAAAAATAATGAGACAAAATTAAATATTATTTTGGGGATCATAAGTGACCCCATGATTTTTAATATTTTACATGGGGTATAAAATACCAATGTAAGTAAAATAGTTGTAAGATAATGATTTATCCTAATTAAAAAAATTATCAAAAATTAGTAAGTGGCTAATCTGGTAATACGAGGGGATAATTAAGGTATAGAGTAAATGAATTAAAAATAATTTAAATAATTATTTTTAAGTGGGCTGAAATTCGAAATAAAAAAATAAATAAAAATAAAAATAAATAAAATATTAATAAAATATTTTATGCTTAGAAAAATAAATAAAAAATAAAATAAAAATAAATAAATATCTAGATATTTTGAATAAAATAATAATATATATGGTAAAAAGAGCCAACGGGACATTTGAGAATGGATAGAAATAAAATCCTACACCAAAATATAGGGATATAATCTAAGTCATCGGACTTTTTATAAACCAAAGTGAATTTCTACCTCGAAGTGGACTATCTCGAAGTCATTTCGAAAACAAATGAGTCATTAAGATACGGGATAAATCGAAATAGGTCGGATAGTAGAAATGAGAACCTATAGAAAACGATATAGTTGTGACAAACCAGGGATTAGGTTTCTTGGGTCCTGGACATATTATGAATCAGTGAATTTTTGTCCAGAAGCTGGTTCTATCAGAAGTCATTTCCGTAACCGATGGCGTCTGTCCTAAAATCTTCAGCAGACTACGGAATACCCTTAACGAGATCAAAAATTTAGTTAAACCCAGTAGTTTTAAAGAGAAAGAATAGAACTTCAAAACCTAGTTGCCGTATTTTTGAGTTTCGCCGAGATTACGCGTTTCGGACACCGAACCGGAAACTTTATCAGTACCGGCTCTTCTAGAACATGGGTGACATCATTTTCTTCTAGAAGGATGGTGTCAGCAGAGACACATGGAGGGCCAAGATGGAGCCACGTGGCGAAGTGCGATCCGACTACCGAAATCCGTCGATAAAGTAATGAATAGTGTCACTTTTTCTTCTATAAATAGAAGCCTTCCCCTCTTCATTTCTCACACCCCAAAACCGAAATATAGAGAGGTTTTAGAGAGAAGGAGGAGCCCGGAGAAGTTCTAGCCGGACCCTGGGTAAGTTCTTCGGTCTACGGTCTTTAGTTTCGGTTAGTTCTTTCGGTAGATATAGTAGGAATGCTAGATTTATCTTTAATTTTTCAAGATAGTCTAGATATCATATTTAGGGGTAAATATGATATATATTTCGAAAATATGATGAGGGAAAAGATATGTCAAAATTCTGGAGAGATAGAGTTAAAATAGCGAAGCTCTGGCGAAATTCCGCCGATTAGGGGGTCAGGGGCAAAATGGTAATTTGTACCTAAAATGCCGTTATCTTTGCTAGATATTGATAAATATTATCCTTATAGGATATCTGAGATAATCGTACCGCTGTTGTGCCGCTGTTTGCACCGCTGTCAAAATTACAGTTTTTCGTAAAACGTACCGAATATTGTCAACGAAGGTACGTTCGCGTACTGTAACACTAACGCTGATGTTTATGATATGCATGTATGTGCTATGTGTATTGTGTGTGTATAGTTGTTATGTTGTCTGAGTGCATATAGATGTTAGAGTATAATTTGTATGTACGCTGTTGGGAGCGATATGTTTGTGTATTTGGGAGCGATATATCTGCATTGATTCTGTGCGCTGGGAGCGATATGTGTGTGCTGGGAGCGATATGTTTGTACGCTGGGAGCGATATATCTGCATTGGTTGTATGTGTAGTATATCGTTATTGGGCTCACATCTTTTGTTAATGTTGTGATTGTCCGTAGTCCATATACCGTGTACGTAAATATGAGGTTAACCGTCTACCGAGGTTCAATGGGCATTGAACCTCGGCTCTTAACATAGCGTCGGGATCGGGAGGAACGAGGACCCAGGAGAAAGGCAAGCGAGCCGCATAGAGACCCGGCTGAAGACTTTCCTCCGTTGTTATCTACTTTTGTAAACACTCGGTACAATGTACCATTACTGTAAACAGCCAGACTTATGGCATTTTAAATATATGTATCAGTTACTCAATCGCTCTGATGCTCTACTCTGATGAAAAAAAAATTATACTGCTTTTGAAAATGAGATGTTACATCTGTCCATAATTAATAAGGGTAGTGGATAAAAATAATAATTAATATGATATTAGATTTTAGTGCAATTAGTAGGAGTAATATTGAAAGTTTTTTAAATTGTAGGACAACTTTATTGACTTTAACTACTTTCATTGGTTTGTGAAAAAAGTTAGTTGGTGCCTTATAATAAGAACCAGGAGGAGTATGAACTTGAATGTCATTTCAAGTGTGGAATTCTGGGCAGATCAAGCGGAGAGACGCATTTGTTGAAAGAGAATCAATGAAAAAGATGGATTGAATCAATGAAGAATGAACTAGAGGGTTAAAATAAAATATGATAATCTTTTAGCCCAGTTGACATCAAACAATTTTATTAAGATCCTTTCAAATATGAGGCTCTGAGTTACGTTGGAACTTTATGTAAATAATATAATCTGCATGTAAATTATAAATAAAACAAGAGAGGGGAGTATAATTTATAGTATTGGGGAGAAATATTCTTCTTGATTTCTAAAAATATATTTTAAAATTATTTTCAACAAAAATATGGCTCTTATGACCTCTTTCTCTATTTTCTTCAGGACATAAAAAGTCTGGGTGAGCATCAAGGGTGGAATTAGGGGGGCTAAGGGTGGCCCCCCCCCAAAATTACAGAGTTGGACCCAAAAGTATAGGGAACTATGCTTTAGCCTTATAAAAATTTCAACATTTTCAATTTAGTCCCTATTAAAAGTCTCATGGAGGGACTAAACTGAAAATGTTGAAATATTTATGAGGCTAAAGCATAATTTCCAAAAATTTTGGGTCCAATTCTGTAATTTTCTCTCCCTAATTTCAAATACTGATTCTACTGAGTTTTATTCTGTAATTTCGCCCCCCCTAACTTCTATTCCTAGCTCTGCCCCTGGTGAGCATGACCACAGTTCATATGAAGTTTGAAGGAATTGCTAATGCTCTCTCCGTCTTTAAATATAAATTCCAAATAACCGATTTATGTTTATCAAAAAAATAGTTTAAATAATGACAATCAATAAATATGTATTTTTTCTAATTGTACTCTTCTTTGTAAAGAAGATAATATAAATATAGTTAACGAGTAAAGTTGAAAAAAACACAATAAATATTTTGACAAATCTAAAATAAAGCTCATATTTTGAAAAACACCTATTTACAAATTTAAAGCTTATATTAGTAGTTGTATTGCCTAATGATACATTTATATGCTCTTTATAAGTAAGAAGCCGCGAGTTTGATCTGCTGGTAATATTACTGATTTACTGTTAGTACCTGTTACTTTAATTAGGTTCATAATCATACTGATAGACGAAGAGAGACACGTTTTTATAGGTTCCACTTTCCACGTGTGAAGTCAGGCCCCACCATATCTCAATTTAATTCTATTTTCAACTATGAGCACTTGGACTTGGAGAGAAAGTGACCTCCAATTTGCATTTGGTCCCTTCATGGAGAGAAAAATAAAAGGATCTGGTTTTCCTACTTGTGGATGGGTAGGGAGAGCTCATCCGACGGTCTAAATCTAAATTTGATAGGTACAAATCTTATTATTTTTTATTTTTTCTACATGAAAAAATTAGTTTTTGAAAAAAAAAAAAGTTAGTTTAGAGATTACTTTTATTTTAGGTTCTTTAACTATTAAAATTTATTGAATTTAGAGAGATAAAATACATTTTATTAATCTCTTAATAAAAGAGAGTACATATGAGCCTTTATATAAGCAAACCTAGAGTTAACCTTAAAATATAATTTAATCTAATCAATCAAAATAAATCAAATCAAAATACAATTAAGATATAATGTCCTAAAATATAATATATTTATATCTAATCTTAACATATAAAATATAATTTAATATTCACATATTGTTTTACGGTTTTTCACAATGTGTGAAGATTGAAGGTTTTTTTTTTTGTCGAAGAAAATTAAATATTTTTCAATTAATAGGATTTAAAATATTAATTTATTAAAATACTAACATATAAGCGTGATTGGTCAAAAGCATTTAATTGCATAGTCATCGCTTAAAATTATTGAGTCAGTATTTTAGTTAAGTCGACTAACGGTGTTAACATTAAGGGACCAAACGCGACTTTACAAACTTAAAGACTAAAATGATGATCTGAGACAATATAAAGGATCAAACGTATCTTTTTAATGAAATAAGCCCTTGAGGGCCGCCCCTGTAGGACTTCGGGCTTAAAAGGGCCCGGCCCTGCAAGCTCTTTTAATTTATTATTATTATTTTTTGGATGTATGAATTCACATATGATGGTAATTTCTTAATTAATTTATATGTATTTTGTATTTGTTATAGAGTCATTTATCCATTTAAGTACAAATACATAATAACTATATTCTAATTTTATGATTTGGTTTATTATTTATTACAGATAAAGATTATGTTTAATGTATTAAACATTTAATTTCTTTTTACAAACATCTTCTCTCAAAATTGAGAACACGGACAATTCTTTTAAAAGCTACAAATCCTCACAATCAAAATATTTTCCAACAATTCTTGATCTATGGGAATATAATTTGCTGAAAATGAAATCAAAAAGGGGAAAAAACAAAAACACAGAGCAAGAGACAATAAATAGGAAGCTCTAGCAAGTCATATGACCCAAGGCCTTAACGACCTTCAGAGAGATGTGATTCAGCTACTGAACATTGAGAGGAAGACTTGTCAACATAATACGGAAGGGACGACGTTGTAGAGTCAAAAAATCCATGGCGAATCCCAAATGACAAAGCTGGAGATGCAGAACATAAAGTTAAAGATGATGATATGTCTGGCAAAGGAACTTCCCCATTCAGATATTGCACAACTTGACGCATTCTTGGCCGAATCTCTGGTTGGAAATTTGAACAAAAAAGCCCCAGTTTCAATACTAATTCCACCTCCTCTGCTACATACTCTGTTCCTAAATTTGGATCCTTTGCTTCAATAATCTCACCCCTGTTCCATAACCCATAAACCCAATCTACTAAAATCACACTCTCTTCTTCATTTACTTGCTCTATGGGCCTTCTTCCACACGCAACCTCAAGCAAAAATGCACCAAAAGCAAAAACATCTGATCTTGCCGTGGCTCTCCCTGTTCGTGTATGCTCTGGTGCAAGATAACCCAATGTTCCGACCACATGTGTAGTTTGAGGATCACTGCCATGGTCGTATAGTCTTGCAAGTCCAAAATCTCCTAATCTTCCATTTAATTCTGAATCTAAGAGGACATTGCTTGCTTTAATGTCTCTGTGGATCACCACCTTTTCGCATTCTTCATGTAGATAGCACAATCCTGAAGCTACTCCTTTGATGATATTGAATCTTTGTGTCCAATTCAGTGTCACGCTTGGCTGGTTATGGAGATATTTATCTAAACTTCCATTTGGCATGAAATCATAGACTAGAATAAGCTCCCCTTTTCGCCTACAATATCCCAAAAGAGGTACAAGGTTTCGGTGGCGAAAACGACCGATACTAACGATTTCTGCAACAAATTCTCTCATGCCTTGGCGAGATTCATGTGAAACTTTCTTCACAGCAACCTCAAATTTTGAAGTTGGGATTGTTCCTTTGTAGACTCTTCCAAATCCACCTCTTCCCAGAAGTTCCTTGTCTTTGAATCCCTTTGTGGCAATGTAGAGATCCTTGTATTTGAACCTGCTAGCGCCATAGTCTTGTTCCCACTCTTCTTTAATCTCAGAAAACTTCATTTTCCTATATATGTAATAAACTACAGATGAAGCCACAAGAAAAATCACACAAAGTGAGAGTAAAGGTAACCCAATTGGCAACATCATAGACCGTTTTCCTCCCCCAAGCCGTGGTAGCTTTGGGAGTTTAGAGATAACTAGGTTTTGAGCCATCCCATTGAGCTTGAAGCTCCAACCAAGAACATAATGAGAAGTTAAGACAGACCCAGTGGAGGATGAGAATCCGACATAACTAGGATTGTTTAGAATTTGAGAAAGATCCTGGTATAATGTTAACAATGGAGTTTCGGGTTTGTTAACATTGATTGGAGCTAGTGTGACACTAATTTGCTTCTTTCCTCCATTATAGTCCACCCAAACCTGCATCGGAAGGCCACTGATGAGAGTCAAATTCTGAAGCTGAGACCTGTTAATAAAATATCCTGCAGTAACAGAATTAGTTGACTTCAAGCTATTAATGTCGATTCCGACATGGTTATCATTGATATCACCAAACTCGCTACTTTGGATGGTGTCAAGTTCAACGGCAAAAACATGGTTTGTACTGTTGCCGTTATTGGTTCCATCGAAGAGACCTAAGTACTGACTGGGTAAAGCACCTGGAAGTGCTTTTGCTGGGGAAATCACAAAAGCGATTCCATGACCACTCAGAGTTCTGTATTCAGGTCTAATGGCGAAAACAAAAGTGGTAGAGAAAGAAGTAGAGTCACTGAAAGCTATTGGATTGGGGTAGAAAGCATGACCTTTCTCTTGCTTGGTTTCGTTGGTGAGTTGGAGTAAGCCATTGGAGGTGATCTCAGAAATACCATCCATAGTTAAATTAGCTGATTGGAAACCATTATTGAAGATGAAGCTCGTATCTTCACCACTCACTTGAATCGTTGATATCACCAACACCAAAAGCATCATCGCTATCAATTCCTTCATCACAGACATGGCTGCTGATAGTTAGCTCACGCAGAATCACAAGTTATTTTGTACTTCGAACCTTCAATGGATGAAGCTCTTGTGCCAACGAAAGAATGGAGCCGCGTTAGCGTCCTGTTAGCTTGTGGGGTGTAGATTAATCCAATTTAACAGGGGAATTACAATTAGGTCCAAAATAAAGAAATTAATTACTGAGAAGTCCTGATCATCACCAGTAACGTGTTGCTATTTCTAACTCTGAAATTTGATTGTCTGTTGTTCCATCGTGATTGAGACTTATAGGTAGTTAAGTCCCCTTTTTAAGACCTCATTGTAATTCCCCGATTTTAATATTCTATCTGGTTATTAATATAAGATATATTTAGAAAGTTTATTTTGATATAAGATATAAGACATAACTTTTATTTTTATCAAACTTTTTTTAATCTACCCTTATTGATGTTCCTCCAACAATAATCAATGAGAAAAAAAAATGAAAGAATTAAGTAAGATGATTGAAATGCTTTAAAAAAAAAAGTCATATAAACAAACTAAAGAAATCTAATTTTCTTAATATAATCAAATTAATAATATACCATCTAAGACATTGGAGGGAGTATAAAAATTGCACCACAGGATATTTTAAATTATTGGGCTAAAATATTGGATATATGTCCAAAAATAATGTAGGAGTGAATCCACATTAAATCATGTGAACAATCAAAGTGATGATGAGCCGCCCAGAATTGACAATTCAGCTCCATCCCATTCATACAAGCAAACACAAATACGACAAAATCCAGAGACTGACTAGGTTATTTATTCCTCCATGAGTCATTTTATAAGCAAGTTTCATCTTTGTGACGAAACGAATACGTGGGTAATATTAATTAAACGAAGAAAGAGAAAACTGGAAAATGAAGGAAGTAATAAAACGACATTATTTGGTTGACTGGCACTTTCACAAGGACTTTTCTATCTTCTTGAGCTTGACCATAGAACGTAGAGGCCATGGCGGTGATTTTGTTGACTGCCAGAAACGATGATAATAATTATATATAGTTGGTTGGTACAATGGGGACGAAGATTCCTTCTTGACATGTGGGTAACTCATCATTATCTCTAAACTCTCTTTTTTTTTCCTACAAGAAATAACTTTTGCTTAAAAATTATCATTTGGAAATTTTAATTCCAGATGATATTCCGGATCTAGTTCGGACAGTTCAGATATAATGAGTTTATACGCTCATTACTCTTTTACTAACCAAAAAGTTAACATTTTTTCTTACATACTCTTCAAATCCTTTTTATAAATCACTCCTAACATCTTTCGCTTAAATTTAATTAATTTTATCTTAAAATTCAACAACTTGTTAAGTTTATTTCTATTTAATATATATTATAATCAACGAGAATAAAGTTAATATAATAAATGAGTGGTAAAATTGTATATTCATATGAAAAATTTCTCTTTATTTCCTATAAATATGACCAAAAAAATTTCTATCTCTGTCTTATAAATAGAAGCAATGGAGTATGTAAATTGCTATCTAATTAAAGTTTAATATTAATTTAGTTAATTTTTATAAATACAGATCTAAAGAGAGAGTTCATCCAAAAACATAATATTATATTACTAAGCGAAAGTTCCTTTATATTTATAAACCCCAATTTTTTGAAGCTATATGCAACTCATAACACTATATATAAGTAATTTTCTTCGTGACGTTGGTAGTAATGTGCAACTCACGGCACTATCCATTATAAAAAAGTAAAGTTGATGTGTCGTTTCATGTTGTAAACAAAAAAATATAGCTTCTATAAAAATGGTAAATAATTAAATGAGAGGGGTTGAACTTTAAAATTAATATCAAAATTAAATTTTTTTGTGAGTTATTAAGTGCTTTTTTTTTTTTTGGGGGGGGGGGGGGTTGGGGCCGTGGGGGAATCAAAATTATACATCTGACACTGACCGTGTTAGTAATTTTCAAAGAGTTATGAATTTGTATGTCATTTCAAGTGTGGAATTCTGGGCAGATCAAGCGGAGAGACGCCTTTGTTGAAATAGAATCAATGAAAAGGATGGATCGAATCAATAAAGAATGAGCCAGATTGAGGCTGATATATCCAAGATGCCACCACCACCATCTCCACAACCTACCATAGACCCTTTCTCATATTCTTTCATGCCAACAACATATCTAGTATATAAGCCTCCTCCTTGATTATGATTTCATTTTCAGATCCAATTACCCTCTAGCCAGACAAATAAGAGAAACCAAAAAACCATCCAAAAAGAAGGTAATAACCTCTTCTGGTATCCAAACCTAAGCCATCCAGTAACCTCACATTCGTATACTTCCAAATCCATACCCTATACAAGACCAGCATTCACCTATATCTGACCTAGAATGCCCCAGCCATCACTTAGAATCCATACTCCACCAACTTCTCCACTTGTAAAAGAAATTGTCCAAAGGTCATACCTAAACCAGTGTAGTTTACCTGTAACTACTGCAGAACAATATGTTACTTCAGAGATTCCACAGCCTTTGATTAACCACTATCTTAATCAAGGCTATACCGCGCCTATACCCATCTTCACATTGGTGCTATTTGTATCATTTTGACCCTACATGGAAGAAAAGGTATCCCTGCTACAGCTAGGGTAGCCCTCCTTAATACTACTTACAAGTCGTACGGAAATGCTTTGATTTGTGCTCTCCTTAATTACCGGAGACATGATAAATGTGATTGGGCCCCTAAGTTGAAGGCTAGCAAACCAGTTCCAAGAGTCCTAACAAAAGAGTTGACCATCCAAGAGCTACTCAAAGAGTTAGGACATGATGATTTAGCTGCTAGTATCTTTCCATAGGCAGAATTGCAAGTTGTTGGTCTAACAACTCCACTGACAACAAGTACTCGCCCAATACCATGAATTGCCATGGTACAATCCATTTCCTATGAAGAAGACTTTCCCCCTTTTCAAACAAGGACAAATGAAAATACAAGGGTCACCACAAGGCCCTATGTTCCAGGAACAGAAATTACCTCTAAAGAAACCTATAAGCTAGTTACACCAACTGAGGAAGTACTAAATTGTCAGACAGAAAATGTTGTTAGCCAAAACAAAGTCTTGCATCATATAGATAAAAAGCTTGATCATCTTACTGGTAAGACTGAAAACCTTACCATTCAAATAGAAGCAATGATAGAAGAAATCAAAAGTTTACACAAAATACTTTCTACTTACGCCTAGCAACTAGATGAAAGGCGAACAGGTTCAGAAGAGCTAGATGCTTCACTCATATTTGTAAATTCTTCCCTCTTCTTCCTCATCTATGGGTAGTGCATTGTTGAAGGATTGTAGCATCTTGACTGCTCTCTTTTTCTTCTTAGAGCAAGCCTTTGCATAATAATCCCTTGTTGCACAAAGGAAACATTTATCAGTTATGGATGTGCTTAGTTGTTTGAGTGCTTTTGCTTTAATTAGTCATGAGTGTGCTTAGTTGTCCTGCTTTTAAGGTAGTTCGTAAAATATGATCATCTTGTAGCCCAATTAACATCAAATAATTTTATTAAGATCCTTTTAAATATAAGGCTACGAGTTATGTTGGAACTTTATGTAAATAATATAATCTGCATGTAAATTATATAATAAAACAAGAGAGGGAGTATAATTTGCAGTATTGGGGAGAAATATTCTTCTTGATTTCTAAAAATATATTTTAAAATTATTTTCAACAAAAATATGGCTCTTATGATCTCTTTCTCTATTTTCTTCAGCACATAGAAAGTTCGCTCGGTGGTGTGCATATGGCCACAGTTCATATGAAGGTTGAAGGAATTGCTAATGCTCTCACCGTCTTTAAATATAAATTCCAAATAACTGATTTACGTTTATCAAAAAAATAATTTAAATAATGAAGATCAATAAATATGTATTTTTTCCAACTATATGTACTGTTATTTGAAGATAAGTGAGAGAAATAGTAAATACAACAAATATAGTTAATGATTAAAGTTGGAAAAAGCACAATAAATGTTTTGACAAACCTAAAATAAAGCTCATATTTTGAGACACACTCATTTACAAATTTAAAGCTTATATTAGTAGTTGTATTGCCTAATAATACATTTATATGTGAGAAGCCGCGAGTTTGATCTGCTGGTAATATTACTGATTTACTGTTAGTACCTGTTACTTTAATTAGGTTCATAATCATACAGATAGACGAAGAAAGACGCGTTTTTATAGGTTCCACTTTCCACATGTGAAGTGAGGCCCACCATATCTCAATTTAATTCTATTTTCAACTATGAGCACTTGGACTTGAAGGGAAACTAAAGTGATCTCCAATTTGCATTTGTTCCCTTTAAGTAGAGAAAAACAAAACTGGGAGACTTTGACCAAGTCCGCCATTCCCCACGAGACGAAGAGAATTAAAACTTCTATTCCATAATTGATGCATGTTGCTAACTGATCCAAGTTTTATGCTTTTATTTGAAATAATTCGTAATATTGGATGAGAAGTTTATATACAAATCATTATAATTTTTTTACATATACTAAACCACTTAGCATGTATGAAAACACAACCCAATTCAGCTTTTTCCCCCCCTTTGAAAGAAAGATCAGATCCATTCAATAAATAAAAAGATAACACATCAAACTTGAACAGCTTAGTTAAATAAGTGAATTAGTTTTTTAACAGCTTCGGTTAAAAGTTTTAGATGGGTTAATTGGATTGGTTTTTTTTTTTTTTCTTCATAAGCCTAAAACGACATCGTCATAGGTGAAAAATTAAAACATAGCAATACATTATATTTGTGTCTCAGTATATATTAACATTCTATTTACTTGTGAATCAACATATTTTATATTTAAATATTGTTCTTTCCAGAGTTAAAGTTTTTACTTATTTTAATTAAATATATTACTCTAATCATGACTGGTTTGACCATGGATTGAGGCTTAAACTGCTAACCCTTAAACAACTACCTCAACTGATTTGTTAAAGGCAAAATTTTATATAAATACCATTTCAATTTTCAAAATCTAGAAAAGTCTATCAACATATGCAAAGGGCATAGAAGAGATCGATGGGGTGAGAATCTTGGTTTTTCATGTTTGGGAGAAAAGATAAAAAAGTCCCATTATTCAATCCTTTTACATATATTGTCAGTACCTATTGATTTTGTCAAAACCATTTCAGATTTTGTCAAAATCATTATTCTTTTAGTTAATCTCATTACTTAATTGGTTATAACTCAAAACCTTTTTGTCAATCATTTTACACATTTTGCTAATACTTATTGATTTTGTCAAATCATTATGGATTTCATCAACACCACTATTCATTTCATTAATCCTATTACTTTATTGGTTTTAACCCAAACTGTTTGTCAATCATTTTACATATATTGTCAGTACTTATTGATTTTGTCAAAACCATTACTCTTTTTTAGTCAATTCTGTAAAAAGCAATTCAAATTTCAAAACAAGCAAAGAAGACAAAGGGTGTCCACTAGGTGAATCAATTACCAACGCAACAAGAAAAAACAAGCACGAATGAGAAATGTAGCAAAAATAGATAGGAGGTTCAAATAAATAGGATCCAGAAATAGCACAAAAATGGATGACATATTCAAGTAATGAACATCAAATATGAACTAAACGAAGGGAAATCAAAGCTTAGAGTTAAAGAGGCAAGAGTGTTGTACAAATAATCCCAGAATCCTCTTCCTCTTTCCTCTCAGATCAGCAAGCACCTTCTTGCTTTTGCTATTGAGATTCATCACATATTCCATGAGCAGCACTCGCTAAGTCGGCATAACCAACTCGGAATGGATGAACAAGTCAGTGATGGGGAAGGTGATTTCGTTGCATCAGAATTCTCGAATTCCCCATCAGATCCACCATGATCATATATCGTCGGAGGTCACACAACACCACCGTCGGAAGGCACTAGTTGTTCTCCCGTCTACCACCAATGACAAAAATTTGAGTTAGAGAGGATGCTAAGATTTTCAAATGGAGAAGATAGAGAAGGAAATTGGAGAGGAAGACGGTCTTTGACTTCACTACCACATTCGATTTCGCCACCATCGTCATCTCTATCTTAGTTTCCTTAGATCCGCCGTTTTCACCACAATCACCATCTCTATCGGCCCTCTAATCGCGATCGGGAGGTGAAAAGCTCTTTCTTTGGGCTCATCAATCCAATCGTCGGAAGCCGAAGGGGGACGCAGGGAGCAAGATGGAATGAGAAGTGGAAGAGAGGGAGAGGATTCAAGGAATGAGATAGAGGGAAGGAGAAAGAGGGTTAAGTTTTAATCTGGGGACATTTTAGTCATTTGTCACAAACATAAAAAACACAGATTCTCTCTCAATCCCTTCTTTATTCTTTGCAAGTGTTAATAGACTTTTTTAGGCTTTGAAAATTCACATAGTATTTATATATCTTTTTCCCTTTGTTAAATGGATTGGTTTTTTTAGTTCCTTGCAATTTGCCGTAAGATGCTCCCTTTCGGACAAAACATAATCACTCTCCAATAAATTTCTTTTTCACAAATATAGTAACTAAATATGCAATATACGTGAATCTGCCTATGTGTATTACTCGCTCCGAATCTATTTATAAGAGCCTGATAAGCGAATTATATGGTTTTAAAAAACGGCTAAAATTAATTAAAAATAATAAATATGTCTTAAAATAATTTTTTTCCAAGTATGTCTTTATTTATAAAGGGTAATTAAGAGAGAAATAGGGTAATCATTACTACATTATTATCACTAATGTTTTAATTATTGCAATGTATATAATTAATGAGGGACAAATGAAAAAAAAATCATTAAATGTTAAGATAAATCTTGTTGGATCTTATAACAAAGACCAAGACAATGGAAATTTTGGGCTCTTATAAAAAGACTAGAGGGAGTATATTATGAAAATAAAAATCATCACACCGATGATACGTCATAAAGAATATAGTTTAGTTTTAGTAAACCTCTGTTTGATGATTTTTTTTTTTAAAAAAAAAAATCTAAGAAGAATTTTATTTAATAACTGAACAAAAACTCATATCCTGGAACACACAATATAATTTTCCTAAATGCCTAAAATACAAACAGTCAAAAACAAATAATACAGCCTAGAGGCTACTTTTACAGATCAAAGTTGCACTTGCAACAGATCATATGCTCCTTGTGAGGAATCAGCGACCTCCAGAGAGACAAGATTCGGCAACTGAACAGAGAGAGAAAGATTGATGAACATTCTAAGATGGAATAATGATGGACTCAGTAGAATAAAAAAACCCATAATTCCCAAATGATAAGCCTTGAGCAGAAGAACTTAAGCTTAAAAGATGACAAATCTGGCAAAGGAACTTCCCAGTTTATTAGATATTGCACAACTCGACGCATGCTTGGCCTACTCATTGGTTGTGAACTTGAACACATAAGTCCAAGTTTCAACACCAACTCTATCTCTTCTGCTGAATAATCTGTTCCTAAATTTGGATCCTTTGCTTCAATAATCTCACGAATTCCATAAATCATAAACCCAATCAACTAAAACTGCACACTCTTCTTCATTTACTTTCTCTATGGGCCTTCTTCCACACGCAACCTCAAGCAGAAAAGCACCAAAAGCAAAAACATCTGACTTTGTCGTGGATCTACCTGTTCAACCACACGTGTAGTTTGAGGATCAGTGCCATGGTCGAATAGTTTTGCAAGACCAAAATCTCCTGTTCTTCCATTTAATTCTGAATCTAGAAGAACATTGCTTGCTTTTATATCTCTGTGGACCACCACTTATTCACATTCTTCATGTAGATAGTGCAACTCTGAAGCGACTCCTTTGATGATTTTAAATCTTTGTGTCCAATTCAGTGTCACACTAGGCCGGTTATAGAGATATTTATCTAAACTTCCATTGACTAGAATAAGCTCCCCGTTTCGCCTACAATATCCCAAAAGAGGTACGAGGTTTCGGTGGCGAAAACGACCTATACTAACATTTCTGCAACAAATTCTTTGATGCCTTGCTGGGATTCATTGGATATCTTCTTCACCGCAACATCAATTCTTGAACCTGGTATTATCCCTTTGTACACCTTTCCAAAGGCACCACAACCCAAAAGCTCCTTGTCTTTGAATCCGTTTATGGCAATGTAGAGATCTTTTTTTTAACATGTGAGGACCATAGTCTTGCTCCCATTCTTCGACATCCTCAGAAAATTTCCTTTTCCGGTATATGTAATAAACACTATAGATGCACTTACAAGAAAAAGTAAACAAAGTGACATTAGAGATAATGAAATTGGCAAAAGGACGAACGGTTTTCTTTTTCCTCCAAGTTGTGGTAGCTTTGGGAGTTCGGAGGCATCAAGGTTTTAAGCATCCCCATTGAGCTTGAAGCTCCAACCAAGAACATATTGAGATGATAAGAAGGAACCTGTGGAGATTGAGAATCCAAGGATTGGATAGAATTTGAGAAAGATCCTGGTGCAATGTTAACAATGGAGTTTGACGATTGATGGGAGCTAGTGTGACATTAATTTGCTTCCTACGTCCATCATAGTCCACCCACACCTGAATCGGGAAGCCATTATAAGGCTCAAAGTTTGAAAGCGAGAACCATTTTCATAATATCCAGCAGGAGCAGATTTCCTTGAATTCAAACCATTAATATCAATTCCGATATGGTTATCATTGATATCGTCAAACTCACTGTTCTGAATGACGTCGAGTTCCACGGCAAACACATGGTTTGTTGGGTCACTGTTGGTCTAATGGCGAAAACAGAAGTGGTAGAGAAAGAACAAGTATTTGTGAAAACAAGTGGATTAGGGTAAAAGGCATGACCCATTTTTAACTCTTCTGTTTCATTCGTGAGTTGGAGGAGGCCACTAGAGGTAACAGAAGCAAGACCATCCATGCTTTAATTAGCTGATTGGAATCCATTAAAGACGAAACTTATATCTTCCCCACTCACTGCTACTACTAGTACCATTGTCGTCACCACCAACAAAAGCAACACCATCGCCATGAGGTTCCAGTACAACATATTGCTGCCTCTTGATCAGTGTCTTCTTGCAAGTTCTCTTCTATTTGTATATGCTAATAGGTATGAACACTTTCAGAGTTTCTTCCTTTTTTACGGCGATCATCATTGAATATTCTTTTTCGCTTGTGCATGGCGTGAATGGGCTTGGGCATTAGGGCTACGTAGAAGTTTCCTAAGGTACGTAATGATTGATTATAGTTTGAGATGATATCATCGTAACATCATTCCATATTTTTTTATTACAAAAAGACAACTTTTATTATTATCAAAAGAGCACAAAAAAGGTCCTCCTGCTCAGAACAAGTAAGAGGGCCCAGTACATTAGTGCAGTTGAAAGTAGGGGAGGGGGGAAAAAATCCACACATAATATGGTTGAAAGGAAATGGCGGGCCCCAAACAGAAAAGCTAAGTTTTTTTAATATTATTATCGGTATCTGGTTGAGTTTGTGGTTGCGGGTGGGGTACGGGCTAGCAATGGATCGCGCTATAATGTTTTGTTTGAATGTGATCTCCCAACATAGATGACTCCTCTAAGATTTGAACTAAGACCCGAAGGATCGGCCTTACACCGTTAGGCTTTGTTATGCCCACAAAAATGACGAAACCAGAAAGAAACCCTTATCATCTCCAGCCATGAGCCATCCCTGCATCCTAATTAACCTTGCATTGAACTCTGAGTCTAGCAGAGCATTGCTTGCTTTTACGTCTTTCTGAACCACAAGTTTCTCCCACTCTTCGTGTAGATAGTACAATCTCAAAGCTACACCACCTTTGAATTTGGTGAATTTGAATTGTTGCTTCCAATTAAGTGTCAACTTTTCGTTTAAGCTTTCATTTGGCATGAAATCGTAGTAGACTAAATAAGTTCTTTTTCTCGCTTGCAATATCCCGAAAGAGATGAGATTTCTGCTACGAATTCTCTGATGCCTTGTTGGGATTCATGGGATGCTTTCATTACAGCAACCCCAATTTTTGAACTTGGCATTGTTCCTTTGTACACCTCACCAAATCCACCACAACCCAACCGCTCTTTCTTTTTGAATCCCTTTGTGACACCATAAAGATCTCCGTATTTGAACCTTTGTGACAACCCCAGAATATTTCCTTTTTTGGATTACGCAATAAATAATGGATAAACTCACAAGAACTATTAATGAAACCAAAGGTAACACAATCCTTGATATCATGCCACTTTGGTCCTATTTTTAGTGTCGGGTTTATTTCATTTTCTATTTTCTCATCATCCCTCATAATCTTTAAATCATGTCCGTCCAATTAAATTTGAAAGGTAAAAAAAATGAGCTACATCATCAAATAATCATTCCTTTAACTTTTCTCTCATTTTTCCAATCAATGGTCCACATTAGCTCCTCTTCTCAATCAAAGGTCCACATATGTTTACAAGGGATTAGGAGAAATTGAGATAATGAGAGGATCTCCACCACTATTTTTATATCTACTTTGAGAAAAAAAAAATTGATCCTTATTATAAGTCTACTTTCAAGGTAATAAATGAGAGTGTTACAATTTTACTCAATTAATTGTAATAAAAAAGAAGTAAGAAATACTCATTCTTAAAATGAGGACAAAATTAGAAAAATTGATCAATGTAATCCTTATTTATTGAGTTAACTAACTCTCCTAAATATGTAAGAATTAAGTAATTTAGATTTATAAATAGAACCAGAGTAGTAGATTTTCTTTTTCCACCTATTCTTGGTCAGCATATTAAAAGGGTAAAATGCATGACCTGTTTGAAGTGATGAGTTGGTTTCATCTGTGAGTTTCAGGAGTTCATTATTGGAAGTGATGACAAAAGCACCAACCATGGTTTAATTTGCTGTTTGGAACCCATTATTAATGATGAAACTCTCATGTTGACCACTTACTAGTATCATCGCTGTTTGATTGATATACAGCAGTCAGAGTTTCTATGTACACTTTTGCCCCCTTGCTGGGCCAGAAAATTAAAGAAGGTTGGTTTGGGTACTTTTTTTTTTTTTTTTTTTTTCCCCATCCGATATCCGGAAGCTTTTCTGCATTTACAAGACTCTGGTTTGGGTACATTTATTATTAGGATAAGATTCTTATCAATGGATAAGGTTCTTTATTGACTCGTTGATGGTGGCTCGGCATAAGTAAGCTAAATTTATTACTACTTCCAATCTTAAATATAAGATCCAATTTTTTTTTTTTTTGGGTTTAGGAATTAAGGAAGCAAATTTAATTACTTGAAATCACTTATATTTATCTTTTTTTTTTTCAAACTAATTTGTTTGACTTATTAATTGATATATAATTACATTAAATGATCTATGACTATGTAACTTATTTAACTTTCTTAATTTTACTAAAAAAATAAATTAAGTTTAATATTTAGGAGCGGACATAGTATTGCCGCGATCCACAATACCTGCCGTATCTGCACCCTTGATCTTTCAGGTCATGCAAATCAGGATTCATTTCACGAGACGGATCAATTCTCCCCATCAATGAAATTGAAAACCAGGCCACCTCACGCTCATGTGATCACACGGCTTTTGTCGGCGTTTTCTTTCAAACTGCATTTTCTTCCATGTCATATGGGCGGACCCAGCAAATTACTTAAGGGGGGGGGTATCATTGGGGGGGGATTTGGGGGTTGAGGGCAGCGCCCCGAATTTTTTTTTTAAAGAAAAGTTTTAAATGCATTAAAAAAATATATCAAAAAAATATTAATGAAATTAAGTGAATCGATGATATAATAAGAGAGGTAATTATTTTACAAACTTGTCATTTAAAGAAAGCTAAGTCTTTGTTAAAAATGCAATTTAGATAAATTACAATCAAGGATAACACTCAATAAGTTCAAGACAAATATTTTAATAAAAAAAGTATATTACAATAAAAATAATTATAATGTCATCCTTCTAGGCCTTATTTTTTGGAATTTCATCATAATTCCTTATTATCAATACTATCAAATACATCTTTTTCAATATAAGACACTAAACAATGATCATTCAACCATTCATCCTCATCCGATTCACGAAGTTTAGTCTTGATGTATTAAGGGTGAACATTTAATTTAATAATGAGCAATAATTCAAACATGCATTATTATTATTATTATTATTTTAAATTAATAATAATAATAAATATTATATATATATATATATATATATATATATATATATATATATATAAAACTCAAATTCAAGGGGGGCACTTGCCCCCCTTGTCACCAATGTGGGTACGCCTATCATGATTCATTTTTCTCCCAAATTTCCAACCCTATTTGAAGTCAATGAATAATTAGTATCTCAAATGTTTGAATCAGACTTTATCTAAAAGTTTGAAAACTTCCTTCTAGTTCCAGCAATACATGCCAGAAGCCAGGGATATTCGTAAAATATACTTCCGTCTTATTATTGAGTCTGAGTGAAGTTTACGTTATCATACATACATACATATGTATGTGTGTGTGTGACTAACCAAATGCAAACCACTCACTACTTTGACCAACTGAGCCTAGCTAACTGACTCGGACTAACACATGAAGCTAATAAAAATAATACAGACCCAAGCAGGTTGATGATATCTCTACCAGTGTTTTAATTGAGCGCAACAGATACAAAAGGGGAAAAAAGAAAAAACTATTGTATATTTGTGAAATTGTGATTTCAATTGATAAAATATTGATAAGGTATTTTTTTTAATTAATTAATTGGGGTGGATTATCTGTTATTTGAAATTCAGGTTACCCCTGCCCTTGAAACCATATTATTTCGCTATTGGCATTTATGTCATGTCTCCTTTAGAGATCGATGGCTTGAAACCACATTAGAAGAGGATCCAATTCCATTTTAACCTATATCCATAAAAAGATGATACTTCCTTTCCTCTAGAACTATATATCATATATAACATTTTTCCAAGGCATATATACATGACCGATAACAAAACATATCAGAAAAATAAAGCAAAGCATAAAAAGACAAACATAATGCACCCAAGCTCAAGAGTACGTATACTATGTCCATTGGACAAATATATGCGTCTTCTTAGGAATCAACGACCTCCGGAAAGGATTGAGTCTTGTATTGTAGTGGTAGAGAAGTAGGCATCAAACCCTCTATCACTCCCAAATGCAAATGCAGAAAAAGGAGGAGGCGAGATTAGTGATGAGAAATCAGGCAAAGGCACATCCCTAATCAAATACTGCACAACTTGATGCATGCTTGGCCTATCTCCAGCCTTATAATTCGAACACAAAAGCCCCAATTTCAACACTAATTCTACCTCCTCAGCTTCGTAGTCTGTTCCTAAATTCTGATCCTTTGCCTCAACAATCTCACCCCTCTTCCATAACGCATAAACCCATTCCACCAAAACCATATCTTCACTTACTAGGTCCGTAGGTCTTCTTCCACATACAACTTCTAGCATAAAAACACCGAAAGAGAAAACATCAGACTTATTGGTGGCTCTCCTTGTCCTAAAAAACTCTGGTGCGAGATATCCCAAGGTCCCGACCACATGTGTAGTCGCAGGATCACTGCCATGATCATATAATCTTGCAAGACCAAAATCTCCCAACTTTGCATTGAACTCTGAATCTAGCAAAACATTGCTTGCTTTTATGTCTCTATGTACTACTACTTGCTCCCATTCTTCATGAAGATAGCACAATCCTGAAGCTACGCCTTTGATGATTTGAAATCTTTGCATCCAATTCAGTGTCACACTAGGTTGGTTAAAGAGGTATTTATCTAAGCTTCCATTTGGTATGAAATCATAGACCAAAAGAAGCTCACCTTTTCGCCTGCAATATCCCAAAAGAGATGCGACGTTTCGGTGGCGAAGGCGACCGATACTCACAATTTCTGCAATGAATTCCTTCATGCCTTGTCGAGATCCTTGCAATACTTTCTTCACTGCAATCTGAATATTCGAACCTGGCATTGTCCCTTTGTACACCTTTCCAAATCCACCAGAACCCAAAAGCTCACTGTCTCCAAATCCGTTTGTGGCAATGTAAAGATCTTTATATTTGAACCTGTGAGGACCATAGTTTTCCTCCCACTGTTCAACAATCTCATAAAATTTTCTTTTCCTATATCTGTAATAAATTACCAATAAAGTCACCAAAAGAATTAAAGAAAGAGATAACATAGTTAACCCAATTATTAAAATCAGATATTGTTTCTTTCCTCCAAGTCGTGGTAGCTTTGGGAGTTTTGAGAATTGAAAGTTTTGAGCCTCCCCATTGAGCCTGAAGCTCCAACCAAGAACATAATGAGAAGTCAACCATGACCCAGTGGAAGCTGAGAATCCAACATAACTAGGATTCTTAATAATATAAGAAAGATCCTGGGACAACCTCAATAACGGAGTTTCAGGTTTGTTGATGTTGATTGGAGCAAGGGTGACGTCAATTTGCTTCTTGCGTGCGTCATAGTCCACCCACACTTGCACTGGAAGGCCACTCTTAAGGGTTAAATTCTGAAAGCCTAACCCTTTAACATAATATCCAGCAGGAGCAGATTTCGTTGAATTCAAGTCATTAATATCGATTCCGACATGATTGTCATTGATATCATCGAACTCACTGGTCTGAGTGATGTCGAGTTCGACGGCGAACACGTGGTTTGTTGGGTTACCGTGGCTGGTTTCATTGAAGAGGCCTAGGTATTGACTGGGACGAGCACCTGGAAATGCTTTTGTTGGAGATATTACAAAGGCCACTCCATGACCACTTGATGATTGATATGGAGATCTAACGGCGAAAACAAAAGTGGTAGAGAAAGAACAAGAGTTTGTGAAAAGTATTGGATTTGGGTAAAAAGCATGACCTGTTCGTAGCTTGGTTTCATTGGTGAGTTGAAGGAGGCCATTGGATGTGATCTCAGAAATACCATCCATGGTTAAGTTAGCTGATTGGAAGCCATTGTTGAAGATGAAACTTGTATTTGTACCACTCACCTGTTGTACCATTGTCGTCACCAATAAAAGCACCAACGCCATTAGAATAAGCTTCTTCATACAGATAACTGTTTCAGAATCTGTTGTCTCTGTATCTTCATTATATATATTTACAACAATCTGTCAGCTGTTTCAGGATCCGGGAAGCGAAGCTGCAGAATAAAGCAAGTATGATGAAGAAGCTAAGCAAGATACTCTTTGGGTGAAGTTTATGAGTGAATCTAGAAAAGGCCTTAAACATTAGCGTTGCTTGTTCTTTCGCTCCTTAAGGTGGGGCCGTTGCTTTCGCGTTAAAGTATAGGTGTGGGAATGATTTGGTTCCTGAAATTTATCAGATAGTAGCTTTTGTGTAGAAAAATGGTTTGTCATTTAATGTGGTTTGTCAAACAAGCTAAGCAAGATCCTATGTCATCTAATTTGCAAATTGAATGTGGTTTGCCATTGAATCTCTGACCCCTCATTTATGGGAAGAAAATTAAAGTTCGGAGGAGAGATAAGAAAAAACTGAAAAGAAAATGTTATTACTTCTCTTATTTATATGATGAGAGAAAAAAAAAATTGTCACAAAGCTAATTTCTTTAAAAAGGAAAAAAAAGGCAATTAAATAAGAGGGATCATATGAAAAATATACATAAAACGTAAAATTTATAACAACATGCAGTAAACAATGAAACTTATTTATCTCATACTTTGGTTTATTCTTATTATAATTGTGGTAGTCATCACATATGGAAGGCTTCCAGGTATATATTATCTCCTTCGGCCCTACAAAGAACAATGAATGGCTGAAATATCTCTTGAAGCAGATATATTAGATCTGCACAATTATCAACTCATTAATTTTTTTTTCCTGTGTTTGTAATATAGTAATATCCTATGTCATCTAATTTTCAAATTGAATGTGGTTTGTCATTGAATCTCTGACCTAGAGCCGACAAAAAGTTATTAAAAATTAAGCTTCCATGGAAATTCTTCCTTCACACTCCCTCAAGCAGCAAACCACGGCCATTTGGAATTGTGAAAAATGATTGATGAATATTTGAACACACAATTGAATTGATTAAATTGATGGCGGGGTCCGCGTAGCAATTGATGCAGCAATTGATGAATCAATTGCTCAATGAATCCAACTTCCTGGTGATGCTCTGCGTCTCCGTCTTTTGTGAGTGCGTCAATTCTTTGGTGAATGTTCCAGCGTCTTGCTCTGCGTGCGTGTGTCTCGTGAATGTGCGGCGGCTTTTTGAATTATTTTTTTTCCTTTTTAAATTTATTAATTTATATATATTTTGTATTTGTTATAGAGTTGTTTATCCATTTAACTACAAATACATAATAACTATACTTTAATTTTATGATATTATTACTCATGAGGAGAGCTACTACTGATAAAATGAAGAATTTTATGTTTTATGTGAGTTATTTGTGAATATAATCTTTTTTTGATTATGAATTAGTCAGATGTATATTATTTATTAGATGATTCGTAATTGTAATTTACTTAATTATATTCCAAAATAAATGATTAATGTGAGATAAAATATAGTTAAAATTTGGAATATTAATAGGTGTGGGAATGATTTGGTTTCTGAAATTTATCAGATAGTAGCTTTTGTGTAGAAAAAATGGTTTGTCATTTAATGTGGTTTGTCAAAGAAGCTAAGCAAGATACTATGTCATCTAATTTGCAAATTGAATGTGGTTTGCCATTGAATCTCTGACCCCTCATTACATGCAGTAAACAATGAAACTTATTTATCTCATACTTTGGTTTATTCTTATTATAATTGTGGTAGTCATCACATATGGAAGGCTTCCAGGTATATCTTATCTCCTTCGGGCCTATAAAGAACAATGAATGGCTGAAATATCTCTTGAAGCAGATATATTATATCTGCACAATTATCAACTCATTAATTTTTTTCCTGTGTTTGTAATATAGTAATATCCTATGTCATCTGATTTTCAAATTGAATGTGGTTTGTCATTGAATCTCTGACCCCTCATTTATGGGAAGAAATTAGAAAATTAGAGTTCGGAGGAGAGATAAGAAACTGAAAAGAAAATGTTATTACTTCTCTTATTTATATGATATGATGAGAGTAAAAGAAAAAAAGAAAACCAACAAAAATCTGAATGACTAAAATAGTTTTATTATCAAAATATATAATTTGTAAAATCAAATTAAATATAAAAATGAAAAAAATCATAGTTGGTAAACGCATATTTTGATATTATTATATCTGGAAACTAAACAATTTAGTAGAATAAATTTAGTTTTTAAAATAAAATAAAAATCATATTTTGACGTTGAACCATTGAAAATATTTGCAGCATTCTACCTTCCACAAATTCATGGCGTGAGTCACGTCTTCTTGTCGTAGCCAGTCACACCACACACCCAAGTTTCAGATAAGAGTAGACTTTTTTTCCTCTCTTCCTTTCTTCTGGATCGGGTTCTTAAGACCGCTCTCGTCCTTTTTATGAGTTGATCTCACCAAATTCTCATATACTAATGAAATTTAGTTAACTCATTAACTATGATCCAAATTGATGCATTTTCCTAATTTTACTCTTATGTATGAATGATATTATCAACCCTTTCTCTCATTTTTATTTATTTCCCACATGAATTATATTAACTCATTTTTTCATCTCATTTAATAGGAGCAAAATTGTATTGTTGTCATTATTAATTATCTCCTAGGTGAACTTGGAATAAAGACCACCTTTTTTCAAACTAGACTTATAAAATGACTAGAGTGGTCTAAGAGTTAGTTATGAGATTGGATTTAGTCCTAAATATAAGACCTTAATCCGCTTTGTCTTTTAATTTTTTTTTTATATTTCAAAATATCCCTATTAATTAGACACATGTGAAGTTTCTATGCAATGATAGTCATACTGAAAGATGATATTTTAAAATAATTAATCTATATTTATTACAAATAATTAACATAACTAACTTTCTTATTTTATTCAAAATAGTTATTCTGAGCTTTGAACTTTCGTTCTAAATATATGTTATTGGTGCTTGACATTGATATATGATGACTTCTCATTTTTAATAGATTTAAGATATATTTTGATATATTTAAGAAGTCATTATTACTAATTTAAAGAGATTTTATTGAGATTTTAAGAGATATCAATTTGGATCATTATTTGAGGGTTTTCAATTTAAAATAAAAGTTTGAGTTTAGGAAATAACTAATAGTAATGAGAAGTTTAAAAATAAAAATCAGTTATTATTATTATTATCATTATTATTAATTCTTCTTTTTGTTTGCACAGCCACATACGCAATTGGCAATTGATGGATATTGAATTGCACATGTTGAGGATGGGGCCCACAAATTGATTAATGGAAGACCTAAAAAGCTATAGGAAAGAGAAAGACACGCACAGGGCACTATTCTTGGGATAGAAAGAAAGGAATGAGCAGAGCTTTAATCTAGGCATTTTTACCAAAATAATATTTTTTTTTAAATTTTTTTTACCAATCTATGCCACTTTTAAAACTATTTACTAGGGATATAGTTGTTTTGGGGTAGTGCTTGGTTAGGGAGTGACGGACTATAGTGTCGTCGAGCTCCCTAACGGCACACAACTTGTGTGCCGCCAGGGACCCTAGCGGCACACAGTGCCGCTAGGCTTTCTAACGGCACACAACATGTGTGCCGTTAGAAAGCCTAACGGCACTGTATGTTGTGGGGGAGGGGGTGGGACGGAGAAAAAATAGGAGAAGCTTTGTTGATGCATATTTTAGTTCATATTTGTATGTTGAAAAAATAGGAGAAAAAATATTTATATGTTGATTGATATTTATAAACTCCTATATAATAGGATATAATCTAACTCACTTCTATATTATTTCATTTATAATATTATTTACATATATATATATATATATATATATATATATATATATATATATATATATTATTTCAGCAAACAAGATTATTTTTCCAAGGCAACATTCTCATTATTTCATCCTACAAAATCACCCCCAAAGTAACCTTATATGTATATTTATATATAATAAAATAGCAAGTAATTATATCAAAGCTTTGTTGATGCATATTTTTTCAACATACAAATATGAACGTAAAATACGCATCAACAAAGCCTTCTCCTATTTTTTCCGTCTCACCCCCACATTGTCTGGTCTTGCATTAGGCTTTCTAACGGCACACATGTTGTGTGCCATTAGAAAGCCTAGCGGCACTGTGTCCCGCTAGGGTCCTTGGTGGCACACAAGTTGTGTGCCGTTAGGAGGACGGCACTATAGTCGTCACTCCCTAACTAAGCTACTACCCCAAAACAACCCCACCCCAGTAAATAGTTTTAAAAGTGCCCTAGATTGGTAATTTTTTTTAAAAAAAAATATTATTTTGGTAAAAATGCCCTTTAATCTATTGTGATATGAGACGCAAGCCCAGGCCATCACAAGCAATACATATTAAAAGGGTGGAGACCTAAATGAAAAAATGGAAGAGGCGCACAGCACGTAAAAAATCAGCGCAAATCAGAACAGCCGCAATTGGAGAAAAGAAAAGACTTGAGGAGACGCACAGTAGCTTACGACAAGAGGAACAGAGGCGGAGATTCACGAGATAATCAATTGCCTTGTACAGTGGGAGTGAGAACGTCGAACCAGAGGGAGAGATCATTTCTTAATTTCCATACTCTATTTTTCCCTTTCCCTTTGATTTTCATTATGATCCTCAATCTGGAATTTTGTGTTGCTGTGATGGTTTTTGTTAAAGCCATGTTTAGCTAATTTCTCTTTGCAACTTAGAGGAATTATGAACTTATAGGTGGATTAAACTTTGTTTCCATTATTTAGTTATAATTAATATTAATTTTGGTTACCTAATCTTGTCTAGCTTTATCTATTTAGTGTCTGATCATCACTGAATATGAACTTGAGAATTAAGATTTACCTTGACGAAGAGAATTTTAATTAAGCTCTGAGATTAAGTAATATGGGATTAGATTTTAATTTAATTTGCAATTAGGATAGACATATACCTAATGGCCCCATATAATTGTTGAGGAGTGTGTTCGAGATTTATTGCCTCTTGAGTAATTATGTTAGACATAACTAATTTTACTCAAGAGATGGTTGTAAGTGAACCGACTGCACTTATAACTATTTATACTCGAGATTAACAAAATTGATATTAAGGCTAATTAATTTAGTGAAAACAAGGTTTATGAAACTAATAAGGAATTAGTGACTCTGGGTTGCTCATTTTATTATTGTGCTAGTTTGTTTATTTTAATTTCTTTTCCTTTAATTAAATCAATTTGGTTTGCTCAACTTAATCGAAATTGTAAAATTAATCTTAACCTTAGAAGTTGTGATACAAAGTCGCCGTGGGAGCGATACTTTTCTTATCACTTTATTACTTGCGGTACCGTATCTTTGCGGAGTTTATAGGCTTAAAGTTTTACCCTATCAATATATCATTCCAAGTCTTAGGATCTCTATACTCCTTTGTGAGAAGAAGATGAATAACTAACATAACTAACTTTCTTATTTTATTCAAAATAGTTATCCTGAGCTTTGAACTTTCGTTCTAGATATATGTTACTGGTGCTTGACATTGTTATATCATTCCAAGTCTTAGGATCTCTATACTCCTCTGTGAGAAGAAGATGCTGCCAGTGGAGGCAATGGTGCTGTATTTACCAAATAATCTTTTGTTTCAAATCTTAATGAACTAAAATAAACAAACTCTTATATACCAAACCAAGAATTCAAGTTGAAATTAAGGTTAACGACAATATTATACTTAATGCCACCCACACAATGCAAAGAACGCGGTAGTACTTCCTTTGCTTACAACCGATCCTAAATATGTATATAAGCCTCTAGTTGACTTATTTTTGAAGAAATTAAATAAGTTAATTAATCATATCATATGCTGTGTATCATTAGATTATATATTATTTATAAATTAGATAAATTAGTTTAGAGAAAAACGATAAATATTAATACTTTAAAGTAATTTAATTAGCTTTATTAATTTCTCAAAAAAAAAAATCAACTGGGTCTTTTATTTAAGATCGGAGTTAGTATTATTTATCTTATAGATTGACTTTACTAAAATATAGGTATTAACATTTTAAATGTTTAAACTATTTTTCCTCCGATCTTAATTATAAGACATAGTTATTTTTTTTTTTGAAGAGATTAAGGAAGGTAAATAAGTTACTTAATTATATCATATATTATATATCCTTAGATTATATATTAGTTTATTAGTCAAACTAATTAGTTTGAATAAAAAAAATAAAAAAATACTCTAAAGTAATTTAATTAACTTCCTTAATCTCTCCAACAGGACTGGAGGGAGTAATGATTAAGTTGTACGGAGCATAAAAATTTAGGGATTGAGTTTGTAACATCCCAAATTTTGGGACAAGGACTTTATGAATAAGATGAGATAAATAGGCTGCTACCAGTAAGAGCCAAAAGTCTTAAACTTATTCGGAGGAAAAACTTGAGTATAACAATTAGCAACACTACCCCCATTAAGCGTAGTTGGCAACTTGAGTATAAGTAATAACAACTTGGGTATAGAAATTAACAACTTGGAGATCTCAAGTTGTCAATCTCTATAACTAAGTTGTTAATTGCGTATATTTAAGTTGCCAACGATGCTTGATAAGGGTAATTGTTATTTGCTATACTCAAGTTGTCATTGCTTATACTTAACTTTTTATAAGCAATGACAATTTCAAAATAACAATTAACAGTTTAGGTATAACATTGACAACTTGGGGAGCTTAAGTTGTTAATCTCTATACTAAAATAGTCAATCGCATTATTGAAATTAGAGTTGGGAATCAGGGCCGGCCCGACCCTCTAGGGCTAGCCCTTGAAGGACCGGGCTTAACAGGGCCTGAAGTAAGAAAAATATTTGTTTTTCAAAGCCCGGCCTAAGAGCACCAGTGCCAGGGCCGGCCCTACAAGGCCTGAAAGTTACTATTCTAAACTTTAACTATTTTTCCTCTGTTTTTTTTTCAAAGAAATATAATTAGTAAATTACAACAATTAAAATTCTAATTTATCAAATAAATCTTGTCAACATTAATATCCAAACAACATGAATCATCCAACAAATAAACACATTCACTAATTCATAATTAAAAGGAAACTATTATCTACAAATAACTCACATAAAATATAAAAAGCATGTCTAGGTTTTAAATTTAAACTATTGTACAATATTTCTATGGCAAGATTGATCCTATGACTTGTGATGAGAATGTTGCCAATATAAGGAGCAAACTGATTTTCATTTTTAATGAATATTCTAATGTGGGGACATCGCTTCCAACTCCTTATTAAATATTTTTTTAAAAAAATTAATAGGTCTAACGGGCCGGCCCTTGTAAGTCCGTGGTCTTACAGGGCCAATTTTATTTAATTCTTCTAATTTTTTCTTAAAAGGACGGCTAAATGCGGCCCGGCACGATGGGCTCAAATGCCCGATTTCCTAACTCTAATTGAAATTGTCATCCCAACTCTGACCATTGGCACCAGAGCTTCGATGGTAGGCAGGTCGGTGGGGTGGGGCCGACTAGATGAGCTCCAGCGTCAGCGAGGATTCTTGCTTTTTTTTGAAGAAAAAAAAAATATTGAGGGGCATTTTAGTTAAAACTTCCAAACTTCAAAATACAGATTCCTCCTCAATCACCTCTATGTCCTTTTTATTTCTAATAGAAATTTTTAAGGTTTTGAAATTTTAAATGGTATCCATGTTTTTTTTTGGGTCAAATTAATAATAACATAAATACATGCCACTTTCTCATTTTGTGCATATGTATTCTTAACGCAAATCATAATTCATGAGATCTACAGGGGATCATTAAGACTCGTTTTTTATATTATCACTCATTATTAATAATTAATGCTAATCTTAAAATTATTTTTCTATGAAATTACAACCAGTAGTCTGGTTAATTTTTATATTATTAATTTTTTTAAAAAATTACAGTCAATGTTTTATTTTATTTTTGTCAATGAATTTAAATTTTTTTTGAGCTAAATATGATATTTTCAAGAATAAAATAAAATTATCTACTCATGTTACCATCAGGAATAGTTGTAGGGTTATCTCCCAATTAAATTTAATATTATTCAGCTACCTTACATGAAAAAAATAAAATTGTCACAAACATAACTTCTTTTTTTTAAAAAAAAAGGCAATTAGATGAAAGTGATCATATGAAAAATGAACATACAATTAAAATTTATAACAAGATACAGTAAACAATGAAACTTATTTATCTCATACCTTGATAATTTATTCTTGTGATAATACAAAGAACAATGAATGCTGTACTCTTCATATAGAATTCCAGGTATATCTTATACAAAGAACAATGAATGGCTGAAATATCTCTTGAAGCAATATTAGATCTGCAAAATTATATGTCATATAATTTTCAAAGTGCTTTGAATGTGGTTTGTCGTTGAATCTCTGACCCCTCATTTTGATGGGAAGCCATGGGAGGAGAGATAAGAAAAAACTCAAAAGAAAATGTTACTTCCTCTAATTCTTAATATAAGATATATGTAGAGTTGATTTTGGTCTTTAATATAAAATATATTTTTAATATTTGTAATTTTTTTTTCTAATCTATCCCTATTGACGCTCCTTCACCAATAATCAAGGAGAAGAGGGAATGAGGGAATTAAAGAATATCACTACGGTGTTTTAGAAAATACATATCATTTTTACTAATTTAACAAACTTCATTAATCTAATCAAATTTGATAAATATGTCTTATATTAAGGACCGAAGGAATATTACTTCTCTTATTGTATGGATGAGAGAGAAAGAAAAGAAAACATACATCAAGTATCTGAATGACTAAAATAGATTTACTGCTTTAAAATTTATAATGTATAAAATCAAATTAAAACTAAGCATATATTTGAATGAAGAGAAAATTAAGAATGAAAGAAGGGAAAACTTCCCAAAATAGCAGATTTTTATAGTTTTTCTTTCACCCTATTTTCCTCTCAATTTTCTCAGAAACCAAATATATAGTAATGGAAAGGAAGTCATAGTTTTGTTTCTTATTTTAGAGTGAACAAGTTCTTTTCATGAAAGAGACACAAGTTAATCTAACCAAATTTGTACCGCTTCTATTAAATATTTAAGCTAAAAGTATGAAAATGATTTTTTTTTTTATAAAATTTAGTAAAATATTTATAATTATTTTAAAATTAAATAATAAAAAATTTAAAAAAATTGCATTCTCTAAAATACATTTAATTATTTTTAACAAAGTTTTTTAATATGGAAAAATTTTTGAGGAAGAAAACGGAAAAATCCCTACAGGCTCCCGCAATTTGTTTGGGTTTTAGTTTTTCTTTAGTTAAGTATCGATTTTTGCCCCGAAGTATCTGTACAGAAAGCAATTTTGCCCTCGAAGTTTTCGGCGATAGCAATTTTGCCCCGAAGTATAAAAACGTAGCAATGTTGCCCCTCGGTTAACAACCCTAACGCCGACCGTTAGGGCGGTTAACGAAGAGGGGCAACATTACGTTTTTATACTTCGGGGCAACATTGTTACGCCGAAAACTTCAGGGCAAAATTGCTCCCGGTCGCATACTTCGGGACAAAATTGATACTTAACCATTTCTTTAGGTAGCTGCTTGATCGAACCATATTTTTATATGATTTTTCATAATTAAATTGGGATTTTTAATGTATTTTCTTGGACATTATTGCATGATTAAGCACTAATTTGAGTTAGGGAAATTTGTTTTGAATTAAGTGAAATTAGGGGCAAAATGGTCATAATTTATTAATTATTCATGCAAATGATTTCTTAGACTTTTGACGCTTATATTGTGTTTAATCGCATTGTAGGTGTTTTGGAAGAAAATTGAAGAATTTGGAAAAATATCATTTGAGTCAAAATTAACATTTGATGAGAGCCTTTTTGTCTTTAGCCTTGGGGTCCACAATAAAAAAATAAACCAAGGATTGCGTATAGTCAACCCTAGGATCGTTCTCTTTTTCGAGGAGCCTTTTATTGAATCCTAAGTAATCTAAATGTCATGCAAATGCAATTAAAACAAGAGGAAAGTTGGTTTTGGATTCTCAAATTGATTAACTAAAATAAAAATGCAATTAAATTAAATGCTAAATATTATTTTTGGTGTTTTCATTATAAAATGGTGAATGAGTAAATGGACTGGATGAAGTGAAAATATGAATTATGATTGTTCTTGGTAATGAAGAAATGACTATCCTTGCTCATAAAAGATTATGGGAGTTAAAATTCATCAAGTCTTAAGATCAACCTCAAGATAACATTTGAGTCCAATATTCTCAATTAATAGTAGCTCCTACAAACATAGCTAACTACTACCTCTTGAGAAATTGTAAAAAACCACTTGATGTGCAATTAAAATTGGAATAATGCAAGATGAGTCTTCTAGAAATTGAGTACATACTTGGTCCTCAAAGGGCACAAATCAATCACATTAACTAGACAATAACACGCTAATTAATATAATCTCATTGCAACCACAAGAAATTAAAACACAGTATTTTTCATACTACAAAATCCAATTTCAACTACAATTATTAAACTAACAGAGACAATAAACATTAATCTCAGTTCCAGAATTTATACACAATAATCCCTAAAACTAGGAAACCTAAATATATAAATCTAGAAAAATAGTAAGATAGATAAAACTCCCCTATGTAGTCCATTGAGCTCAAGTAAAATCTCCACCACCAAGAAGAAATAGGCTCAGCAATTTAAATCCATCATAGCATCACATTAGCTTCACAATCCAATCAACCAGAGAACATGAAGGGAAACACCAAATCTGAAATTTTAGACTATGAGAGAGAGAGAGAGGATGAAGACTCGGGAAGGTCGATGGTTCTCAATGTCCGACGAGGATCTTTGGTGGTTGAGGGAGGAGGAGGAGGAGGACCGAAGGCCGCCGGCGACGGAGGTGGAGGAAGGTGAGAGGGAAGAGTCGATGATTTGCAGCTCCCGATTGTCCAACATCTCTGTTCTGATTTGAGTTCCCCAAATGCGTTACAGGTCTCCCTGTTCCAGGTTGTCGCGACGGTGGAGTATGGTGAAGGTGAAGCCTGAAAGTCGTCGGCGACAGAGGTGGTGAAGGTGAAACCGCCGGTGACTTTTAGGAAGAGGAGAGGTGAAGGATTGAAGGCGTGGAGGTCGATGGTGTGTCGCTGTGATGATGACGATGATAGCGTATGAAGACGATAGCGTGAAGGTCGTTTTTCCCCCTCTTTCCACGGCGCTGATTTAATTCATAAATCCCTAAGCTCATTCAATATGTCGGGTCCTCTTCATTCCCCCCAACTCCACGGGTCTACTAGGTCAAAGTTTCAAACCTAATCTCCATTGATCAAAACGCATAGCTTAACCATAGGGACCTAAGTGAAAATTTAAAAAGTTCTGGAGTAGGGACCAAACTAAAACTTTTAAAACTTGAGTTCAAACTTTCATTTTCAAATTTGATTTAATCTTTTCAAGCATCTACAGTCAAAATAATTAATCCAACATCAAATATTCTCATAGAAATCAATGATTAAGAGAATTACAATTTATTTGACAATTTTGCCCTTTTTAATCCTAATTTAATGTATCTACTCTTAATCTCAATTTATCACAAGAAACACATTTTAAGCTCAATAATTATGACAAAATGCATTAAAAATCCCAATTTAATTATCAAAAATCATGTAAAAATATGGTTCAATCAATTCCCCCACACTTAGACCTTTGTACTCCTGAACAAAGGCAATTGAGCACAAAATTCTAAGTCCAAATCACTAATATATTTGAAAGATGAGCAATTTCATAATTAGAAAGCAATGAATTAATTAATCAAATTTCTTAAGCCAACACTAGTCATAGTCAAGCAATGTAAAGAAACTAGCTGACTATACAATCAAAAATATTAGAATGAAGCAAAAGATGACTCTCAAGGTATTAGTATTTCACTCATCTCACCTCTTTGGAATAATTTCACTCTAATTCACTTAAGCAACACCTTACCATAGGCTTGTAACAACTCTAAAATCTCCACTACTAATAGCAATTAATGTAATGAATCAAGAGGACTTAAAAGGCTTGTAATGTTGGATGAAGGCTAAATGGAATGAATTAATTTAAAAAAATGAATAGTTGATATGCAAGTCAAAGTTAGTAACCAAGTTCATAACATCTATATAACTTCACAAACTTTTGCCAATTCTTTTGCAAATCCATGAACAAATGCCTTCTTCATTTCTTTTTTTCTTTTTTTTTCCCTACCAAATACTTTTCTTTTCTTTTTTTTTTTTTTCTTTTCATTTTTAAAAAAAACTATACTCACTTTTTAAAAATATATATACATGGCATTTCATTTTTTTTTAATTGACAATTCACTTTTGATTTTTAGAATACTATGAACACTATAAGTAATGATATGCATAAAACATAGAAATGGCACAAAATGGGTAAACAAAGGGTAGATGAATGTAGGTTTGTGTTTGGGTGAAAATGGTTTAGAATTGAATGCCTCTTTCATTTTCATAACACTAATGCAAACACCGTTTCGAACAAGAGTTGAAACAAGTTCTAGAAGGTGAAAAAATAAGTGAACATTCACACATGAAAAGACTTTAAGGCTCAAATATCCTCTTCCTGAAAGTCGCCGGCGGTTTCACCTTCACCACCTCCGTCACCGGCGACTTTCAGGCTTCACCTTCACCATACTCCATTCCCCCACACTTAGACCTTTGTACTCCTGAACAAAGGCAATTGAGTACAAAATTCCAAGCCCCAAAAAAAAACTAATGCATTTGAAAGATGAGCACTCATAATAAAAGAGCAATGGATTAATTAATCAAATTCGTCAAGCCAACACTAGTGATAATCAAGCGATGTAAAGAAATTAGCTACTATACAACCCAAAATATTAGAATGAAGCACAAGAGAACTCTCAAGGTTTTGGTGTTTCACTCATCTCACCTCATTGGTATAATTCACTCTAGCTCACTTAATCAACACCTTTCCATAGGCTTGTAACAACTCTAACATCTCCACTACTAATAGCAATTAATGAAATGAATCAAAAGGACTTAAAAGGCTTGTAATGTTGGATGAAGGCTAAACGGATGAATGATTAGAAAAATGAATAGTTAATATGCAAGTCAAAGTTAATGACCTAGTTCATAGCATTTAAACAACTTTACAAACTTTTGCAAATTCACGAACAAATGCCTTATTGATATTTCTTTTCTTTTTATCTACCAAATACTTTTTTTAATGCCTTTCTTTCTTTCTTTCTTTTCTTTTCTTTTGTTTTTTTTTTTCAAAACTATACTCATTTTTTTTTCTTTTCATATACATGACATTCAGATTTTTAATGGCAATTCTCTTTTGATTTTTAACATACTATGAACACTATGAATAAGGACATGCATACAACAAAGGAATGGCTCAAAAGGGGTAAGCAAAAGGTAAATGAATGGAGGTTTTTGTTTGGGTAAAAATGGTTTAGAATTGAGTGCCTCTTTCATTTCCATAACACTAATGCAAATGTCGTTTTGAAGAAGAGTTGAAACAAGTTCTAGAAGATGAAAAACTAAGAGAACATGCACACATGAAAAGACTTTAAGGCTCAAAACATTCTCCAACAAGGCTTTTCTCCAATGCTCACTCTAACACAATCAATTGCACAGTAAACTAACAACAAAACATCTACTTAACTATTCCAAGTGCTAACCTTACAAACACAACTGATCAAAACATTGCAATTAGTTAAAATAATGCTCAACTCTTAAATGCACTAATGATATCGAAACTCTTTCTTTTTCAACATAAGGAGTAAGCAAAATTCAAATGTGGGTTCATTTATCTTCCCATTTACTTTAAAAGCAAAATATGGTTTTAAAAAGTTGCCAAAACACTAGATCTCATGAAAGCTCAAAGAATTTCCCACAAATTATACACTTCCAAAGTGGCAAATGTGACCCTTTACCACTTAGGACATGCATTAAAGCAAGTCATTCTACAAAAAAATTTGAGGGTTAAGGAGCGCTCAGCACCACGAAGTTTGTCCCAAGGAGCGTCCAGCACCACGAAGTTTGTCCAAAGGAGCGTCCAATACCACGAAGTTACGTTTTGGGAGCGTCCAGTACCACGGCCGTTAGTTGACCGTCAACTTGGATGGAATGCTGACGTGGCACTGACACGCTGACGTGGAATAATTTTTTTTAAAAAAAAAAGAAAAAAATCAAAAATTGAAATAATTAGGAAAAAATAAAATAAAAAATCGAAAAATAATTAGAAAAAAAATCAAATAATTAGGAAAAAATTGAAAAATTCGAAAATAATTAAAATAATTTGAAAAAAAAAATCAAATAATTAGAAAAAAAAATCAAAAAATTAGGAACAAATTAAAGGGAAAATTCCAAATAAATACTATTTGAATTTGTACAAATTTTAAGTCTGTCAAATTTGTAAATACTATTTGAGGGATATGCAAATTCGAGTCAAATTACCCTTTTACCCTTTAGTGTTAAATAAATAAAATAAAAATAAATTGAAACATCCTAAATTTTGAGTTTAGGATATTAAAAATATTATAAGGAATCAATTATAGGAAATTTAGCCCGGATAAATTAAAAGGTTAATATTTGGAAGTAAAGGCATATTTTCCCGTAAAAATTAAGGACAAATAGTTGAATTTTTTTTTCTAATTAGTTGAATTTTTTCGATTTTTTTTTTTCAATTTTTTTAATTTTTTCCTAATTATTTCAATTTTTTGATTTTTTGTCTATTTTTTTATTCCACGTCGCGTGTCACTTCGGGGGCTGTACAAATTCAAATAGTATTTATTTGGAATTTTCCCTTTAATTTTTTGAATTTTTTCCTAATTGTTTAAAAAAATCTAATTATTTGAATTTTTTTTCGATTTATTTTTATTTTTTTTATTCCACGTCAGAGTGTCAGTGCCACGTCATCGCCACGTCAGCATTCCATCTAAGTTGACGGTCAACTAACGGCCGTGGTACTGGGCGCTCCCAAAATGTAACTTCGTGGTACTGGACGCTCCAAAAAAAACTTCGTGTTACTGGACGCTCCGCAAGCAAACTTTTAGTCGCGAGCGCTCCTTAACCCAAAATTTGAAATTTTTTCTAGTTTTAGGCATTTTCTCATTTAAAAACAACCAATTAATTGGGACTCAAAATATATTTCCCTCCCCCATACTTAATCAACACATTGTCCTCAATGTAGAAAAAAAATCACTCTAAAAAGAATGATAAACAAGTTGAAATTCAAGGCACAATAGTAATTAAGTAGGGTAGTGGCCAAAAAGATGCAAAGCATACATAGGGAGTTCTTATTCTGCTTACTAAACTAAATTATTTCTACTTTTTCTACTGGATTGTGTCCCTCCCCCACACTTATCTTCCTCACACAACAATTAAGCTCAAGTAATCAAAGGAATTATGAAGAAAATAAGTGACAAAAGAGACAACCTTTGTTAGAGTATCTTGAGTTGCTTGAAGGAGAAGTTCTCATCCTTGATGAGAATCATGCATTTGTCTTTTACAACATCTTCTCCCGCGTTGATTTTCCTTGGTGGAGGTGGTTCAGGATCAATTGGAAGAGGTCCCAGAATGTATGGTGGATGTTGGTTCCATCGAGGACTTTTTCAAGAATGTGCCTGTAAAGAAGACAAGCAACCAGCAGTATCCCAACTAAAAATAGAAACATGAAGAGATTTCAAGTGAATTAAAGATACTTTAGGAATCAAACTCTCCAAGTAACTATCACATCCAAGGAAATCAATGCTACTCCTATCAGTAGGAGTCAAACAAACAATTATATTTTGAAGATTCTCTTGTGTTTGCAAAATGGAAGGTGCGGAGTCCAACTTGGTGTTGGGGTACACCACATTAGCATTACAATCACAAGAGATGGAAGGCAAAAGAGTGGAAGAAGAAAGAGAATTTTTCAAATTGGCACCACCCGAGGGTTCCAAAATTTCAAAGCAATCATTTTTCTTTTCTAAATCGGGTGGCAAATCATAAGAAAGTACTTGTTGGAAAGATTCACCAACATGCAAAATTTTATCAATTAAATTTCAAAATCTTTGTTACCAACAAGACTACAAGCAAGTAATCCAATGGGAATTTTATGCCTTTGGCATTCTAGGCTTTGATCTTTCTCACTCACATCAACAACATCGGCATCCATACAAGAGTCAACGTGTTCACAATTGTCATGCTTGCTATCATCAATAGTACAAGAGGGTGCGTTATGATCAATGGTAGAATCAACCACTTCACTAAATGCTTTCTTTTGAAACTCAACAAGTAAGTGGCTTTTTTCATGATAACAGTTTACACATATTTGATATTCTGGACAAGAACATGAAAATATTTCATTCAATTTATCACAATCATCCCTAGTACTATGAAGAGAAGCATTTTCAACAGTTGAAGCATCACACAAAAAAGTAGGAGCACATTCATCAACAAGTACAATCGAATTGCTACTACTAGAACTAATGAGTTAAGCAATTACGTTTTCAAACATTTGAGGGGATTCAACAATAATTTCCTCATCCACCTCATCATCATTCAAATCATTAATTGCTTCATTAGTTAAAGTAGTAGGAGAGTCTACTTCTATTAAGATAGGATCATTACCAAATGGTAGGGAAGACTCTTCAATTGTCTTTTGTACTTGCTTCACTTCTTGTGTATGTGTGAACATGGGAAGAGGATTTTCTTGGAAATTTGTCTTTAAAACTTGTGATTGCTGAGTGAGACGCTCAATTTCCTTTTCCATTCTCTCATTCTCTTTCTCTTGATATTCCATTCATCTCATTGTAGAGTCCATTTGATGGTCGAAGTTGGTCTTGTATGACTGCCCCTCATCTACAGTCTGAGTCACTTGATTTTGCAATTTTCTAAGGACTTCATAGTGGTAGGTTTTCTGTTTGGCACACATGGTTGAGAATAAGGTCCAGAAGGTGGCTCAAATAGGTTTAGGAATTCATGAGATGGATGACATGGTTGAGAAGTGGGATGGAATGAAGGAGGAGGTTCATGGTATGACATGCGGTTGTGTGGTGGAGGATTATGAGAAGGCTCATAATATGGGTTGTATGGTGGTGGAGAAGGCTCATGGTATGATCTATAGGGTAGGTGTGGTGAGTGATTTGGTTGAAATGGAGGTTGGTGGTAAGGTTCATGATATGGGTGGTGGAATGGACCATGACATTCTTGACCAATTGGATTCTTATCTTGAATTCCCATGTTAGCTTGAAGAACCCGTATTGTTTGTAGAATGGAATCGATGCTTTGAGAGATGGACTCTTCCCTTCCGGTCGAATCTCCTACAAAAGAATGGGATTGAAAGAGTGAATCTTGATTACCATATTTTTATGTGTTATTTCATGATTTAATCATGTTAATTGGGCCAAAAATGTATTATTTATGATTAATTTGGATTAATGAGTGATTACATGAAAAATGTGTTAAAAAGGATAAAATTGTCATAATTATTGTAATTGCTCTTATTAATTATTTTTTGGGAAGTTTTGATGTTGGCTTAATTGGTTTTAAATTGTAAGTGTTTGAAGAAATTGGACCAAATTTGAAAATAGAAGTTTGGACTCAAGTTGTCAAAATTGCAGTTTAGTCCCTTTACAAAAATGTTTTAAACTTTTCACTTAGGTCCCTACCTCACAACTCTGCGTTTTGGATTTGGTCAGTTTGAATATTTGACTTTCTTCATTCAATTAAAAGATGGAGCCCGACAAAGAAAACCAGAACCCGTGGAGCTGAGGGATATTTATGAATTTTGATTTTGAGCACCCGACATGAGGACCCGCGAGAGCTGAGGGGCTGGGAGATACATCGATTGAGCGCCGCGAAAAATCATCGAGAGCCATCATCATCATCGTCTTCAACGCAGATCACGCTGGACCTTCACCACCACTTTCGACCTTCCTCATCCTCCATTCCTCACCACCGTGATCCCACCGTCGTCCCTCACCCTCTTCACACCGTCACCTCCTTCCTGCATCCATAACCCCACTGTCACAAAAATCATCCAGAGAGCTTTGACCTTCAGACGCGATACTCGGACCTTCACAAATGCTCGACTTTGATTCACGACTGGGGGGAACATTCGGACGATCACGCTGGTCCTTCACTGTCAACCTCCAGTCAGACCTTCATCATTGAACGCTGAATCATCATCATCGACTGGGATTTTGACTACACACACCTTCGTGGCTCTCCTGTTCTGAATTTTTCGAACAACACTGTTTGCTTCTGGATTTATTATCTATCTCTGATTTTTTTGGATTTTTTTTCAGCCACCAAGCTTTATGGTCTAGTGTTAATTTGTGATTTTCATTAGTATTTAATGGCTGAATGTTTGAATCAGAGAGTGATTATGTTTCTTGAAGCTATTTTCATGAGTGGCTAGGCAATTTCATGCTCTTGGTGATGAATTAGAGATGGTTTGAGCTCACATGTGCTTACATAGGGAGTTTATCTATCAATCTATTAGTCTAGAATTATGTATTTGAATTTCTCAATTTTTATATATGATTATGGAACTGAGACTAATGGTAGTTATCTCTGTTAGTTTGATAATTGTAATTGAAATTGGATATTGTGGTTTGAAGATTATATATATTTGAATTTCTTTGTGGTTGCAATGAAGCTATGTCGATTAGCGTGGTATTGTCTAATTAATGTGGTTGATTTGTACCCTTGAGGGGCTGGTTAGCACTCAAATTTAAGAAGACTCATTTTACATTATTCCAATTTCAATTACACATTAAGTGGCTTCTAACAATATCTCAAGAGGTAGTAGTTAGCTACGGTAGTAAGAGCTACTATTAATTGAGAATATTGGACTCAAGTGGTATCTTGAGGTTTTTTTTCTTATTAAGACTTAATGAAGTTTTGACTCTCATATTTCTTTTGAGCGAGGATAGCTATTTTCTTCATTACCAAGAGCATTCATCATTAAATCCTTTTAAATCCGAATAATTTTTTTCCACTATTTTCCAAAAATACCAAAAAGAATAGAAACTGTTTCTTTATATTTTTATAAATTTTAATTTAGAGAAAACCAATTACAAAACCCATTTTCTAATCATGTTTTTAGCACTTAGTTTAACATAGGAATTCAATTTTAAAAGGTTTAGTGTTTCACTTTTTTATGTGTATCTTCTCATCGAAGTTAGAATGCAATTTTAAAAGAAATGTAATGTTTTCATATTTAGTGACAATTTAGGAGGGTGAAGTGTTTTTCCAAGCTGAAAGTGAAAACAATTATAAATTTTCAAAAAGTGTTGTCACACCATTGTAAAATCTGAACAAATAGAGGGGTGATTGGGGATTTTAAAAATCTTTTTAGAAATGCTATGTTTTTTAACACTAAAAATAGAGATGAACTAGAATGATAAAAACTTAGCAACTTTGAAAATATTTTTGTAACTCAGTAAAATTAGTTTGTATGACAATAAAGAGTTATAAAGCTATAGACAGTCATTCAAACATATATGCTGGAAATAAAGGAGATTAAGGAAGAGAATATGCAAACTGAGATTTATACTGGTTCGGCCCAATCCTTGACCTACGTCCAGTCCCCAAGCTCCACTTGAGATTTTCAATCCATTATCCTCTTGTTTAATCCGGGCACAAGAGAAGCCTTTACAAATCCACAAGTTCACCCAGGCACTTGTGAAGCCAAATCTCTCCCCAAGATACTCCCCTTACACAATGTAAGGTTACAATCTGTTTCCCAATCAAGATCACCCAATCTTGAGTAACTCTCAGATATAATGTTTATAATGAATCTTCTCTCTCAGAAGTGAATAAGATAAACATTGAAGTGCATTACAAATAATTTCACCCTCTCTATAATAAACTATGTAAACATTGAAAAACAGAGAGTAAATGATATGAAGATCAGAGTATGAGCATTCTGAAGATGTAGGCTTGTGTCTTGCCCCTTCTGTCTTGAATCTGTCTTCTTTTATAGGTAGAGATCAATATATGACCGTTGTAATCTTCAATATAACCGTTGCCTTTATTAGACAAGGTTCGGTTCGTTTTGGTCTTCTTCTCTCTCTAATCTCCACTTAATCCAGCTGTGCAAAAGTTCAAAGTTGACTCTCTGCAAATTAATCCGTTGGAGTAGCTGATACTTGATGTGGAAGGTAGTCATTAATCCTTTGTAGGCGTGTGCAGAAGGATTACCCAAAAGTATGCAACTTTCTGGGTTTTTCATTTAATGTTCTGACATGCTTTTTCCTTTTGCTTTAAACCTTCAATAAACACTCTCTAATTCATCCGAAAGTCACTAAAAAAGTAGTTAAACATATCTAGGATCATTAGAGAATAATGATAGGAAGTATTAAGATCAAACAAGAAGGTATTGCAAATTCGTCGATTTGAAATTGAAGTCGCTATGAAACCTCGAGGTTTGTTCTTCAAACCTCAAGTTTTGACTCGTAGCAAGTGAAAGAGATTTAAGTCCAAAACATCAAACCGGAGGTTACTCTCCAAAACTCGGAGGTTTTCATAGTAGCAAAAAGCGTCGGTCTTTCGTCACGCCAAAACCCGGAGGTTTTATCGAAACCTCGAGGTTTCACTTTGAATGTGAAACCTTGCAAAATCGCGCCAAGAGAAAAACCGGAGGTTTTCTCGTAAACTGGAGGTTTTCAAAATTAGTGAAGACTCGTTTGCTCTATGGATGCCAAAACCTGGAGGTTTTGTGTCAAAACTCGAGGTTTCGCTTAAATGTGAAATTCTGAGTTTTTGCGCCAAAACATAAACCTAGAGGTTTGAAGGTAAAACTGGAGGTTTTATAAGTTTGAAAAACATAGATACTTTCGTCTAGACAAACCTCGAGGTTTGTCCTCAAACCTCGAGTTTTGGCTTAAACGACAGTTTTGAGAAAATTGCACAGACTCAAAGCGGAGGTTTTTCACAAAAAACCGGAGGTTTTGAAAACCGGCCAAAACATGAATTTTCTCTCGGTAGGTCAAAACCTAGAGGTTTATTACCAAACCTCGAGGTTTCACACAATTTTGTGAAACCCGGAATTTTCAAGTTAAAACAGAACCTTGAGGTTTTAGACAAAAACTCGGAGGTTTTCAAATAGTCAAAACTTAGGAGACTCTCTCGTAAGTCAAAACCTCGAGGTTTGAACAAAACCTCGAGTTTTGCCATTTTCCGTAAAAATGTTGAAAAGTCTCGTATGAAGAAACCTTGAGGTTTCTCCGAAAACCTTGAGGTTTTCTCGGTCCATAAATCTTGAGTTCTTCTATGTAAGATCAAAACTCTTGGCTAATCTCAAACTCAAGTTTACATGCCCAAGCTTGAGGTAAGAACCCAATTCAAGAAGAATCAGCTCCAAACTCATTATATTATATCCGTTATGATCCGATGAATGAAGACTATTCTTGACCAGCATTTTTGAAACGTCTTGAACTGACTGTCAACTTTCAAAGGTCATATCTCCTTGGTCTGAACTCCGTTTTGGTTCGTTCAACTCTTGATGGAACTCTCTGTGAGTCTACTTTCATATGCCATCAATTTCAGCTCAAAACGATTTGTAGTTTGTGAGTTACACTCAAAACATTGAAGCTTGGTTTGCTGTGTGGCGTAAATTTCAGTGTCAACTTGTACAATTCATAACTCCTTGATCTGAACTCCTTTGGTCTTGGATTTTATATAACAATGACGCATTGGGAGTCTATTTTCATATTCCACTGGTTTCACCTCAATCGGATCTCTGGTTTGGGAGATATCATTGAATTACCAGACCTCGCCCTAGCTGACCGTAAAACAGAGTTGTTGAAGACCGCTGAAACCTCGAGGTTTCACTTGCATACTCAAGGTTTGCTAGTTCAGAGACACCAGAGATGCTGAAGACACTCAAACCTCGAGGTTTGTACTCAAACCTCGAGTTTTCTCATCCTAAACCTTATATTTGCTTGTTTTAACTATGAATTGAGCTATTTGAACTTCCATATGATCTTGGAGCCTTCTAGCATTAATATAAGCACTTGAATAATTATATTCTCATTCCATTCAACAAGTTCTTCCTTCTTTAATCTCCCATCTTGATCATTCTTTGTCATTCAATTTGGACTCATCATTCTTAGCAAGTTATACCTTCTTCAATATCTCCTCTTCTTCTTGATTAATCTCTATGATTCAATTTGAACTAATCTACATTAAACATAGTAGTTAGTCAACGTAGGAGGTAACTATATTACTCAATATATTACTCAATCTTTTTGCTTTCAATAATGACATCCATATAATCATAACTAGAACATGCCACGATATTATAGAAAATGTATCTCTCTTCAGCTAGAGACATTGCATCAGAAACCAGAGCCCAGTAAAAGTTGAGAATAAGCAAATCAAACTTACAAGATCGTAGACCTAGTGAGACGATACTAAGATTAAGTGAGATTTCTGCCTGTCTATGCATGGAGGTCGTCTTGACTTCGATAGGCTGAGAGCTGATGGAGTTAGTGACGTTGTCTGCCTGAGGGGATGTGACTGTTTGGAGTAGAGCTAGAGAGCAAGAGTCATAGAGGAGGGTGGTGGTGGTGGGTAAGGCGTCGATTAAAAGAGAGTGAAGCTGCATAATGAGTGTTATCGCGGCAAGAAGAGAGGTTCAGAAAGTAAAATTCAAATTTTGGTGTGACGAAGAGAAGATTCAATGGAGCAGTTCTAATAGAGCTAATCTTTTAGACCGGTTATGCTTAAAATAAGGTCTTAAAAGTTCACCTTTTAGACCGGTTATTTTGTAAAAATCGGTCTTAAAAGTAATAAATATTTTTTCCTGCATATTTTAACCATGTAGAAGGCATCTTCTAGAGATAGTAGTGATTTAGATTCACTATTTGAGCTTAGATTGGCTCAAATGAGTCATGGAGGCCAATAAGGAAGTTTATGCAGCAATCTTGAGCTGTGATAGCCCAAAGTAAGCAGCTAAGACATGGCAAAGCCATTCATGAACTTCGTATAAGTTTATATGCTGCCATAGTTTCATTAAGGAATTATAATAAAGAGTAACTGACTTTTCACCTTGAATTAAGCCATGAAAAGAACGCTTAACCTGCATGATAGCAACAATATTATATATTTTTTGAATATCAATGGCGAGTTTGTTAGATATGCTTAGTTTTGATGATGTCAAATATACATGTCAATATCAAAAGAAAAAAGTTTGTATCATATACGTTGACTACCTACTATATTTAATGTAGATCAGTCCAAATTGAATTGTGGAGAATGATCAAGAGAAGAGAAGAAAGAAAGAGAAACTTGCAAATGATTAGTCCAAGTTAAATTGTGGAGAATGATCAAAAAATGAGATTGAAGAAAGAAGATCTTTTCAAATATAATGAGAATATCAATATTCAAGTTTCTATGATCAAATGGAAGTTAGAATGACTCAATTCGGAGTTAAAATAAGAAAAATGGTTCAATTCGGAGTTAAAATAAGGTTCACGATGAGCGAACTCGAGTGCAGAACTCAAAACTTGAGTTTACTACTTTGCTACAATGATTTGCTCCTCATATACGAGCCAACTCGAGTGTAAAATTCACAACTTGAGTTGGCCACCAAGAACTCGAGTTTGTAGTGTTTTCAGCACCTTTGTTCATCCCTGTTCAACGTTTCACTTGAACAAGGTCTGGTTATTCGATGATATCTCCCAAACCAGATATCCGATTGAGGTGGAACCAATTTTGTATGAATTTAGACTTCCAATGCGTCATTTTGAAATCAAATTCAAGACCAAAAGAGTTTAGATGATAGATATGAATTTCAAAAGTTGGCACATCAATTAATGTCACACAGCAGACCCAGCTTTGGTATTTTGGGTGTATCTCACAAACAACACATACAAATGAGCTGAAACTAGTGGCATATGAAACTAGACTCAAATACCTTTCGAAAAATATCAAGAACATAAAAAGCAAAGATCAAATGGATGAGATATGAATTTTTGAAGTTTACAGTTAGTTCAGGATATTGCAAAAATGTTGGTCAAGAACAGCCTTCATTCATCGGATCATAACGGTCAGAATACAATGGGTTTAGAGCTGCTTGTTTTTGCATTGGAAAGAAGACTTAAAGAGCTATATGGGGATAGGTGGTTGTCAAATTTGGATTTGTATCGAAGACGTTATGCTTATTGGAATTTAACCTTTGTGCTACCAATGTTCTTGCGTTTTTGGAAGTCACTGGATTCCAAAAATTGATCTTGAATTGAGTGAACATGGTTTCTAGTAGAAGTTTGCTCTAACGTTTGAAGGACAACACTCTTACAAAGGTAACACTCGAGTTTCCTGAACAAAACCTCGAGTGCCAAAGTGATACAACTTCAACTCCTCTGATGTTAATATTATGTCTAACATACTTGAAGTTCCATCTTATGAAACTCGAAGTTTACAATTTGAGTCATGATCTTGCAACTCGAGTCACTCATTAGAGTTAACATTTTAAGACTTGAGTTTACATCTCTGTCAACATAACTCAGTTTTTCATTTTTCAAAAGAATAAAACTTGGAAACTCAAGTTATGACTTTGTGCACTCGAGTCATGCGTTAAAGTTAGCAATTCAACACTTGAGTGTCTTTTGTTCAAGTTCATTTTTCAATATAACTCGCAACTCTATGTTTGTGAACAAATCTTCACAACTCGAGTTATAAAGACTTGAATTGAGTGAATGACTCAAGTCAGTAGTTTTTAGGCTCGAGTTATGCTTTGCGAGATTATCTTCTCTGTTTTAACTTTTGTTTCAAACAATTCTTTATAAGAAGATAATATTCTTGACTCGAGTGTTGAAAGATCAACTCGAGTCATCACTTGAGTCAATTAATGATTAGTTCGAGTTGTCATTTTTGCTTCAGTAAATCACCGTGTTTGTAAAGTTAAAATCATTGATTATGGTTTCATTACTTCTTATCATCACTCATTATTATTCCTAACTATATTTAATCAATGTATTAATAAGTTTCAGATGATTATATGGGTGATTAACTTATAGTGTGTAAGGAGGAGTATCTCGGTGAGAGATTCGGCTTCACAAGTGCTTGAGTGAACTTGTGCGATGGTAGATGCTTTTTTTTTTGGTGCCCGAATTAAACAAGAAGATAGTGGATTAAAAATCTTAAGTGGAGCTTGGGGACTAAACATAGGTCAAGGATTGGATCGAACCAAAATAAATCTCAGTTTGCATATTATCTTCTCTTTTCTCCTATATTTCCAGCATAATCATTTGAATGACTAACTGTTGGTTTACAACTCATTACTGTCATACATACTGCATTTACTGAGATGCAAAAATATTTTCAAAGCTCATAAGTTTTTTTGCATACACCCAATTCACCACCCTCTTGGGTTCAACCGGTTTTTACATAGTTGAGTCCCAAATATCCTTTGTTGTGAATGCTATGAGGTTATTTACACTAATGTCAATTATCATGGAGTTCAGGAGTCAAGCCATGACCACATTATTCTCAGCTAACCATGTCATGAATGTAGGATCCTCTGGTAAAGGCGTTGTAGGTGTTCCAGTGAACTATTTTTCCTTGTTCTTCCCACTGATGAACATTAACATGTTTTGAGGCCATTGTAAGTGGTTGTTGCCGTTAAAACGATTGATAAGTATATATTTTATAGTTAAATAAGTATAGATTTTGAGATATATTGGATTTAATTTATTAATATTAAATACTTATTTAACTATCTTTTATATATTTATCTATCTTTTAAGTAAATATAGGATAAAAGAATATTATAACAGAAAATCTATTAATATTCTATTTTATTTTGTAGGAGATATTATGTAATCTAAGAGAGGAGAAAATATAGAAAAGACAATAAGCATTATTATCGGGAAAAAAATTAAATTGAAAAGGATATAATATAATATATGGTTATATTATATTCAAATTCATCAATAAAGAATGAAAACAAAGGAACAAAAGCGTGTAACCATTGGAGGAAAAGACAAAACGAGATATATATCATATCATGCAATTCGGATAGAAAACGTGGACCCAAGCCAAGCATTATTTAAAGAGAAAGGGAGACCTAAAGAACGACATCATACGCAAATCATCGCACCGCAGACACAGGAAAAAGCCAAGACAGAAAGGACGCACGGACAACGCAGCTGAGCAAGAGGGGGTTTAGGTTATCTTCACCATCTCCACAGAAGAACTGTGGAGACGACGGAGAAAGTTTTCTTTCCTCGCTCTCTTTATTCTTTGAATCTGAATATTATCTTTATCTTTTTATTATGAATTTTATTAATGCTATGTGTGGCTAATTTTCTTTTGCAACCTAGGAGATCTATGAACTTGTTTGAGACTTAGAGATTATTCCTACGAATTATTTTTTGATTAATTTTATTTCAATTTATTTAATCTTGTCTTTATTGTTATTGCTTCTTGATTGGCCATCACTTAGCATGGTTTGAGGATTTAGGGTTGAACTTGGAAGAGAGAATCTTAAATTGACCGTTCGATTAAATAATGTGGAATTAGGGTTTTAATCTAATTTGTGTCTAGGATAGGCATATACCTAGAAGCTTCACATAATCAAATTAGGGTGAGTCCAATAAAAAACGCATCTTATTTAGTTGTGTGAGACATTACATAATTAATTAAGATAGGTATATAGATGGACCGGAAGACATTTATAGACATTAATACTCTAGATTAGCTGAGTCAGTTAAGTCCAAATTAATTTAGTAGGGATAAAATCTAGGAAACAAATAAGGGATTAGTGACTCTAGGTTGCTCGTTTAATTAGTGGTAGTTTGTTTATTTTAATTTTAGTTTTAATTTCTTTTCTCTTAATTAAATTCGATTTGGTTTGCTCAACTTAAACGAAATTGTAAAATTAATGCTTAACTGAAGTTTGTGGGATACTAAGTCTTCGTGGGAACGATACTTTACTTACTCTTTATTACTGATATGGCCCATGCACTTGCGGAGTCTATAGGCTATAAATTTTGCCCTATCAACGATGTGTAACATCCCTGAAGGATGAGATGAGTTAGCACCAATCGAACCCCTAAAATTTAGGGTGTCCAGCCTTTTTGAGCCATCACTAATCGATGTGGCTTGGCTTTGGTACCATGAAATAAATTGATAAATTATGCAGCAACTCTATATCTTTATTTATTAAGCAACTCTATATCTTTATTTATTAATCGTACATAATATTTATAAGATGATACAAATAAGAGTTTTGTCTAATTAAACCTAACAGAATATCTCTTATAATCAAGGAATATTCAAAATTCAAATAAAAACAATATAAAAGAATAATCTAATAATAATAAATAAATAATAAATAGGATAATTAACCTAACTCTAATTAAAATTAGGGTTTTAGCCATTATGGACCAAATAGGGTTCAACTTCCAACAATAATTTCAGCGTCGTTTTATAACAACGGCTTTTACTTTACAGATCTTTTAAGACTAAAGTTAAATAGAGTGATCTGATATTTTGCAAGGTTTTTAAAACCGGACCGGTCAGTAAACCGGTTAAGGTACTAGGTTAAGGGTCATGGGTCAAACCAAAGGTGTGGTGAGAAAATAAAGATTTTAGGTTATTAATATGAAATTATAAAAAAATAATTTTCTTTAATATAAAAATATCTTATTAACTAACAAAAGTAATATTATATATATATATATATATATATATATATATATATATATATATATTGTGTGAGCCAACTTCCACTCTCTTTGTTCTCTTCAAACTTTATTTGTATTTTTAATAATTATATGTAATTAGAGCAATTTAGATAGGTTGGAAAATGGGCATGTCATGTCAGAGCTAAAATAAAAAAGATTTCGAAAAAACAAATTTCCTTGGTTATAAAAAAAGTTATGCTAGGAGGACATTAAATTATGTCTGCAACACGTTATGCGTTATGTGAAGAGGTTATTATTACATAAAAAAATAAAAGATAAATTTCCTTTGTGTATAAAAAATAGTTGAAAGGTGGCATGCCTCTTCCCATTGGTTTTTCCTTGCTTTATCCAATGGATATTCGGAGGATAAATGGAAATTTTAGTGCATCTACTAGTGGGCACTTGGTTTTTCCAGTTCTGACTCCAGCACAGCGCATCAACCCCATCTTGCATCTACATCGCTATTTCAATCTCTCTTCTGTGAAGCTCTAATCTTCATCTTCTTCATTTTCTTCTTCTTATTGGTGGGTTGCTGTCTTCTTCTTCTTCTGGACACTGAGTTTCTGCCCAAGTCTTATTTTTGGGTTAGAAAGTGACGTTTTGAATTTTAAATCTCCAGGCCGTTGCTTCCATTTTTTAATCGGTCTCTAAATCTTTCACCTAAGAACACCTTCTACAACAAACATCTCCAGATCTCTTGCCTCCGTCGTCTACCTTCTTAGTTTCATCGGCATTCCACCCCTTTCTTCTCGTTTTCAAAGGCGAGTTTTTGAAACAAAAAAAAAAAAACTAAGACTCGAGCTTTTCAACTCGGCCGGTTCAGGCCGAGTTGACCGAGTTGACTCCGGGTCAACTCGAGACCCCCGGTTTCACCCCTAACTCGGACCGATTTTCCGGCCGGTTCGCCGGTTTCCGGTCCAGTCCGGGTTTTAAAAACCTTGATATTTTGAGTTTTGACCTTAATCATGGCCACACAGATTAACGCCGTCCACTTTTTGAGTTTTTTCAGATGGGGCAAACAGCAGGAAATTGAATCAACAACTGAACAAGAACACTTGGCCTGTTTGGAGTGAACGTTTTTGGAGCATTAGGAGCATCTGCGTTAAAGTTAATTTGCTGTGGAGAAATAGCCCAACACTCTGTGTTTGGGTTTTTTTTTTTTGCTCAAAACTCGTGTTTGGGTTAGCTTTAGGGTTAATGGACTTTTCCCAAAAACGCAGGTTTAACTGAACGCTCCAATTTGGAGCGGGTTCTCATTAGGTGCTATTCCCTCTAATTAAAGGGATGAGGAATTTTTTTTAATATATTCTATTTATATAGATTAGATTATATGATGCATCTTGATTTTTTTTTTACACCTAGTTTATCAAATTAATTAATTTCCAGGATATTGGATTACGGGAAAAAAAAATGAATGCGGGACTGAAAATTAATTAATTTGAGATACTGGGTGTAAAAAAATTTTTTTCAAGATGTAGGATATAATCTAATCTAAATAAATAGAATATATAAAAAATTTATTTAAAAAAATTCCTAATCCCTCTAATTAGCGGGAATAGCACCTAAGAAGTACATAAGAGAATAGCACCTAAGAAGCACATAAGAGAATAGCACCTAATGTGAACTCATTTGGAGCTTATCTCCTGACGCAACACTCTGCGAAAAAGTTCTCTCGCCCTCGTGTCCTCGTCCTCGTCTCATCCACTCAGAGATTCCTCCAGAATGCAGGCTCGTCTCCTCCTCTCAAGCCTTGTCTCGTCCCGTCGTCGCGCAGAGCTGAAGCTCAAAGCTTAGATCTGAAAAGCTCAAAAGTTCACAAGCATGATGCTTTTTCTTTCATCGGAAGATGGTCGAAACTCTGGGGATGATTATTGGAACCTGAAAAATCTTGTAGTGGAATGCGTGTGGGGCGATCTCAACTCTTTGTAACTCTCCGGTCACCTTGTGGGTTCTCCTCCGTTCGCAATTTTTCTCCAATAATCATTAAAACTTCCTCAATCTCACTCAGTCCAGGACTGCGTCTCTTCCAATTAGCACTTTCATCTGGTATATGTGGACTAAGTGACATATTTTCGTTCTCACTTTGAAGCTTATACTCTTAACGTACTACTATTCTTTAAGGGATTCTAATTTACTTTTTTTTTTCTTTGCTATGACAAGATTAGTGGATTATTGGTGCTGTGATTCTTAATAGTTGGGGGTTTTTTTTTATTGAAAAGGGCTTTGGGATGGTCATGATCGTTTTGGGTGGAAGATTCATTTTTTTTTTTTGTTTCCTGGAGAGTAAGGATGGTTCCACGCTGATATACAGCTTTGTAGGGGTTCACCACCTCAGCCAATTAAAGAATTATAAATTTACTGATATGAACCTACCATTACTGTTTATTAATTTTTCAAATAATCATTTAACTTTTTTTTTTTTAAATTAAAATTTTTATATTAAATTATCTCAATATATACAACTAATATGTATATGTAAAATTTAATATGATTCATATCCTTTTTAGTCATTTATATCTCAATTGACTTTTGAAATTATAATCCAAACATTGATCAGTTTAGAAAAAAGTCATTTTTGCAAAAAGCCAAACGGGCAATACAAACACAAATCACATTTATAACTTAATTTTTTTTTTTACCGGGCTATTATAAAAGTCAGATAGCTTTTAAATCACCGCTCCTACCGCTAACCCAAACAAACCCACTGTCTCCTCACAAAGCTCTCTGTTTTTAGTCGGACATACTAGGCAAAAAAGAAAAATAAGATGTTACTCTATTTCCATTCCGTACAAAAACTATAAATAATTAAAATGTACAGAAATAAGTATTAGAGTTTAGAACTAAAAATGAAGGGAACCAGTTTCCCTTTCCCGCTCGGCGGTGGGACGAGCGCCTGGGAGCTCTGTGGACCGTCCATATTTATGTATTTTTTTTATAGTTTTTTTTTTAATTCTGAAGTTATTTTTTAAAAATCAGTTAATATCTTGAAATATTTTTTTTATCGGTTATAAGACTCGAAATATTTTTTAAAGATCAAAAAAATATTTTAAGATGTCTTAAAAAGATCTTCAAAGATAATGATCGCTTTTTTTTAAATACGTCAAGATCTTCAAATACCTATTTTTGTACCATTACCACTACCCAAAAATAATTTTTAAGGCACTTAAAATAATTTTTTAAAATCATGAAGTATTTTTCAATGATAATGATCAAGACTGCGAATTATTATTTTAGTATTCAGTCTCATGAAAAAATATTTAAGATCATGAAATATTTTTTCATGATCTTAAAAAAATATTTCAAAGATAATCGACTAAGACTTAAAAAAAAAAATCAGGATACTAACTGGTTCTTAAAATACAACTTCAATATTTTTTTTAAAAAAAAAAAAAAAAACTATAAAAAAACATAAATAATGACGGTCCAGATCATCTCTAGGGGAGATCTGGACCGGCCAGATCTCCCAGGTGCTCTTCGCCAAAGGAAGCAGATCTGTTTGATAGGCAGAAAACAGATTATATTTAAACAAAAGCTCCCATAGGTATAGATATTGATGACATTTATACAAGGAATATAAACAATGTAAAGCGCAGGAGCTACATTCCCCAATACAATTCCGTGAATTAATGTATTAAACATTAACTTGCTGAAAATGAAATCAAACAGGGGGAAAACAAAAAAACAGAGCAAAAGACATGAAATACGAAGCTCTGGCAAGTCATATGACCTAAGGCCTTAACGACCTTCAGAGAGATGTGATTCAGCTACTGAACATTGAGAGGACGACTTGTCAACAAAATATGGAAGAGACGACGTTGTAGAGTCAAAAAATCCAAGGCGATTACCAAATGACAACGCTGGAGAAACAGAACATAAACATAAAGATGATGATATGTCAGGTAAAGGAACTTCTTGATTCAGATATTGCACTACTTGACGCATTCTTGGCCGACTCTCTGGTTGGAAATTTGAACACAAAAGCCCCAGTTTCAATACTAATTCCACCTCCTCAGCTATATACTCTGTTCCTAAATTGGCATCCTTTGCTTCAATAATCTCACCCCTGTTCCATAACCCATAAACCATATCTACTAAAATCACACTCTCTTCTTCATTTACTTGCTCTATGGGCCTTCTTCCACACGCAACCTCAAGCAAAAAGGCACCAAAAGCAAAAACATCTGACCTTGTTGTGGCTCTCCCTGTTCTTGTATGCTCTGGTGCTATATAACCCAATGTTCCGACCACATGTGTAGTTTGAGGATCACCGCCATGGTCGTATAGTCTTGCAAGACCAAAATCTCCTAATCTTCCATTTAATTCTGAATCTAAGAGGACATTACTTGCTTTAATGTCTCTGTGGATCACCACCTTTTCGCATTCTTCATGCAGATAGCACAATCCTGAAGCTACTCCTTTGATGATATTGAATCTTTGTGTCCAATTCAATGTCACGCTTGGCTGGTTATGGAGATATTTATCTAAACTTCCATTTGGCATGAAATCATAGACTAGAATAAGCTCCCCTTTTCGCCTACAATATCCCAAAAGAGGTACAAGGTTTCGATGGCGAAAACGACCGATACTAACGATTTCTGCAACAAATTCTCTCATGCCTTGTTGAGATTCATGTGAAACTTTCTTCACAGCAACCTCAAGTTTTGAAGTTGGGATTGTTCCTTTGTAGACTCTTCCAAATCCACCTCTTCCCAGAAGTTCTTTGTCTTTGAATCCCTTTGTGGCAATGTAGAGATCCTTGTATCTGAACCTGTTAGCGCCCTAGTCTTGTTCCCACTCTTCTTTAAACTCAGAAAACTTAATTTTCCTATATATGTAATAAACTACAGATGAAGCCACCAGAGAAATCACACAAAGTGAGAGTAAAGGGAACCCAATTGGCAACATCATAGACTCTTTTCTTCCACCAAGCCGTGGTAGCTTTGGGAGTTTAGAGATAACTAGGTTTTGAGCCATCCCATTGAGCTTGAAGCTCCAACCAAGAACATAATGAGAAGTTAACACGGACCCAGTGGAGGATGAGAATCCCACATAACTAAGATTGTCTAGAATCTGAGAAAGATCCTGGTACAATGTTAACAATGGAGTTTCGGGTTTGTTAACATTTATTGGAGCCAGTGTGACACTAATTTGCTTCTTTCCTCCATTATAGTCCACCCAAACCTGCATCGGAAGGCCACTCATGAGAGTCAAATTCTGAAACTGAGACCTGTTAATATAATATCCTGCAGCAGCAGATTTAGTTGACTTCAAGCTATTAATGTCGATTCCGACATGGTTATCATTGATATCATCAAACTCGCTACTTTGGATGGTGTCAAGTTCTACGGCAAAAACATGGTTTGTACGGTTGCCATTATTGGTTCAATTGAAGAGACCTAAGTACTGACTGGGTAAAGCACCCGGAAGTGCTTTTGCTGGGGAAATTACAAAAGCGATTCCATGACCACTCAGAGTTCTGTATTCAGGTCTAATGGCGAAAACAAAAGTGGTAGAGAAAGAAGAAGAATCACTGAAAGCTATTGGATTGGGGTAGAAAGCATGACCTTTCTCTTTCCAGGTTTCGTTGGTGAGTTGGAGTAAGCCATTGGAAGTGATCTGAGAAATACCATCCATGGTTAAATTAGCTGATTGGAACCCATTATTGAAAATGAAGCTCGTATCTTCACCACTCACTTGAATCGTTGATATCACCAACACCAACAGCATCATCGCCATCAATTTCTTCATCACAGACATGGCTGCTGATAGTTAGCTCACACAGAATTACAAGTTATTCTGTACTTCGAACCTTTAATGGATGAAGCTCTAATGCCAACAAAAGAATGGACCCGCGTTTGCGTCCTGTTAGCTTGGGGGTGTAGATTAATCCAATTTGAACAGGGAATTACAAATAGGTCCAAAGTAAAGAAATTAATTACTGAGAAGTCCTGATATTCCTGATCACCAGTAAGGTGTTGATATTTCTACTACTCAAACTTGACATTGTGTGCCGTACCGTTGTTATTGGAACTTATAAATAATTAAGTCTCTTAATAGAATCCCCATTTTAATACTTTCTCGGTAATACAAATAGTTGATTTTATTTTTAAATATAAGATATAACTTTCATTTTTATCAAACTTTTTCTAATATATCATTGTTATCATTGTTGATGCTCACTCAATAATAATTAAGGGAGAGAATTAGGGAATTAAAAGGAATATGGTAGGGTATTTTAGAAAGAAGATATCATATAAACAAACTTTTTAAAAAAAATTTCTTAACTTGATCAAATTAAATAAATATATCTTATAAGAATTGAAATTGCACGAAAAGATATTTTAAATTATTGGGCTAAAATAATTTAAAATATTGGATATATCTCTAAAAATAATTTAGGAAGTGAATATAAATTAATTAGGGAAAATGACAAATCCAGGAACATAAAAAATATCAAAAAATTCTCAACCCAAAATCACATATAAAATATAACATTTCTTGTTATGAATATAATTTTTTTGTTGTGAATTCCAAGTTTTTTTTTTTTGTGTGAATATATAACACTTGTTATGAATTTAACTTCTTCTTTTTTTTTAATTGTGAATGGTATACTTCAGACGCTTTAGAGGCGCGAGTTTGAATAAACAAAATCCAGGGTATTTAAATTTTGTTATAAATATAAAGATTTGTGAATGATGATGTTTTTAATTTGTTGTGTATAAGACTTCCTATTGTCAATACAAATAATATCAAAATCACATATAAAATATAACATTTCTTGTTATGAATATAATTTTTTCATTTGTGAATTGCCAAGTTTTTTTGTGTGTGTGAATATAACACTTCCATTATGAATTTAAACTTTTTTTTTTAATTGTGAATGGCATAATGACGCTTTAGAGCGCGAAATAAAAACAAAATCCAGGGTATTTAAATTTTGTTATAAATATAAGATTTCATTTGTGAATGATCATGTTTTTAATTTGTTGTGTATAGCACTTCCTATTGTCAATACAAATAATATCAAAAAATTCCCTAAAAACTTTTTTGATATATGATTTTGGGTTGGAACTTTTTATTTTATTTTATTTTTTTAGACTTTTTTTTAGACCTCACTCTCATTTTCCCAGAACATTCATACAAAGTGATGATGAGCCGCCTAGAATTGACAATTCAGCTCCGTCCCAATCATACAAGCAAACAAATACAGACAAATCCAGAGACTGACTAGGTCTTTTATTCCTCCATGAGACATTTTATAAGCAAGGCTTATCTTTATTACGAAACGAATTCGTGGTTAATATTAATTAAAAATAATAAATTTATAAAAAAAATATCATTTTTTTAAATATGTTTTTATTTATAAAAAGAGCATAAGAGAAAATAAGAGTATAAAATATGAAAGAAAATATATAATAAATGATTAAATAAAAATAATAATAATGAATGTATGATAATTAATATAAATATATGTATTTAATAGAGGTATAAAATAAAGAATAGTTTAAATTTTGACGGGAAAAAATATTTATAAAGAAGAATAACACCCACAAGACATGGCGGTGACTTAGTTGACTGGCAGAAACGATGACAATAATTATATACAGTTGGGTGGCACTATAAGGACGAAGACTCCTTCTTGACTTGAGGGTAACTCATCATAATCTCTAAACTATCTTTTTTTTTTTTTTTTTTTTTTTTTTTTCTAAAAACAAATAATTTTTACTTAAAATTTATCATTTGAAAATTTTAATTACAAACCATATTTTAAATCTAATTTGGACGGTCCAAATATAATGAGTTTAGACGCTTATCACTTTCTTACTAACCAAAAAGTTAACATTTTTTTCTTATATATTTCTCAAATCCTATCTTATAAATCACTATTTATAAATCACTTCTAACATCTTTCATATAGGCGAAAAGACTTAAATTTCATTAACTTTATCTTAAAATTTAATAATTTTTTAAATTTATTATTATATATATATTGCAACCCTTGAGAGTAAATTCAATATAATAAATGAGTGGTAAAATTGTACATTCATATGAAAATTTTCTCTTTTTCTCCTATAAATAAGGACCAAAAATATTCTTTTATCTCTTTTATAAATAGAAGCGGGGGAGTATGTTCTTTTAGAAAATGTAATTATCTTCTTATATTGCTATCTTATTAAATTTTAATATTAATTTAGTTATTTTTTATAAATACAGATCTAAAAAGAGAGTTCATCCAAAAAAAAAAAAAAAAAAATCATCTTACTAATAAGCGAATTTATATTTATAAACCCCACTTTTTTGAAGCTATATGGAACTCATAACACTATATATATATATATATATATATATATATATATATAATTTTCTTCGTGACATTAGTAGTAATGTAAAACTCACGGCACTATCCAATATAAAAAAGTAAAGTTGATGTTCGTTTCATGTTGTAAACAAAAATATAGCTTCTATAAAAAAGGTAAATAATTAAATGAGAAATTTTTAGTAAGTTATTAAGTGATTTTTTATTTTTTTTGGGTGGGGGGGGGGAATAAAAATTATACATCAGACCGTATTAGTAATTTTCGAAAAGTTATGAATTTGGACGTCATTTCAAGTGTGGAATTCTGGGCAGATCAAACGGAGAGACGTCTTTGTTGAAAGAGAATCAATGAAAAATATGGATTGAATCAATCAAGAATGAACCAGGAGGTTAAAATAAAATATCATCATCTTGTAGCCCAATTAACATCAAACAATTTTATTAAGATCCTTTTAAATATGAGGCTGAGTTACGTTGGAGCTTTATGTAAATAATATAATCTGCATGTAAATTATAAATAAAACAAGAGAGGGGAGTATAATTTGTAGTATTGGGGAGAAATATTATTCTTGATTTCTAAAAATATATTTTAAAATTATTTTCAACAAAAATATGGCTCTTATGATCTCTTTCTCTATTTTCTTCAGCACATAGAAAGTCCGTTCGGTGGTGTGCATGGCCACAGTTCATATGAAGGTTGAAGGAATTGCTAATGCTCTCTCCGTCCTTAATTATAAATTTCAAATATCTAATTTGTGTTTATTAAGAAAATGGTTAAAATAGTGAAGATCAATATAAATATGTATGTTTTTTCTTCAACTATGCTGTTATTTATAAAAAAGATAAGTGAGAAAAATAGTAAATATAATAAATATAGTTAAGAGGTAAAGTTGAAAAAAGCACGATAAATATATTGACTAACCTAAAATAAAGTTTATATTTTAAGACAAGTTCATTTACAAATTTAAAGCTTCTACATAGATGTTGGAAACAATTACGGACATGGGGGGTGGACCCCCCTTTTTTAAAAAAAAAAATAAAGATTAGTACCACAACCTTTCATCTAGAGCCAAATAGGAAGTTTGGGAAAATGCTCGAGAATAATAAGTCAACTGGAAAGGAGAAGAAAGCTGCTTCAGGTTCAAGGTTTGATGTGTTGCAAGAGGTGAAAGATCCTACCTATTTGAAAGGGGTGGATCGACTCAAAAAGACTGAAATAACTACGTCTACATGGAGAAGGAAAGAGGGTGAACCCCTACCTTCCATAAAGGAAGGAGGCATGTGTCTAAAGAGAGAATAGAATCATCTAAAGAGAGCGGAAATAAGGAAGATGTGGTCAACCACATTGAAAAGGAAAAGTTGATTCTTGACGCGGATGGGAAATGTCCTTTGGTGATTGAGGAGCCTCCACTAGAGCCTTCTGCGAAGGGAGAAAAGGAAGAGGAAAAGGAAGTGAAGGTGATGAAAGTGAAAGAAAAAGAGGGCAAGCCATCCAATGTTCTCGTGGGACAATCGAGTCATTCTACTCACGACTACAATCTAAGGCCCAACGGTTTATCCTCTCGTGCGTAATAAGAAGAAAGCAGCTAGGGCACACAATGTTGTCTTTGGATCCACCAAGGCAATTGAAACCTCGAAATCCAGGGAAACGAAGGAGCATGCGGGGAAAAAAGAAGACTAGTGAAGAGAAGGAAATAGTGCATGCAACCCCGACATCGCGAACTCTTCTACCAAAAATGGGAAGAATGATGATGTTGATAAAGGAATTGAAGACCAAATAGGTTGTGCCGTCATCTCTATCTCCGCCGAGTTGATCGATCATATTGCGAGATGAGGCAGATTTTATGGAGGGCAACAATCTTTCGTTGCGAAACCCGATTTGATCTTGGACGGGAGCTAGACGTCGGGCAGGCCAGGTAAGTCTTTGCTTCCCTTCTTTTAAGTATATCTATTTAATGATTATAGCCTCATGGAACTGTAGGGGAGCCGGTAAACGGACCTTCCCAATTGATGTTAAAGATATTGTCAGAAAATATAACATTGATATTCTACGCTTCTCCGGAGCCTCGTATTAGTGGCACTAGAGCTGATATTATTTGTCGTAAGCTTGATTTTAGCAATTGGATTCGTGTGGAATCTAGTGGGTTTTCTGGGGGTATCTGGCTACTGTGGGACAAGGACATTTTTGATATTACATATATATCATCTTCCACCCAAATGCTCCACTGTCAAGTTTGTAATCGGGTAAGTAACCTTTCGTGCTTTATCACTTTGGTTTATGGTGAAACTAACTCTATTGTGGCATATATTATGGGACTCCCTCCGTCATTTAGCCAATAGCTCTACCCTTCCTTGGTTAGTCCTTGGCGATTTTAATGCATATCTATCCCCATCGGACAAATTGGGAGGGCGGTCCCTTCATGGACCTCAATGCATTCGGTTGTAGATTGTATTGATGATACGGGACTTATTGAAGCTAGGTTTCAAGGGAGAAGTTTACTTGGGAAAAGAGGGCTGAAGGAAAGATTGGATTGAGTCTTCACCAACTTCTCTTGGCTTTCCGCTTACCAAACTCCACCGTCCGTCATGAGCTAAAATTTAAATCGATCATAGGATTGTGGTTGTCAATTCCAACCTCTCTCCCGTTGCTACCGTTTTAAATCCTTCTCTTATCGATTGCTTGGTCCCTTGAGAACGATTTCAAAGATATTACATTGAAGCCTGGCGGGATAATAATTGGCTAGATGGTCTTCACAACTTTAGAGAATCAGCTCTGGAATGGAATGAGAATCGTGTGGGTAACTTCACCAGCAAGAAAAAAAAGTTGATGAGGCGCTTAGAGGGCATTGACAAAAGCAGGAATATGAATCTCCAAACTGGTTTATTTCGTTTAGAAAGAAAGCTTTGGGAAGAATACCATAAGGTGGCAACTCGGGGAAGAAATTGTCTCGTTCCAAAAATCCAGTAAGTAAATGGGGGTGGTGACGAGAAATACAAGGTTTTCCATGCCTCAACCATGGTTAAACGGAAGAAGCGAGAATTGAGTTTGTAAAAAACGATGAAGGGGTTTGGATTGATGATCATGACACTTTGAAATTGATAACCCATGATTTCTTCAAAAACTTATATACTAGGGATGCATCGTGAGAGATCTGAGGGATGGTGTTCTAACTTTCCTTCCATTGTGAGAATATGCTTCACTTTACGTCTAAAAATGTTTGCAAAGTCGAGATAAAAATGCAGCCTTTGCCATTGGAGCTTTTAAAGCCCCGGTCCCGATGGTCTTCAAGCTCACTTTTTCCATTCTCGGTGACTCGTTATAGGTGATAAAATATGTGACTTCATTGAAGATTGTTTTAACAATCCCTCTAAGCTGTCTAGCATAAATCATTCCAAAGTTGTTCTTATTCCAAAGGTTGATAATCCAACTACGTTGAAGGAATTTCGTCCTATCTCCCTTTGCAATGTGAGCTTCAAAATCATTACTAAGCTCCTTGCTAATAGGTTAAAGGGAATCATGCCCCATCTTATTAGTCAAGAGCGGTGTAGTTTTATTGCTAATAGATCTAGTTTGTGATAATATCCTTATTGCTCAAGAAATTATCCATTCCATGAGGATGAGCGGGAGGAAGAAAGGTTTTGTGGCAATCAAAATTGACATGGAGAAAGCTTTCGACATGTTAGATGGGGGTTTATCGAAATACCCTAGAATGTATTAATTTGGAGAACAACCTCATTGATCTCATCATGGCTCCGTATCTCTACTACAACTATGTCTATCCTTTGGAATGGGGATGAAACCCCGAGCTTTAACCCTTCTAGAGGAGTCAGACAGGGTGATCCCCTGAGCCCATATATTTTTGTTCTTTGCATGGAGCGCCTGGGCCATTTAATTAAAGCCGAATGTAAAGGGCGTAGGTGGAAACCCTTTCTTTTCAAGCGAGGTAGCCCACACATCTCCCACCTTTTCTTTGCCGATGACCTCATTCTCTTCACAGAAGCTTCTAGTGATCAAATGATTGAAGTCCGAAGAGTCATACAAAGCTGCGCGAAGTCTCGGGGCACATAATCAACCTTGACAAATCACGAATGTTTCCGCTCCAAAAAAATCAACTTCAATAGGGCTCTCGAGCTAAGCCATCTCCTTGGGATTGGGATTCTTTGCCGACCTAGGTAAATATTTGGGTGTTCCAATCATCCACAAAAGAGTTTCTCATGCTACCTATAACCCTATTGTGCTAAGAGCCGGGGAAAAAGTTGTCCTCGTGGAAAAGCAAATTTTTGACTATGGCAGGACGTTCAGTTCTTATCAAGTCTGTATTATCTTCTCTACCTAGCCACTGCATGCAATCATCTCTCCTCCCAATTTGTACTATTAGAGAAATTGAGCGAATTTCCAGAAATTTCCTTTGGTCTCAGGAAGATGACGTGAGAAAAATGCATCTTATTGCTTGGAATAAAATTACACAAGCAAAGAAACAAGGGGGTCTGGGTTTCAAAAATCTTCGCCGTCAGAATAAAGCTTTTATTATGAAACTTTGCTGGAGTCTTTTAACAAAAAAAGATGCCCTCTGGGTCCAATGTTTGTGGTCCAAATATAATTGTGGCAACTTGTATCTGCCTAATATCTCCAGAAAGAAAAACTATTCCTCTGCTTGGAAAGCGATTGTCGAAGTTTGGGATAAGTTTCTCAGCGGTGTGGGTAGAAAGGTCAATAACGGGGCGGGTACCAAGTTCGGACTGACCTTTGGCTCCTCTTCATCAACCCATCATCTCCTTTATTCGCATCCTTCCTCTATCAACGTAGAGGAGACGGTTAGGGATCACCTCTTGTCTAATGGACGGTGGGACTACCACGAGATGGTTTGGAGTTTTACCTCGGGATATTACTAATTTCATTCTACAATCGAATCCTCCCTCCAACAATTCCCGAATTGTTTTACCCGGGAAGCTGCTAAGGATGGGGGTTTCTACGTAAAATCAGCCTACCATTTTTCTCCGACAACGTTGATGCAAGCACTAATAACTTCGGGCCCAAGTGTGGAAATGGCATGTTCTGAAAAAAATTAAATACTTTATGTGGCAAGTTGGTCATGAGAGACTTGTCACCAACTCTCTTCGGGCGAGGAGGGGCCTCACTAACAATAACGGTTGCCCTTTTTCAATGCAATAGTGAGGAAAGTGTGATCCACATAATTCGAGATTGTGAGCGTGCGAGGAAGTTTATGGAAACTTATTTTAAAACCTAACTATTTCTCTCGGTTTTTCTCGCGGCTTGCGGTATGGCTCAATTGGAATACCAAGCATAACCCGTGCAGCGGGAGATTTATGAACTTCTCATGGGCGAGAACCTTTAGCCTAGGATGCTGGATTCTTTGGTCCACCGAGATGTAAATTTCTTTTTCGAGGGGGAACGACCACGGAAACAAGGGAGATGTTACACACGGCGCAACTATCTACTCATGGAGAATGGAGCGAATCAAAAGCTAAACCACAAGATTTTCCAACGGACAAGATAGACGAGGAATCTTGGACACCCCTCCCGAGAATACCTTGTTCGCATCGATGTGGACGGATCGGTGCTTCAACAACATAAAGCTGCGTGTGGGGGAGTACTACGGAATTCTAAAGGGGAATGGTTGATGGGCTTCTATAAACCCCTTGGCTTACTTTTCGTCATTGTTTTGAAATTTATGCTATCATGACGATAGGGTTGCAGATTGGTCTTCGAGATGGGATTACGAGCATCGTCATTTACTCCGACTCTCTTGATGTCGTCAATATCCTTATGAGAGATTGCCCCGCCGATCATCCTTTGAAAGACATTATTGGGGAGACTCGTGACCTTTTGTTCCGAGACGGGACGTGGAGCTTCATCATACTCCAAGAGAAAACATCTCTTTGTCGATTATATGGCCAAGCAAGGCCACGGTGTTACCATTGGTGCCGATATGGCCATGATTCCAACTATCCGAGAGAGCCGCCCTAGATATGGTTTTGAAGGATCAAGAATCCATGTCATTCATAGTTTCCTTCTTTCTTTTGTAATGCGCAGGGCTGAGTCTTATAATCTAGCTCGTATTTCTCACTTTCAAACACAAGCGTTTAGTTTGCTTTCATATATGTTTAAAACAAAAAGTAAAGAATATAATAATAAAGGGGTGGAGCCCACAACCTTTAATATATCTCCAACCCTATTTGTTTTCACTTTTCCGAAAATCACCTTCATCTCTTCTATCTATCGCTCACGGTTCATCCTGTCATCCGCCATTTTTTTCAACAACTTATGACATTTTGAAAATCAATGTACTCAAAATCACTTATTTTCATTAAATTTCTTTCATAAAATTTATTATACGTGATTTTATATTTCTAATGATACTACTTTTATTCTGATTAAAGAATATTTTAGGGTTAGAATTGGGAATATAAATGATGACTAATGGTTGATTTTTAATATGAATACAATTATAGATGAGTTTAACAATATGAAAACACATAGAGTAAGAGTTAAGTGAAGTAATCTTCATTTCTATGATAAATCTTTCAATTTTTGTATATTAGATTTGTATCGCATGTATTTAAGTACTTTTATTTATGATGTAACATTTTTTATTATTTTTTCCCCCGTTAGTCAAATTCCTAGGTCCGCCCTTGGAAAGGAGGGAATAGTTGTATTGCCTAATGATATTGTTCTGTGTAAGAACAACAGATGTCTAGCCAATGGGCTAGTATATTAATATTGGATCAGATAGTCTCTCCAATATATTTATAAGGCAGATACCAAAGAGATGATGACTACACCAAAATATCTATGAGGAAGATACTGAGGAGAATGTTGGATCACTGTGCGCACGTATATTGCGTTTAACCAAAAAGGGGTAGGTGTGTATACAATAAGGCTGAATAGTAAATGAGGATGAATAAAGAGTGTGTACATTTTAGGTTAACCTCATATTTATAGATATCACCTTAGGGTTTGGACCTTGGGTTTTATGCGCCTCCTGGCCCATGCATCAGCCGCTACACCTTAAAGTTGAGGCCCTTGATTAGGAAATCCTTTGATTATAGGCTGATTGAGATCCTTCTTCATCGTGGGCAGATTTTGATAGAAATTGCCCCTTGTTGGGCAACTTTGTATATGGGCCTAATACGGCCCGTAACAGATACATTTATATGCTGGTAATATTATTGATTTACTCTTAGTACCTATTATTCTAATTAGGTTCATAATCATACAGATAGACGAAGAGATACAAGTTTTTATAGGTTTCGCTTTCCACATGTGAAGTGAGGCCCACCATATCTCAATTTAATTCTATTTTCAACTATGAGCACTTGGACTTGGAGAGGGAAAAAAAAAAACTGGGAGACTTTGACCAAGTCAACCATTCCCCACGAGACAAACATAATTAAAAACTTATATTCCATAATTGATGCATGTTACTAACTGATCCAAGTTTTATGCTTTTATTTGAAATAATTCGTAATATTGGATGAAAATTTTATATACAAATCATTATAATTTATATATATATACACACACATTACAAAAATTTAGTCTTTTATATTTATATCAAATTTTATTTTAATCTTTTAAGTTTATAAAGTGGATTTTTAATCTCTAAATCTTAATACCTTAATCTTATTAATTGAAAACGTTGACTCGGCAATTGACTCAACAAATAAAATACTGACTGAATAAGTGACTGTGTAATTAAATATTTTAATATAACATATTTCTATTTTAAATCATGTAAACTAAAAAAAATTAAAAACACAAATTGTTCAACGGTTTCGCAGTCATCTCTGCGACTGCGAACATCTCTCTCTGTTGAAATCAATTGCATGCTTTCTCTATCTCTTTTTTCTACTCTGGAACTTTCTCTACTGCTAGGGTATATGTGACATTTCCACCCAAAGTGTGTTATCAATCTCACCAATTTATTTCATCAGCCTATCACGATAATTCGAGCAGTTGTTCCTGTGTGCACATCCAAGTTTTGTTCTAATTTCAATTTACACTATTTAAAACAAAAATTATTACAGTATACTAAAAGATTTGATTGCACAGCCACCATTCAATCAACATTTAATTGCATACTCACTCGCTGAGTCAACATTTTCGGTTAATCTCGGTGTTAAGATTTAGAGATTAAAAATATATTTTATAAACTTAAATGATTAAAATAAAACTTGATAAAACATCAGATGTTTATTTTAGCCAAAAGTAATGGACTGATATTATTAAAAAAAAAAAAAAAGGCAGCGCCTAACACAAACTTTTTTAAAAAAAGGATTAACTTAAATTATTTTTCAAGAAATTATTCCCTAGTTATATCAAAATATTTGTGGATCAATCAAAGTGCTTTTAAACTAATCAAATATAAAATAAAAACCCATAGTGTATTTTAAAAATTAAGATACCTAAACCGATAAAAAAAACATTAAGAACAACAAGAAGCAAAAAAGAGAGAGAGGAAATTAATATGTATGTATTAAGTTAACTAAATAAATTTAGTAAATAATTTAAAATATTTGATAACTATTAATTATAAAATTTAAAATCAAAAATTTAAATAGTAATATTTAATTCAAAAAAATTGTAAACTATAATTTTTTTTTTTTACTTTTGAATCAAATTTAAAAGCAAAAATCACTTAAAAAAAGAACTTTACAAATACTAAAGGTAGAATGATGTTTCAAATATTTATAATATCATATAAGTTTAAGTGTTTGATTTATCTTTTCTAAAATTAAATTGAAATTACATTAATGTCCCTTTTGTTAGTATTTAGGTGTCCTAGAGACAATCTATAAAGACAGATCAGCACCATTTCTTCGTTGTAGTATTTCATTATTAATAAATGAGCATATTTTATCTTTATCATATTTATGTCTCGCCTTTATTTTAAGGTAAATATGTGTTTGAAAATAAAAGCCCTAGGAATAGAACATGTGTTATTCTTGAGGATCAATGATAGAGATCATGATCATGAGGACTCGAGAACACTGAATATTTTTTGCCTAAAACTTGTTCCTTGTCTTGAATCACCAAGAAAGGGCATTAATGATCTCAATAAGACTAGTACGACATCATCTACTTGTATAGAGATACAAGGTAGGGACCTCATGGAATACAGGCATGGAGATGTCTTAGGTGATGTCGTGGGTGGATCTGTTGGAGAACAGATAGCACTGAACTCACCCGCCGAGAGACTCCACAAAGATTCATTGTAGAGAGTATCATTGGATATGTAAAGTCTCTCATCGTTTGGTAGTGCGGATCGTCTTGGACTTAAGAATGTCATCAAACACTATGTCCTAGGGTTATACTTTGACCGTACAACTTTATCCACCTGAAAATGGGGAGAACAGTGTACTCTTGGGTGTAACTCGAATATATGAGTATAGATGGACATGCTGAGAGGACTCACAGTTCCCTACAAGGGATTAGTCATTCACAAGACCGGTAGAACTTGGATAACTTCTAATTAACTCGGGAGTCTATACGCACAGCAAGTGATCATGAAGAGTCATGATCCGTTATAAAGTTAATATAAGAAGATTCCTAGTTTTGTGAAACAGCTACATTTAGTCAATTAAGAGAGATGATACTCTATCTTTGCTCTCAACTAAATGTGAATGACGATGTGGAGGATGATGCCTACACGGTATCAAGGTAGATCACTTGATCAACTCAATTAGTTCTGGGGCCGCAGAGCATTGCTAGTGTCTTATGAGGTCATTAAATAAATTGAGCCCGTTAAAGGGGTTTTAATTGATCCAAGTTTATTTATGTCAGTGACTAATTGGGCCTAATGGGTCACACACAAAGGTTATTCCCGATTGTTTAAGATTTGTGAACTTGTGCCAATAATTGTTATTGGGCTTTATCAAGAGTAAATGTGTAATTGGGTTAGAGTGAGACTCCAAATCCAATAAGGAAAAAAATGACATCATATATGGTGTCCCAGTGGGAAATTAGTTTCTCCACAAAAGGGCCCAAATGTGCCGAAAGACCCAGCGGGGTCTTAGGCCAAGTTGAATTTGGAATTCGAATTTTGAATTTAAGTTTAAAAATTTGAATTTGAATTCAAAATGTTAGGTTATAAAATATAATTTTGAATTATCTAATACACACACACACACATAAAGATCAAATAATGATTGGATGAAGATAGGAGAAATAATAAATGGGGATTGATTTAAAATGATTTTGAATTTTAGTTTAAGAGATGAATGTGATTCATCATCTTAAATTATTATTCAATCAAGATATGAATTTAATTCATTATTATTTGGATTTTCCAAATCAAGTTTGGATTAGGCCTTTCTTGTGAGCACTTAAATTAGTGTTATACTCTTATAAAATGCTGAAATTTTATGTGTCATTTTTATGGACGTTTTTTTTTTGAAGAAAAAGGAAATAAATGTGATCCATCTTCTTAAATGATTGATTCAATCAATCAATCAAGATATGAATATGATTCATCATCTTAAATTTAATCAATCAATCACGATATGAATTTAATTCATTGTGATTTGAATTTTCCAATTCAAGCTTGACTTGGGCCTTTCTTGTGAGTATTGAAATTATGGTTAGATTCTTATAAAGTGCTGATTTTTTGTGTGCCTTGGACTTGCACGCTTTTCTAGGAGAAAACAAGATACTTTATGCTCTCTAAATTTTGGTCTTCACCAAGATTTAGTGAGAAAAGGGCGCCATCCAAGAAATGCAAGGTTTCAACGATCTTACTTCTCCTATCTTTAACCTAATTCCAAGAAACCACTATTTTCTTGAAAAGAGTAAAACCCAAGGAAATCAAACCTTAACCTTGTTTTCACCTAGCAAGCATTCAAGGAGCGGGAGGTTTCAAGAAAAGGAGTTCTCGTTGCAATCGGGGGATAGCCGTTTGGATCAACGTTAGAGGACATCAATAACATTGAGGTCTTCAAGTGATCGAAGGTAATCCTAATCTCCAATAGTTGTGTTATCAAGTTATCCTAATCCTTAATAGTTGTTTTAATGAGTAACCCTGAAGCTTATAAATATTATAAATTGTTATGAATTCTCATGAGCATGAGATTAATAATTAATAACTAATCGTAATAAGTTAATGTTAATTCGGATTAATAATTAATAACTAATTAACGTAATAGGCAAAAGTTAATGTTAATAATTCAAAGCATTGATCAGGATATATCGATTAAGGCTAAACAAAAAGGCGGTATTTAACTCTATTTTTCTTTTTAAAAATTAAAAAATATTTTTTTTTTCGTTGAACAATTGAAAACTTATGTAAACTTTACGAAAAACCGAAAGAAATCATGCATATTTTAATAGGCAAAATTAACCAACACAAGCATCCATAGATACCCACACCCTTCTCACATCAAAGCATTGATCAGGATATATCGATTAAGGCTAAACAAAAAGGCGATGAGAGTATTTAACTCTATTTTTCTTTTTAAAAAATAAAAATCATATTTCATTTTTTTGACGTTGAACAATTGAAAACTTATGGCGTGAGGCACGTCTGTCTTATAGTAGCTAGTACACACACAAGTTTTTTTTAATAACATATAACTATATATTTAAATTGATAAAATATAAGTTACAAAAGTATCGGAATAATATACAGACGTCTTTGAAAAGGTATTGTAGAATCCAACAAACATTTTTGGTCTAAGTAATACGGAGTAAGTATTTTAATGTGCAATAGTTGGGTTGGGCCTTAATGCTGGTTAAGCCCACCTGAGTCTGGTATTTGTATAAATAGGTGCCTATGACATAATATTTGGTATGGATACTACCCAAGTCTGGGTTGTAACAAAATTTAATGAACATCTTAGTTGATTTTGGCCACCATATACCGCACTGTCCGCACATGAATACATTGTATCATTATTAATTCGGTTTTTCGGTTTTAACCGAATTAATTTTATAAAAACCGCACCGAAACCGAACAACCGAAATAAGGAAAATAAAAAACCGAAAAAAAAACCGAAAAACCGAAACCGAAAAACCGGAGTGGGTTCGGTTCGGTTTCGGTTTTTTCGGTTTTTTGCTCACCCTAGCGTGAGGCACGTCTGTCTTATAGTAGCTAGTACACACACAAGTTTTTTTTAATAACATATAACTATATATTTAAATTGATAAAATATAAGTTACAAAAGTATCGGAATAATATACAGACGTCTTTGAAAAGGTATTGTAGAATCCAACAAACATTTTTGGTCTAAGTAATACGGAGTAAGTATTTTAATGTGCAATAGTTGGGTTGGGCCTTAATGCTGGTTAAGCCCACCTGGAGTCTGGTATTTGTATAAATAGGTGCCTATGACATAATATTTGGTATGGATACTACCCATTTCTGTTGTAACAAAATTTAATAGTTTCCACCAATGTGAGTTGACATAGATGGTAAGGGATCCAGGATTAGGCCCTTGGGTCGTGGGTTCGATCCCCTCTGCCGTCGCTGGGATTCCTTTGGTAGACGATCTAGTAAGTCCCCAGTAAGTGCTCATAGAGCCGGGCCGTGCCCTGACCTTGGTGGGGGACTGATGTCGAACCCCTCCAAAACTTTTTTATATCAAAAAAAAAAAATTAATAGTTTCCGCGAATGAGGATTGACACAATTGGTTAAAGTGTCGACCTTCATCACAAAAGGAAGGAGGTTCGATACCTACTGGTCGATGTGAGGGGCTCATTCTCTGTAAGCGTTCTTTAACTCTAAAGGCATGCCCTGTCGCAGTGACCGTGTCGACCACCCCCACCTAAACTTTCTCTTATAAAAAAATAAATAAATAAATTTAATAGTTTCTAGGCCAACAAGTGAAGTTCATACCAACAATGTCAAATATAATTATTTTCAATAAGAGGATGCTTATCCCTAGTAAAAACATTTTTAAAAGGAGATTAAAATATTGAAAATACTTTTTTTTTTTTAAATAATCTATTTCTTTGTTTGGTTGGGTGCTTTGAAAGGGAAGGGGAGGGAGTTGCCCTCTTCCCTAATTTGAATAAGAAAATTGTAAACAAATCATTGAGCTAAAATTTAGGGACTAAATCTTATATTATCCCAAAAGAAAATCACATCAACATGAGAGCTCAATAGCTCATCCTCTACCTCTACATCGAGCTACCAGCAGTGTTGAAAGGAGAAGAAAAAATCTGAGAGAAAGGAAAGATTAAAAAAAGATTTAGGATGATGCATGAAAGAGGAAACACTTAAACATATTGGTCTTTGATTGAAATTTCAATAATTAAAGGTTTTACATTATAATTGCTATTTTTAATTTTTATACATGTAGTCCTTATATATATGTTTCATTTTTCCTATATAATTCACCAATAATTTAAAAATATTCACATATCAAAATCACAATTATATATACAAACACAATGCATAGTGGAAGAGTGCCTCTGTGTCCCTTGAACTCGTTTACATATATACAAGCGGGTGTGTGTCTCTTAATAAGATCATTATTCAACAACTATTAGTGGAGAGGAGCGATTGAGACATTGAAATACCATCCAAAGATGGAAAGCATATTGTACTATCATCAGACTCATTATCACTCCCAAATGTGAGTCCAGAACAAGAAGGCAAAGGAAACTCCCTATTTAAATATTGCACAACTTGACGCATGCTTGGCCTATCTTTAGCCTTAAAATTTGAACACAAAAGTCCTAATCTCAACACTAATTCTACCTCCTCTTTGTCATATTCCGCTCCTAAAGTTTCATCCTTTACCTCAATAATCTTATCCTTCTTCCATAATCCATAAACCCAATCCACCAAAATCTCATCTTTTCTTCCTCGCTCTACGGGTCGTCTTCTACAAACAACCTCTAGCATAAACGCACCAAAAGCAAACACATCAGATTTTGTTGTGGCTCTTCCTGTTCTCATGGTTTCTGGTGCAACATATCCTAGAGTTCTAGCCACATGTGTAGTTGCAGGATCAACATCATGATCATATAATCTTGCAAGACCAAAATCTCCTAACCTTCCATTGAACTCTGAATCTAACATAACATTGCTTGCTTTTACGTCTCTGTGAACCACAACTTGTTCCCATTCTTCATGCAGATAGCACAATCCCAAAGCTACCCCTTTGATGATTTTAAATCTTTGCATCCAATTTAGTGTTACCTTGGGATGGTTATAGAGGTACCTGTCTAAGCTTCCATTTGGCATAAACTCGTAGACTAAAAGAAACTCACCTTTTCGCCTGCAATATCCCAAAAGAGAAACAAGGTTTCGATGGCGAAGATGACCGATGCTTACAATTTCTGCAATAAATTCCCTTATCCCTTGTTTGGAATCATGTGATACTTTCTTCACAGCAACCTCAATTTTCGAATCCGGCATCGTCCCTTTGTACACCTTTCCAAATCCTCCAAAGCCCAAAACCTCTTTCTCTCTAAATCCCTTCGTGGCAAAGTAGAGATCTTTATATTTGAACCTGTGAGGACCATAATTCTGCTCCCACTCCTCAACAATCTCAGAAAACTTCCGTTTCCTTTTAATATAACAGCAGTATACAAATAAACTCACAAAAACAACTAAACAGAGTGAAACGAGAGGTAACGCAACTGGTAAAATGATAGATTGTTTCCCATCAAGTTGGGGAAGTGTTGGGAGTTTCGAGATGTCAAGGTTTTGAGCCTCCCCGTTGACCTGGAAACTCCAACCAAGAACATAATGAGAAGCAGCCAGTGGTCCGGAGGTGGCAGATTGTTGGGAATTTAGGATCCCACCGGATAGAACAATAACAACAAATAAAGGAAATTGATACAAGGATTTTAACGTGGAACAAATCCACAGGCCAAGGCCAGGAAAGATTTTCACTATGTGGTAAAAATTACAACCTCTCTCTAATTATGAAGAAAGAACAATATCACTCTCTCTCAAAATAGGAGACTACTCACTCACAATAAGACTCTCTTTTACTACAGGAGAGTAACAACTCCATCCTCTCAGAATTAAGATAACTCACTTCCAACACTACATCTCTTTAATTACAAGGAGAGAACAACCACATCTCTCTTTAATTAAGAGAACACCTCACCATAACATCTCTTTAATTATAAGGAGAGAACAATTACATCTCTCTCTTTAATTAAGAGAACATCTCACCACTACTACATCTCTACATCTCTTTAATTATAAGGAGAGAACAATTACATCTCTCTCTTTAATTAAGAGATCTCCTACACTCGGACGAATCTCTAGTTTGTCTTCGGTGTGTTGTGATGTACTGAGAGATATTGTAAATGAGGGAGGGAGGCCTTATTTATAGGCTCACCACCGCCTCATTACCGCAGCTTCACGCGCCTTCATGTAGCTTCCACATATTTCTTCTTGCGCAGCCACCTTTGTTGACTTCGTGTAGCTTTCCCATGCAAATTGCTTACCAACTTTCTTGTAGCTTCTGCATGCTTCCCTTCTCTTGCATCTTCTACACAATCAAGCCACCAATGTTGATGTAACATCCCATTTTCAAAAGCAGTATATTTTTTTTTCATCAGAGTAGAGCATCGGAGCGATTGAGTAACTGATACTTATATTCAAAATGCCGTAAGTTTGGCTGATTACGTGCGGTACAATGACCGAGAGTTTTCAAAAGTAAATAGCAAAGTAGAGGAAAGTCTTGGTAGGAGTCCATGCGTCCGCTTGCCTTTCTCCTCGATCCTCGTTCCTCCAGAACCTGTCGCTATATTAAGAGCCGAGGTTCGATGCCCATCAACCTCGTAGCGGTTAACCTCATGTTTATATACACCATATAGACAGTATATGAGCACACTAACAAGCATACCCCAACATCATATAAGCCCCTTAGCGCAGATATGTCGCACTTAGCATACTGTTCGCACTTCACAATGGTATTCGCACTTAGCAACGGTATTCGCACTTAGCAATGGTATTCGCACCTAGCAATGGTATTTGCACTTAGCAATGGTATTCACACTTAGCAATGGTATTCACACTTAGCAATGGTATTCGCACTTAGCCAACGTATCCCAACACCCAGCAAGCATAATAACAAGACAATAAGCATACCACGAGCTATCGACTACTTCACATAGACATACCATACACATAGCACATAGACGCATACAATAAACATCAGCGTTAGTGTTACAAAGACGCGAACGTACCTTTGTTGACGGAAAACGGTACTTTTACGGAAAACGGTAATTTCCGACAACGGGAAAAACAATGTGTGACGCGGCACAACAAATGCGGCTCGACAAATGTTCGATTATAATGGATATCCTATAATGATAATATTTAACAACTTTTAGCAGCATAACGGGCATTTTAGGTACAAATTACCATTTTGCCCCGAACCCCTAATCGGCGGAATTTCGCCGAGCTTGCCCCATTTTCGCTCTATCTCTCTAGAATTTTGTGAGATCTTTTCCTCATCATATTTTCGAAATATATATCATATTTACCCTAAATATGATATCAAGACTATCTTGAAAAATTAAAGATAAATCTAGCATTCCTATTATATCTACCGAAAGAACTACCAAAACTAAAGACTAAGGACCGAAGAACTTACCCGACTTTGCTCGAGACTTTCTCCGAGCTTCTCTCTCTAACTTCTCTCTAAGGGGCATATTTTTGGCGTGAAAAATGATGAAGGTGCTCATGCCTTTATATAGGCAAAAATTGTGCCACTTTGGTAATTTTCATATTCCAAATCTTGTAATTTTCTCTTACCTTATAACCAAGTAAAATAAAGGCTAAATGGTGGTTAATTCTTGACCATGGGCTGCCCTAGTCGACATAAGGGGAGTGATGTGGCAGCAAGCCATTGGTCCAAAAATGGTGAGTCAACTTGCTTTATGGCCACATTCGCTGATTTTCCCCGTTCGGTCTCCGTTTCGCTTCTCTTCGGAGAAATCTCAAAATTCGGATTCATAACTTTGAAGATCTTCTCTTCCTCATCAATAATATCTAATTTAACTTAGATTTCGGTCCCTTACGGGGTTCCAACAAAAGTCAGTTGAAGTTTTCTCGAAAACGTGTCCGAACACGTCCGGTGTCGGAAATCGCTTTCGGAATCATCAATCTACGGATAATAATTCACGATTCCAAATATGTCCAGATAATTATAAACTCATCTCTAGATGTTGAGTTATAATTATTTTCTTAAAATCCAAAATGTGAATATCTGCATTTTTCCCTATTTCGTCTTATTAGGCAAATGCGCTACCGACCTCGGAATTAACTTAGGAAGAGGTCACTTGAAGGTAAAAACTCACTGATCAATATTTTACCTTGACTTTGGAATTCCTATTCCTGGTTCTCTAGATAGGATCCGTTTCCTATTTATTCCATTACTATTCACTATATTATATAATAATACAATTTTACAAAAATATCATGATATTTTTTTTTTTTTTTTTTTTTATTTTTTATTTATTTAATAATTTCGAATTTCTCCAATTAAAAATAATTATTTAAATTATTTTTAATTCATTTACTTTATACCTTAATTATCCCATTAATTACCAGATTAGCCACTTACTAATTTTTGATAATTTTCTTAATTAGGATAAATCATTATCTCACAATTATTTTACTTACATTGGTGTTTTATATCCCATGTAAAATATTAAAAAATCATGGGGTCAATTATGATCCCCAAAATAATATTAAATCTTGCCTCAATATTTTCCAAGGAAATTAATCCCAAAAATTACCTAAATTAGAGACAACATATTCTCCAATTTTTAATAAATATTTCATTGCCTCTTAGGATTTATCATAATATTTTCGGGGTATTTTATGGCCCACAATTGCATTTAGGGATTTTTAGCTCTTTATTCACCCTAATTTCAATAGAAATTACCTTAGGAAATAAGATAATTATTACTTATTATTTGAAACCACATATTCACCTATTTTCAATAGGTATTATTTATCGAAATATAATATTCCAGATAAATAATTACCCTAGGGTATTACTGATTGACTTGGCCTCTCTCCATGTAGCTTCTTGTTTCCTTTGTAATTAAGATTACAATATTTAATTCCAATTGCATTACAACTCATAACCACTTTTATATTCACGTGGTAGAAAAACTTTCAGCTACACACTTCTTCTTTTGGTGGTGGGAACCAGGGACAACTCTAGCAATCTCCACTTGGAGATATGATTGAGAACCAATCAATCTCCACACCATTGTTGCTATCTTCATGTCAACCTTCCACTAAACGTCTATCTTGGTGAGCTTTCAAAATCTTTTCCTTCTCCGGTTCCACGCTTATATTCTCCTTCGAGGCCAAATGAAGATCTACACCATATGAATTTAACCATGTTGATTGCCTTTGTTAAAACATCTACTAGGTTTCTTCTTGTGTGAATCTTTTGCATGTCCACACTTCCATCTTCTACCACTTCACGATCAAAAATGATATTGAACTCCTATGTGTTTCATCCTGGAATGAAATGCTGGATTCCTTGCAATATGCAAGGCACTCTGACTATCACAATACAACAACACATGCTGCTTTGTGTATGAGTTCCTCCATGAATCTCCCTATCCAGATTGTTTCCTTACAAGCTTGTGAAGCTGCCATATACTCAGTCCTTGTTGTAGATAGTACCACAACCGACCGTAGTTTTAAATACCCAGCTAACAGCTCCTCAATTATGAACACATAGCCCATAATGGAATTTCTTTTCCAAGATCACCTGCAAAACTTGAATCAACATATCCTATGGTAATAAAATCAGATCCTCCATAACATAATGCAGCAGCTGAGGTTCCTTTAATGATCCTCATAACAGCCTTTCCTGAGGTTCCCTTGATGTATCTCAAGATCCTCTTAATAGCCTTCCAATGCTCTCTCAACCAATTTGCCATGTACCGACTAACCGCTCCCACTACTTGTGCAATGTCTGGTCTTGTACAAATCATAGCAAACTTTAAACTCCCTACTGCTGATGCACACGGTACTCGAGACATCTCCTTCCTCTCTGCTTCACTGCTAGGACTCATACCTAAGGATAACTTGAAATTAACAGGAAGAGGGGTAGACCTTGGCTTACAATCTTTGCATGTTGAAGCACCGCAAGATTTTCTGCAAATAATTCTTTTACAATAGCCAAATCTTCCTGCTATTTAAATCGCCTCGGTAAATTTGCATCCCTAGAATCTTGTTTGCTGGTTCCAAATCCTTTCATTTCAAACTCCTAGCCAACCGTGCCTTTAATTCTTGGATTTGATCTTTGTTGGGGCTTGTTACCAACAAGTCATCCACATACAACAGCAGAATAATGAAATCATTATCACCAAACCTCTTGTAACACATACAACGGTCTGAACTGTTTCTGTTGTATCCAAGGCTTATGAAGGAATCAAATCTCTTATACAAATACCTCGGCGCCTGTTTGAGGCCGTATAGAGATTTGTTCAACCTTGCAAACCAAGTTCTCCTTGTTTTTTTTTTTGAAAAAAAAAAAAAACCTCTCGGTCGGAGCATACTTTCTCTTCAAGATCTCCATGAAGAAATGCGTTTTAACATCTAACTGCCCTAGATGTAAATCCAATTCCGCACACATAGCCACTACTTTACCAATAGTAGTTGACGAACCATAGGTGAAAATATTCCAATGAAGTCTACTCCTTTTTCTAAGCATAACCTTTGACCACCAATCTTGCACGATACCGCTATACCGATCATAACTGTTTCGTTTGATCTTGTAAACCCTTTTGTCTCCAATGGATTGTCTTCCTTGCGGTTATGGTACAAGCTCCCAAGTCTTGTTCTTATGAAGAGCTTTAATTTCTTCCTGCATTGATGTCATCTACAATAATCCATCCGAGCTCGTTGTTGCTTCTCGGAATGTTGATGATTCTTCATCTTCATTCTGTTAGAAAACAATATGCATCATTCCCCTCCACAATATAATCAGACTACCAGGCTGGTGTTTTCTTCTCACGATTGACCGTCGAACTTCTGTAGTTTCAGATTCAACTGGTTCTTTCTCCTCGTGTTCTTGTATTGCTTTAGAAGAAACTTGTTGCTCAGACTTTTTTACTACCTGAATCGTCAAAGTAACTAAATTATCAGCTAAAGTGCTTTTACATCTAGCTCTTGCAGATTGCCTTCTGCAAATACTACATCCCTGTTGATGACAACATTGTGGGCAGTAGGATCCCATAGTCTATACCCCTTGACTCCATCAGCATACCCTAAGAACCTGTAGTTTCCTGGATTTTGTATCCAGCTTTATGACTTCTTGGGTGATGTACAAACACAGGACTCCCAAATGTGTGTATAGGTGAGAATAGTCTACTGGCTTACCAGTCCACATTCCCATCGGTGTCTTCAGATCAATCACAATTGATTAATCACATAACAGGCAGTTTTGACTGCTTCGGCCCAAAATGACTTTGCCATACTTGCAGTCCTCAACATATCTCTAGTTCTTTCAAGTAGAAGTCTGTTCATCCGCCCGCCACTCCATTCTCGTTCCGTGAGTGTATACCACCGTGGATTATCTTTTAATGTCTTCCTGATTACAAAAGACTTTGAATTCTTCACCTCCACCATTATCTATCCTTGAATACTTAATCTTCTTCTCTATTTCCACTTCTCTTGCGCTTTGAATGTCTTGAAGATTGAACATACATCTACCTTCCTCTTGATTGGATACACCCAACATCTCCTGGAATAATTATCAGCAAAGGATACAAAATACTTTGCTCCTCCTAGGGACATAACCGGTGCTTGCCATACATCAGAGTGAATCAATTCCAGAACATTTACTTCTAGAATTAGATGTAATAATCTTTATTACTCCAAGCGCTCCTATGATGAGTACTAATGGCCTCCAGGCAATTATCTTTTACCAATAATGCCTTCACCTTCAATTTCCATAACGAGAATTTCACCCCGTCAAATTGTTCTATCACGAACTGCTTTGAATTGCTTCTGCTTCAGGATAGCTCCCTTTGTTTCATGATAACTCCCTTTGTTTCAAGATAGCTCCCACTATTTCACTCGGACACGGGCTCCGGAAAGGATGCCCCGAAAAATCCGTCCATGTGAATAGTACCCACCGTATACGTGAATAGTATCTCTGTATACGTGAATAGTTCCTTCGCATGAACAGTGTCTCTATGAACAGTACCTCCGTACGTGAGAACAACACCTCCGCATGCTTGAACAACATTTCTGTATGTGTGAACAGCACTTCCGTATGCTTGAATAGTACTTCTGCATAGTACCTCCGTACATGAGTACAGAACCTCCGCATGCTTGAACAACATTTCTGTATGTGTGAACAGCACTTCCGTATGCTTGAATAGTACTTCTGCATAGTACCTCCGTACCTGAGTACAGAACCTCCGCATGCTTGAACAACATTTCTGTATGTATGAACAGCACTTCTGTATGCTTGAACAGTATTTTCGCATAGTACCTCCGTACATGTAAATAGTACCTGTAGCACCTCAGCAATTCCCCAAGAATAATCCTTTTCTGTTGTGACTGATCAGACTAAGCTGCAGCCACAGAGCATACTTAAGATACCTTGCTTTGATACCACTTGTTGGGAATTTAGGATCCCACCGGATAGAACAATAACAACAAATAAAGGAAATTGATACAAGGATTTTAACGTGGAACAAATCCACAGGCCAAGGCCAGGAAAGATTTTCACTATGTGGTAAAAATTACAACCTCTCTCTAATTATGAAGAAAGAACAATATCACTCTCTCTCAAAATAGGAGACTACTCACTCACAATAGTACCTCTCTTTTATTACCAGGAGAGAACAACTCCATCCCTCTCTAGAATTAAGAGAACTCACTTCCAACACTACATCTCTTTAATTACAAGGAGAGAACAACCACATCTCTCTCTTTAATTAAGAGAACATCTCACCATAACATCTCTTTTATTACCAGGAGAGAACAATTACATCTCTCTTTAATTAAGAGAACATCTCACCACTACTACATCTCTACATCTCTTTAATTATAAGGAGAGAACAATTACATCTCTCTTTAATTAAGAGATCTCCTACACTCCGGACGAATCTCTAGTTTGTCTTCGGTGTGTTGTGATGTATCGAGAGATATTGTAAATGAGGGAGGAGGCCTTATTTATAGGCTCACCACCGCCTCATTACCGCAGCTTCACGCGCCTTCATGTAGCTTCCACATATTTCTTCTTGCGCAGCCACCTTTGTTGACTTCGTGTAGCTTTCCCATGCAAATTGCTTACCAACTTTCTTGTAGCTTCTGCATGCTTCCCTTCTCTTGCATCTTCTACACAATCAAGCCACCAATGTTGACTTGGCCTCTCTCCATGTAGCTTCTTGTTTCCTTTGTAATTAAGATTACAATATTTAATTCCAATTGCATTACAACTCATAACCACTTTTATATTCACGTGGTAGAAAAACTTTCATTTACACACTTCTTCTTTTTGGTGGTGGAACCGGGACAACTCTAGCACAGATGAGAATCCAACATAACTAGGATTAGTTAAAAGTTGAGAAAGATCTTGGTACAACGTTAACAATGGAGTTATGGGCTTGTTGACATTAATTGGAGCTAGGGTGACATTGATTTGCTTCGAACCTCCATCATAGTCCACCCACACTTGCATTCGAAGGCCACTGATAAGGCTCAAATTTTGAAACAGAGACCCATCAGCATAATATCCCGCCGCAGTTGAATTTGATGAATTCAAGCTGTTAATATCAATTCCAACATGGTTATTATTGATATCATGAAACTCACTGCTCTGAATTATGTCTAGTTCCACCGCCAACACATGGTTTGTTGGGTCACCGTCGTTGTTCTTGTTGAAGAGGCCTAGGTACGAACCGGAATGAGCACCTGGAAATTTTTTGGTTGGAGAAATTACAAAAGCCATTCCATGACCACTCGGAGTTTGAGGAACAGCTCTAATGGCAAAAACAAAAGTGGTAGAGAAAGAAGAATTGTTTGTGAGAACTATTGGATTTGGGTAGAAAGCATGACCTGTTTGTAGCCTGGTTTCATTGGTGAGTTGAAGGAGGCCATTGGAAGTGATTTCAAAAATACCATCCATGGTTATATTAGCTGATTGGAAGCCATTATTAAAGATGAAGCTTGTATCTGCGCCACTCACTTGTTGTACCATTGTTGTCACAAACAAGAACACCAACAAGGACATAGTAAGCTTCGCACACATGGCTAATGTCTTCTTTTACATGTCATCTGCTATCTGTATCTTCGTTAAAATATCTATAAAATAATCGGAGTTTCTCTCTTTTTTTGGGCGGGTCATTGAAGGGGTTGATTCGGTTCGTAAATGACTAAAATCTTGTTGACTAGTTGGTTGGTTGTCGTAAAAGGTTTGGCCTCTTGGTTGATGCCATTTTCAATGGCCGCTATTGAAAACCATCTTTCTGTCCTCATATCAATTTGGATAGAGAAGAGGTCTGAGTTCTCAACAGAACGTGGTGGATTATGCACCCTACATCTAATATCATACTCTTCCAGTTCTAAATATATTGTAGTGTAAATTGTCCGGTCTTAAATATAGGATATAGTTTGTAATGTAAATTGTACTATAAATTGACAATTAATTTTGCCTATTACATGATTTTCATTCATAGTTTCATGAGGTTGAAAACAAAAATTTTGTTTGATCATTGCGGAAACTCGTAACTCCTTACGGTCCGCATGAATTATTAACCTCAACTCATTACGTTAATAAGTTATTAATTCGTAACTCTTTACTGTGCTTATAAGAATTCATAACAATTTATAATATTCATGAGCTTCAAGATTACTTGTTAAAACAATTATTGAAGATTAGGATAACTTGATAACACGACTATTGGAGATTAGGATTACTTTAGATCACTTGAAGACCTCAATGTTGTTGATGTCCTCTAACTTTGATCCACAGACTATCATCTGATTGCAACGAGAACTCCTTCTCTTGAAACCTCACACTCCTTGGATGCTTACTAGGCGAAGACAAGGTTGAGTTTTGATTTCCTTGGGTTTTTATCTTTTTAAGAAGGTGATAGTTTCTTGGAATTAGGTTAAAGATAAGATGAATAAGGTTGGAACCTTATCCTTTTATGGATGGTGCGTTTTCCTCTCTCAACCTTTGGTAAAGACCGAAATTTAGAGAGTATAATGATGTTGAAAAAAGTCCAACCCTCCCACTTTTATAGCTTTTGTGGGCCGAAAATTCCTAGTCCTAATTGTCTTAGGAATTTTCAACTTATGCACTTAGAAAGGGGTTTTAGGTAATAAGTCCACTACTTGTCAACCAAGTCATATTAAATTCACATCTTGATTGATTGATTGAATTTAATATGATGAATCATATTCATATCTTGATTGTTGGATTGATTGATTGATTGAATTTAAGATGATGGATCACATTTATTTCATTTTTCTCAAAAAAGTCCATAAAAAGGGCACATAAAAAAGCAGCACTTTATAAGAGTCTAACCCTAATTTAATCGCTTACAAGAAATGCCCAATCCAAACTTGAATTGGAAAATCCAAAGCATAATGAATTAAATTCATATCTTGAATATTGAATAATAATTTAAGATGATGAATCACATTCATCCCTTGAACTAAAGTTCAAAATCATTTTAAATCAATTCTCATTTATTATTTCTTCTATATTTATCCAATCATTGTTGGATCTTAATATATATATCTATATATATAAATACAATAGATAATTCAGAATTATCTTTTATAACCTAACCTTTTGAATTAAAATTCAAATATAAATTTTAAACTTAAATTCAAAATTGGAATTCAAAATTCAACTTGACTTAAGACCCCATTGGGTCTTCCAACACATTTAGGCCCTTTTGTGGAGAAATTGATTTCCCACCGAGACATCATATATGACGTCATTTTCCCTTATTGGGCTTGGAGTCCCACTCCAATCCAATTACACATTTACTCTTGATAAAGCCCAATAACAATTACTAGCCCAAGTTTGCTAATTTTAAACAATCGGGAATAACCTTTGTGTGTGACCCATTAGGCCCAATTAGTCACTGACATAAATAAACTTGGACCAATTAAAAACCCTTTAATGGGCTTAATTTATTTAATGACCTCATAAGACACTAGCAATGCCCTACGGCCCCAGAACTAATTGAGTTGATCAAGTGATCTACCTTTCATGTTTGGATACCGTGCAGACATCATCCCTCACATTGTCATTCACATTTAGTCGAGAGCAAAGATAAAGTATCATCTCTCTTAATTGACTAAATGTAGCTAATCCACAGAACTAAGAATCTTTTTATATTAACTCTATAACGGATCATGACTCTTCATGATCACTTGTTGTACGCACAAACTCCCAAGTTAATTAGAAGCTATCCAAGCTCTATTGATCTTGTGAATGACTAATCCCTTGTAGGGGACTATGAGTCCTCTCAGCATGTCCATCTATACTCATGTATTCGAGTTACACCTAAGAGTACACTGTTCTTCCCATTTTCAGGTGGATAGAGTTGTACAATCAAAGTATAACCCTAGGACATAGTGTTCGATGACATCTTTAAATCCAGGATGATCCGTACTACCAAACGATGAGAGACTTTACATATCCAATGATACTCCCTACAATGAATATTCTTTATGGAGCCTCTCGGCGGGTCAGTTCAGTGCTATCTGTTTTCTAACAAATCCACCCACGACATCAGCTAAGACATCTCCATGCCTATATTCCATGAGGTCCCTATGTTGTATCTCTATACAAGTAAATGATGTCGTACTAGTCTTATTAAGATCATCAATGCCCTTTCTTGGTGATTCAAGACTAGGAACAAGTTTTAGGCAATAGATATACAGTGTTCTCGAGTCCTTATGATCATGATCTCTATAATTGATCCTTAAGATTAACACATATTCTATTCCTAGGGTTTTTATCTTCAAACACATATTTACTTTAAAATAAAAACGAGACATAAATATGATAAAGATAAAATATGCACATTTATTAATAATGAAATACTACAACGTAGAAAAGGTGTTGATTTGTCCTTACAGATTGTCTCTAGGACACATAAATACTAACACAAACTATAGCCTATATTTAAACTTAGAAATAGTATGATATGATACTTACCTGTTCTACAATCCACATATAAGAAACTCTTTAAAAGGGGTCTTTGATCCCTTTTATTGTTCGTCTTAGAGGCTTATTTTAAGCATATTGAATATCGTTTATACAAGTCTCATTGGAAATTGTCATGTACGGATAGAAATAGGGCTGAAATTAATTTGGAAGTGGAATTTATTGTAATTAAAATAGAAAATTTTGAAAACTACTTTCATTTTTTAGGAAAATATTCTAACTTCAGTTATATTTTACTTTAATTACACATGTAGTCCTTCTATTTTAAATACATTTGAGGCTAAACTATTAATCGTTAAAAATATTATTTACTACCTTTCGGAATCCTACATCCCTAATTTTGGCTAAAACTATTTTGAATTATTTAAGAATTTTTTCTTTGATTAAAGTATACTTTAAGTCTTTTAAGTTTTACATGATGTATATTTTTAGTACCTTAATTTTTTAAAATATACTTTTGGTCTTATATTTCTAACACCGTTAATATTGCTAACGAAAAATGTTGATGCAATAAACTCAAGTAATGATTTGTGTAGTTAAAAAAACATATTTAAGTTTTAATTTTTTTAATATAATATATTTATATTATTAAACCAAAATAAATAAACAAATTGTTGCAAATAAAATTGAAGTTTTGATATTTAGATTATTAAACTAATTTTTTTATATTATTAAACTAATTTTTTTTTTTTAAAAAAAACAATAAAGGTTTTGATATTGACTTCTTCATTAGGTTTTTAGATATTTTTCACTTTACACATATTTTAAATTTAAGATTAATAGTATTTAATTATTTGGTCATCACTTGAATTCATTGCGACAGTATTTTCCGTTCACTACTAGAAAAGTCAGTTTTTGCGACGGAAAAAAAATCCGTCGCAAATGTGGGTTTTTCCGTCACAAATTCATTTTGCGACGGAAAAAGTCCGTCGCAACAAACAAGTGGCAATTGCGACGGATTTATATATTCCGTCGCAATTTGTGACGGAATTTTTAATCCGTCGCAATTGGTCTAATTTGCGATTGATAATAACTTCGAAATTTGCGACGGATTATTATCCGTCGCAAATTCAAAATTTGCGACGGATTTCATTATCTGTCGCAAATTTCAAAATTTCAAAATTTGCCACGGATACAAATCCGTCGCAATTGTGACATGATTGTTATCCGTCGCAAATTTTGATTTTTTTTTAAATTTTCTTTCTTTATTATAATTTCATTTTTTTCTTTTAAAGTTATATTCTTTTCCATTAATTTTTTTTAAAATTTATTTATTCTATTTTTAAATTTTGTTTTAAAAATTATATAATAAAATATATAAAAGAAAAAGTGTTGTATAACATAAAAACGGAATTTATAGTCATAAAGAGTCATTCATAGAAAAGACAATATCCAAAAAACATGTACTAAAAACGTAGTCTAAACAATTGCATCATCATCATCATCGCATCGCAGGATCACCACTAGGAGCCGGCTCCGGACCCTTGTTTTTCATTAGGGACATGATTTGAAGTTGCATCTCGCCTAACCATCTCGCGTGTCTCGTGGAGCTCATTTTGTTGCCATTTGTTGTTGCCTTGTGCTCGGCTCATTTCACCTTTGTCTCCATTTGTTGTTGTCTTGTCTCGCTCAGCTCAGCTGCTTGCTCCTCCACCAACACGATCATCTTCTTCACCTCATATGCAAAAACATTAGGAAATATAATAATCTTTTTTTGTACTTCATTTAAATGGACCAGAGAATGAAAATGTAACAATCAATATTAAATGTATCACGTTTACCTGTAGAAACACCTTCAGTGCCAGATGTGGAGGATGTGCAGCGCTTTGTTTCCCTAAGTTGGCTGGTAGAGGCACCGTACTAGAAGGCTCTGCCTTTGCTGTTAAATCCACCTGCAGCCTGAAAGAATAGACTCTCGTTATCGGCCTGAGAGGATGCGTGGCCGGTCCCACTCTGCGAGTCTCTCTCCTGTGTCAGCCTCTGATAGGTGTCCTACAAACGAAAAAATACATTACAAATAAGCCATGTGAAATGAAATAAACATGTTGGTATCCGGAACAAAGAATAAATGCAATATAAATGTCTCACCGCAACTTGCCGAGACTCCGGTGTTAATCCGGCGCCTCTCTCACTCCCTTCAGATTGCTGGGTATGAGTCCGCTCAAAGGCAGTCCACTCAACATCTTATGGAGGAACTTCCCCAGACAGTGCCTGCAAACACAAAGTATGACCATTAATAAATTGTTTCAAAGTACAAAATATTGAATACTTTAATAGAAAAAAATGTGTACTCACAACTTTCCGTTTATGATCACTCTGTGGAATGGAGCCGCCGGCATATGAAGGTCCTTCTGTTTGGCCCTATTTTGCTTATTTTTTTGACTTCTATTTTTAAATTTCTCATCGACGGCCCAATTTTGAAGTAATTGGCCTGCCACATCAGGGTCAATCCAATCTTGCTTGCCCGTACCCTTTCTCAATTTATAACACCTCTCAGTCAACCACTGGCTTCCTTTATGGTTAAATGCTTTTCTCAGATTTTTATGATGTTCAGGTAACGTCATAAACTTATCCTGAAAATCAATAACGAACAATTAGTGTTCCAAATTTTAAAAATACTTAATCAGTTTGTATGAAATTAATAACTATGAAACACTTAACTTACCAAAAACTCCTTGAACCAAGCGTCCCGCTGCACCTTAGGAATGTCTGTCCACGTGGCCCAAGGCTAATTGAAATTACGGAATATTTGAGTTGAGAGGACACTAGCCACCTCATTATAAGGCAAAAATCTGAAGACAAAAGATTTGATGCAAATAAGAGCATACAAACTAAAGGTAAAAAATCGTAGCATTATTAGTAACTTCACATGACTCACTCCTCGGTGCCCTTAGGACGGATCCAAAGCTTTCCTGTCGCAGGATCTCTCTCTCCCCATATTGGTGTATTAGAGGAACTACCTCCTTCGTCGACCTGGCTATGAGGCGACGGAGTGTCCTGAAGGAAGGAATGTGAACTATTGAAGATAACATAGATGGTAAAAGAAAACTAAACATATATAAATCAATCAGAAATATTGATTAAACTTGGTGTCCCCCTTGTTGTGGATCAGTGGAGGAAGACAAAGACACTGACGAATAAAGCGATGGTGAAGTGGACAAATAGACCGACGGTGAAGTGGACACGGTGAAGTGGACAAATAAACCGATGGTGAAGTTGACATCTCACGTGGCGAAACCTCTGGGGAAGTGCCTCTCCCCCTGCCTACAAAGGGAGTAGATGACGTTGCCCTACCCCCTCTGATAGGACGGGGTCCGGTTCGACCACGACCACGTCCACGATCTGAACGACCTCCAGGATGCTCCATCTCTGCACACTTACAAACATTATGTCAAAATAACTATAAAAATAAGATATTTACTTGAATTATTTGTGATGAGAGCGATTCATCGATTATGCAAGATAACAGATCGTCATAAACAAAGCACTAACACAAATCAATCGGACGATTCATGCTCTTCGACATCTTCTTGCACGCCTTCCTCTGAAGTCTCATAGTCGTCAAACTCAGATTCACTATCAGAGTAAATCACTTCTGTCTCATCGTCTGATTCGTCATCCTCAACTTGGATTGGAACCAAATCTAAGTCTGCAGCAGAATCGAACAGATTGCTTGGTACATCGTCGTCGGTAATGTTTACGGGCCCATGTTCCACATCAGCTTGGAACGGTTCCTTCATGCCGTCATTTGCTTCCGACTTTTTCGACTTAGGTATAATATTCCATGCTTTGGTTTTGATAACTCCCACCCACCCTTGGCGAGAAGTAGGGTATACTGTATATTAAACATGTTCCGCCTGTTGAGCAAGGATGAATGGGTCATAACCAACCGTATATCTCCTTGTCCAGTGAATCTCAATATTCTCATGTTTGTCCACTTTTGTCCTACGCGGACTGTTATCAAACCACTCACATTTAAACAGTGTCACCACCTTGTCCCACGGGTAACTCAGCTGAATTATGTCAATTAACATCCCGTAGTAGTCACCCTCCACCCCGTCAACTTGGTCACCTCGACAACATACACCGTAATTGCAACATAGTGTACCTGCGTTCGCTTCAACAGTTGAAAACCGATACCCATTGATTATATATTTTTTGCACCGGGTAACACTAATTGCAGCTCCATAAGATAAACTCCACGCAACTTCATTGGGATCTGATGGATTTTCCATGAAATAGGATCGAAACCACTTTGGAAACTCGAGTTCGTGAATTCATCAACTTGGGAATCCAACATTGAAGGATTTACCGATCGGACCCAATTAGAGAAGTAACGTAAAAAAACAAAATGAAGTTATTACTTTAACACTTACCGTAAAGTAAAAAGAAAAGAAATCTTACTTTAAGTCATCGGGCGGTATCTTCACAATTGTTTAGAATGTACCACTCGCCTACTCGCTTATCTCTTCCTTCAAGAGTTGACCTCCTACGTTTTCCCACGACTCGGCACGGAAAATTAAATATTGATTTTCGTTCGCTCGTATTACGCATCATCGTTGTGAGGTACCCTCTCCATCTTGATATCATTTCAGGGGGATAATAGTATGACGCGAATTTTTGGCCTCTTCGACTAGATACGCTTCAGCGATAGATCCTTCAACGTACCTTGTATTTTTGATTTTGTGCTTAAGAGTGCGTAAAAACCTACAATGGACAGGGTATTTATAGACTAAAGTGCGTGAAAGAAATAACAACACGAAAGAAATATATATTACCTCTCAAACGGATACATCCACCTATATTGTTGAGGACCTCCTACCTTTGCTTCGTAGGCTAAGTGAACATACAAATGTTCCATTGAGTCAAACATGCTAGGGGGAAACACCATCTCTAACTTGCATAGGGTTATTGGCATGCTCGCCTCCAAGTGCCGTAACTTTTCAACATTCAGCTCAGAAGCACAAATTTCTCTGAAGAACATGGAAAATTCTGTCAGAATAGACCATATATGCTTCGGTAGTGCTCTGAAGGCCCACGGCAACAATCTCTGGAAAAAAACATGACAATCATGACTCTTCATCCAGGATAACTTTGCCTCGTGCATCTTGACACATCTTTTCAAGTTTGACGCATAACCATATGGGAGTTTCAGATCTTTAACCCATTGCAACAATTTTAAATTCAGCTGTTTGTTTAATGTGTACGGCGCTCTAGGTTTGGAAGTCCGTCCCCTGTCATGCTCCACCAAATGCAAAGCAGGCCTTCTACAAATCGCTTCTATGTCCCGTCTTGCGTTGATTGTATCCTTCGTCTTGCCTTTGGTGTCCATCACGGTGTGCAAAATATTGCAAAACACATTGCTCTCAATATGCATGACATCAAGGTTGTGTCTTAACAATTGATCTTTCCAATAGGGTAGTTCCCAGAAGATGCTACGTTTGTTCCAATGATGATCAACACCATATCCCTCAGGTGTGTTGGAAGCCGCCCCCTCTTCGACACTTTGAATATTTTTGACCCTGTCCCATATTTCTTCGCCACTAAAACGACGAGGTTGATCTTCTCGTTCGGCAACATTCCGCGTGAAGTCTTTTTTATTTCTCCTAAACGGATGATTAGGGGTTAGGAATCGCCGGTGCCTGTCAAACCAACAGACTTTGTGACTGTGTTCCAAGCTAAAACCCATGTTCTGTTCAAGACATACCGGGCATGCAAGCTTTCCCGACGTTTGCCATCCACTCAACATCCCATATGCAGGGAAATCATTTATCGTTCACATTAAGGCAGCACGCATTGTGAAATTCTGGCTCAATGATATATCATACGTTAGAACCCCTCACTCCACAACATCTTCAACTCGTTTATCAAAGGCCCGAGGTACACGTCTATCTTCTTTTTGGGTTGGATGGCCCGGGGATTAAGGCGTTAAGAAAGAAAAACTCTCTTCGCATACACATAGATGGTGGGAGGTTGTACGGCGTCACAATGACAGGCCAACAAGAATAATTGCTGCCCGTATTGCTGAAAGGAGCGAACCCATCCGAACATAGACCAAGACAAACATTACGGGGATCCATATGAGCAGCTGTTTGTTCTCATCAAGGTTGGGCAGTGTTGGGAGTTTTGAGATGTCAAGGTTTTGAGCCTCCCCGTTGACCTGGAAACTCCAACCAAGAACATAACGAGAAGCAGCCAGTGGTCCGGAGGTGGCAGATGAGAATCCAACATAACTAGGATTAGTTAAAAGTTCAGAAAGATCTCGGTACAATGTTAACAATGGAGTTATGGGCTTGTTGACATTAATTGAAGCTAGGGTGACACTGATTTGCTTCGTGCCTTCATCATAGTCCACCCACACTTGTATTGGAAGGCCACTGATAAGGCTCAAATTTTGAAACAGAGACCCATCAGCATAATATCCAGCCGCAGTTGAATTTGACGAATTCAAGCCGTTAATATCAATTCCAACATGGTTATCATTGATATCATCTACCTCACTGCTCTGAATTATGTCTAGTTCCACTGCCAACACATGGTTTGTTGGGTCACTGTTGTTGTTCATATTGAAGAGGCCTAGGTACGGACCGGAATCAGCACCTGGAAAGGTTTTGGTTGGAGAAATTACAAAAGCCATTCCATGACCACTTGTAGTTTGAGGAACAGCTTTAATGGCAAAAACAAAAGTGGTAGAGAAAGAAGTGTTTGTGAGAACTATTGGATTTGGGTAGAAAGCATGACCTGTTTGTAGCCTGGTTTCATTGGTGAGTTGAAGGAGGCCATTGGAAGTGATTTTAGAAATACCATCCATGGTTAAGTTAGCTGATTGGAAGCCATTATTAAAGATGAAGCTTGTATCTGCGCCACTCACTTGTTGTACCATTGTTGTCACGAACAAGAACACCAACAAGGACATAGTAAGCTTCACACACATGGCTGTTTCAAAATCAATGTCTTCTTTTACATGGCATCCAGAGTCCTCTGTTTTCAGTAATCTTCATCACATGCACACATAGGATTTACTACTAACTATGTTTTATCTCACAATCCATCCATCTCATTAATTTCACATGGCCAAGCCTTGGAAGTTATTTCAACTTAGTTAATTTGATATTATGAGTTAATGATCGTGTTGATATACCTTTTCACCAACTCTCTCTTGCCGTTCCTTTACTATCTCTTGACAGTTCTTAAGCCTCTTATTCACCCTTAATCGCTTTTCTTGTTGATATGTACATAAGCACAACAAATAAGATCCTCCAATGTGAGAATGACGTAAATAAAAATAATTTCTTCACCGGAAAAGTACAATCAATTCATTTACACAAAAATACTAACAAAATAAGGATTTAACAGAAAAATAAAATAAAATATATATACACACACAGTGGCAGAGCCATGATTTTATATTTTTGGGTGCACAATTAGTAAGGGGATTCGGGGTTGCCCCGAAAAAAAAAAAATTCAAGGAAATTTTTAAATGTCTTAAAAATCAAATGAATATAAACAAGAAAAGAAAATAAAATTTCAACTTAACATAGAAAAATAATAATTAAGAGTTAACTAAACTATTATAACAGAACAATTACAAAAGCATTCTTCGATTCTTCATTCCATGAAAATATTGCATTATATCTTCATCATCAATCTTATCAAATATATCACGTTCAATATAAGTTAGCATATATGAGTTAAACCAATCATCACTTGTCTGATTGTGCAACTTTTCCTTAACAAAAGTTATTGCAGAAAAAACCCGTTCAACACTAGCAGTTGCTACTGGTAGAATGAGTGCCAACTTTATCAACAAATAGATCAGTGGATAAACAATATCTTTTCTCTTCTCAACCATCTTTAAAGCAAGGTCAGAAATTGTTTGCAAATTGACAAAATCAAAATAAGCTCTTACATCAACAATAAAATTACCGAGACTTGAAGAAAGAAAAGGAATATCTACAAGCTCATCAAACTCTAAAGGATATAATCTAGCAAACTCAATCAACTTTTCTTTGTTAAAATTAGCAAATGAGTCATGAGAATCAAGACAACTCAAACACTCAAGCAACTTGGTATTGACATTATCAAATCGATCACCCAACTCTTGAACCTGAGTATCTATCACTGTATTAAATAACTCCACCTTAAAGTAGTGGAAGAGTGTGAATGATTCAAATCTTCGTCTCGATCTCCCTTTAGGACAATAAACATCATTCATATTTGGAATGTTAATATCATATTTGTTGGCAAAAATGTTCGTTTCTTGAAGCAATTCATCAAAACCATTATCTCTCACCTCTTGTAAACAAGACTTGACTACCTTCACTAAACCAATTGCATTTAAAAGGTCTTGATCTTTTCTTTGTAGTGCTTGTGACAACTCATAAGAAATCTCCAAGATCAATTTCATAAGATGCAACAAGAATGCAAATTCAAAATCCTCCATGGCATACAAAATGCAACTCGCATCGTTCTTGAAAGATCATTTTTCAGCTCATCTTCAATAATTTTCATCAAGGAAATTATTGGAGAAAATAATGTGACAACACTTGTAACTGTACCAAAATGGGAATTCCAACAAGTGTCTCCAGGTCGCTTTAAGATTGTCTCTTGATTTAAACCTTTTCCAATTGGTATTTCACCGCGAGCAATTCTTTCAACTATTAGCTCATACTAATTCATTTGAGGAATTTCCTTCTGTTTGCATGAACCCCCCACAACGGTAGCCATCTTTTGAAGCATGTCAGAAAATTCTTGAATCTTTTTGTGATGTTTTGCAACCTTCACAAGTGCCAATTGTAACTGATGAGCAAAACAATGAATATAGAATGCGAATGTGTTGTCTGCCAAAATCAAACTCTTAAGCTCTTTGAATTCACCACGCATATTACTAGCATCATCATAGCCTTGACTGCGACATTTAGACAAACTTAAACCAAGTTTAGAAAATAGCCCATCAATCGCTACTTTTAGTGAATGTGCAGTAGTATCTGAAACATGAATTATGCCAATAAAAAGTTCAACAATGGACCCTTTTTTATTTACATACCGAAGTACAACTGGCATTTGTTCTTTAATTGCAACATCACGAGCTTCATCAACTAGTAAGGAAAAGTAATCATCACTGAGATCACTAATTATTGCTTTAACAGTCAAATCAGCACAAGCTTGAGAAAGATCTTTCTGAATAATTGGTGAAGTTAATTTGTGATTATCGAGGGCATTTTGCAAGACCACATCACTCATCTCTTTATTTGGCTTAGAATAAAATTTTAGAGTTTCAAGGAATAAACCTTGTTGATTTGAACTTGTAGATTCATCATGTCCCCGAAAAGTCTGACCATTGCGTAGTAGGTATCTAACACAATCTAAAGAAGTTTTCAGCCGAATACGATAATCAATTCTTTGTTGTTCAGAAATATTTGAGAAGGCAATATCAATATGTTGATTTTGCTTCGAACATCAAATCTTGACAAGTTAGATAACATCTATTGTAAGCACTCTTATGATCTTCAACATGAACTTTGATTCTATCATTCTTATGCCACTTTTTGAACCCCACACCGACAAATGCTTTCTGCGTCGAACCACTACCTCTAACCTCCATATCAAGTAGATAACAATACAAGCAAAAACATGCATCTTTTGATACACTATACTCCAACCAAGAACCAAATTCTTCATACCACTTAGGATTGAATCTACGCATTTTTCCATGCAGTTCCGTTTAAGGGAATGGTTTAAGAATTGGTTGAGTTGGCCCCTTGAGAAAATAAGCTCTCCAAATATCCCCTCTTCCTATAGGATTTGATGTCATTGAATAAATTGAAGGTCTTTTTCCCGGATCCGCTTCAAGATTTTCTATATTAACTTTTGCTTGAGGTGGTGATTGAAAACTTTGAAATTGAGATGCTTGTGGTGGTTGGTAGGATTCTTGGACAGTTGGAACTGAAATACTATTTGAAAGTTGCTTACTTTGAGATTCAGGTTTTGTATTTGTGGGTTTTAGACATTTGAAATAAGATTGTATCGTTGACATTTTCTGGAAGGAAAAAAGTTTGACAAGATTAGGGAACATGTTGCAACCTATAAGCTAGCTCATCTCAATGCTTCCTCTAATGAAACCTATAAGATTGTATCTTTTTTCATACAAGGACACTAAGCAACTGAAGCTATGATTTCCAATTCCAAAGCAACTAAACAATTCTCACTCTATGTCAATTTAGCAAGTAATCCAAAACAAGTAATCCTAATTTTGCTTCCAAGATACTAAATTTCCTTTTGCTCTAAATTGTTGGGTTGGGGAAAGGGTGTAGACAGAATTAATGAAAAAGAGATATAGGCAGAACGATATTCAAGGATGACTTGAAGAATAAAACATAGTATCTCGATTCCAAAACGTATTTTTTCTGACATTCTTATCATATAGAATTGACATATCCTCTATCATCTGAATATTTTTCTTCACACACACACACACACATACTTATTTTTTCGAATCACTTAATCAAAGTGAACTTGAGAATATACTTCATTACATTGCATTTACCTAAGCCTCTTTCCAACTAACATATGAGTGGGAAGAATTGTATAACAAAAAGAATATGATTACAAATACACTAAAAAAAAAGGAAATATGACAAAAACAAAATGCTTAATGATCTATTAAACACTTCTAAACATACTTTCAAACTTGAAGTCACTTGTTTAACTGTGTATAAATCCAAATACAATCAATTTCTAAACTTAAACCATTTGGTTTAGCAACTAGTAAACCTCCATAAGCTGGTATCTTTTCATTTCAATCTTTACTACATACATAAAACACTTGACTTTCACATATAATACTCACATAATCATAGTGTTTGAAACAGCAGCACAACCAAATATGAAAAATACCTCAGCTTTTGAAAGTAAAAAAAAAAAAACTGAAATCAATTTCCTACATGTAGCCTCATATATATCTCAAATAAAATCTTCTTATATGCTACTGTTAAGCTTTCCTTCCTTTTCCCATTTTATTATAAAGTCCAATGACACTCTTATTAGAACAAGGGAGGAGTTTTTGGGTTCCACAGTCACTTTATACTCTTAGCAAAATCAATATGCAGCCACTTTATAGACACTTACACATTCATATGTCACTTATTTCATGTATTTATTAGCACTTTTCTCTCCTTAAGCCTTAATATCATAAAACCCAAAGCCACACAAACTGAAATTAAAAGCCTCTAATTCATCCATCAGCAAAAACATAACCAATTCTATATGATAAGAATGTCAAAAAAATATCTTGTGGAATTGAGATAATATGTTTTATTCTTGAATTTGGTGGACCTAGTAAAAAACACATAAAACAGTACACGACAGAATGATATTCAATGATTCAGATAATGAAAAAGAAAAAAGAATTCATGCAGCCCTCATACGGAAAAGAGAACAAGTGGAAGCATCATAAAAGCCAACCTCTTTTATCCTTTTAAAAATCCTCTTAATAAGTGAAGATGATAGAAGGCAAGTAAAGCAATAAGCACAAGCATTCAATAGCAGAGTTTGTACTTCAGAAAACAATATGGGTAATTAATGGTGGCCTCCTGTGATCAGGAAAGCACGGATTGTCTAGAACCCTAAAAGAGAAACTAAGCATACTATCATAAGAGAATCAAATTAATTATAAACCGCATCTTCCACTTGTCCAGTAAATCGTAGCTTCCATATTTAGCAAATTACTAATTTCACTAAGTTTACAAACCGAAATCCCAAGCTCAATAGATCTAGATTTCAACAAATTTAATAACATGCCAAACATAAAATGGAAATCGAGGAACAAAATAACAAGATACCTACCAATATATCAATATTCAAGCGGCAATTTTCCTTTGACGACGAATTCTTTCGCAAGCAAAGAAACTCAATTAGAGCAGAATTCTCAACTGGGGATACTCAATGAGCTATGAAATGAGTTGAATACCTAAAATCGATCGAGAACAAGAAATTAAAGAACATTAATAAGACCACACAAACTACTCGAATTTTATGCAGCAACCACACGATATTATAAAAAAGGAGTTTCAATGCTAACAAAGCTAGTTAAGGGATTGGGAATTAAACAGCAAGGACCCCCATAAGCAGGAGTACTAACCCTAATCTGTGAAATTGCAAGCATGATTCAAGCTTTTGTGAGATTATACAATAGTATCAGTGACGGTGGAGAGCACGACGGACGATTTAGAGATGAGAACGGAGAGATCGATGGAGAGTGAGAGAACGGAGAGAGCGATGGAGTAGAGAGTGAGAGTTGGAGACGAGATTGGAGAACGATGAAAATCGGAAAAAAAAGTTGGAGAAGGAAGATATGAGGCTCGAACAGGCGACCTTGACTAAGGGAAGGGTATAGAGAATTAACCAGCTGCACTAGGTGGACATGTTGCTACTAAATTCTTTCAAATTATATATATTTTGTGTCTGCACTTACCCACATTGGTACTAGTGTGTCTCCGCCACTGTGTGTGCGTGTGTGCGTGTGCGCGCGTGCGCCAGTTCATACCTTCACATAGCTCACATCGAGGTCCTTCCTTGAGTGCCCACGATCCAAGTTACGTAGAACATAGTTGTTATAATCTTTGCCAATCCTCATTATAATGTCTGATGTAGATACTCCTTATGTTCGTTTTGTTTCCTTAAATTTCCCGATGGATTTAACCTATAAATAGAAACTGATTCAAATAAATTATACCTGAAATTAGAAACTTACATCAAAATAAACAACCAAGGCTGAGAACATTTTATTACACATACATATTCATAAACATCGTTCCCAGCCCCACTAGCATCAGCATAGCTGTGGCCAATTTCATCGGCAAGTGCAAAAGATTATACTATGTATTCAAAAACTTCAAACATTAAAATCAAGAAAGACGAAGATAGATGCGTACGATATCTTGACTTGTACAAGGGAATGAGTGTGGCCAAAGTGGAAGAGGTCGTAGATGCCATCGACATAGACGCGAACCAGGCAATCCTGAGGAGAAGAAGACGATGGGTTGGAATCGCTGGGCTTCACAGTCACCATTATTGGGAATCATGCTTACTCTGATCTCATTATTGAGCGTCTCCATCGGCACTTCTTGGTTTTTTTTCTTTCCACCTCAAAATCACATGTCAGAACATGTGTTTTTTTTTTTGCCTTTTTTTACAATATTTTAGTACCTTGGCGCTGAGGGGGATTTTCCCAATATTTTTGGCTTGTATCATATTGACTCAGTCTTTGATTGATGTATGTTTGTGAGCCTGGCCCGTTACCACTTAAAAGTAATCTTAAATGGAGGGAACTGGTGATGGCGTATTTTAGACTTTAATAGTGTCCCTTTGCTAGTTGATGCGAAGAATTGAAAGGGGGTCTACCAAAAACATGTGAATCACGATAATTACAAAAAAGAAAAAGGAAAAAGAAAGATCTCCCAATCAAAGTAATTTAGACAAAATGTAGGATTTAAAAGTTTTTAAGGAAAACTAATGAGATTGGGTATAACGGAAGAAGCTAGCTCCACATAACATGATGACAAAGTTCGCAATACAGGCCAACCAGTGGGCTAAATGGTGCACTTTTTGCAAGCTGAAAAAATGCCAACCCTAACTTGTAGTGGTCCCCAGGCAGCCCAGCCTGCCAGCTCACAATTTTTTTCTTCTTTGTTTTTTTTTCCAGTTTTTTTAAGATGAAAGAAACGCACACATACATAATTAATCAATTTGTTTTTCCCAACATCAACCATTTCACTTACAAAAAGTCAAAAACATAATCCACAATTTAACCAATGTTCAAATCCTTGGTGGGAGAGATGCCAACATTTAGTACTCAGCTATATATGAGACTTGTAATTTCATAATCTAGGTTTCATCGTTTTTTTTATATATAAAAGATGGCTAAAATGGCAGAGTATGACAGACAGAGATTAAACAACATGAGAAATTAATCACAAACACTTCTGATCCACCCAAGCTCACAAATACATAGGGTAGCCTCCCAAAATAACAGATTTGGTCAAACACACTTTCTAAGAGCATCGGCAACTCTATTACAGTTTCTCAGGATATGACAAAGAGTAATCAATCAATTCCTTTCCATCATTTCTTTAATATGAACAAACAACAGACTACCAGAATTCACATCTAATTATCCGCTTAAGCTAGGTGATTCATTCATCAAGTGGAAGACAAAGTAAGAGATTGTAGCCCATTCATGAACCGAAGCAGAATATCAAGCCTTAGGCTTAATTGTGTCTGAAGTAGTATGGGTAAATGGCTTGCTGAAGGACCTGGGAATTCGTTGTGAAGGACCAGTGAGTGTGTATTGTGATAATTATACAATGATACATATAGCATCAAACCCGGTATTCCAAGAAGGGACAAAGCATATTGAAATAGATTGCCACTTTGTCCGTAAGAAATTGTAGGTAGGTTTGATTGAGTTGGAGCATGTTAAATCAAAGGACCAATGTCATAGTTGGCTAAGGCGTCAGCTTTCACTCCAAAAGAGATGAGGTTCTATACCCGCTGATCGATGTGAGGGCCTCATTGGTGGATGATCTATAAGTACCTCTGTAAGTAATCTTTGAGTCTGAAGACGTGCCTTAGCTCTGGTGGGTTATCGGTATCTACCCCACCTAAACTTTGTGTGTGTGTGTGTATATATATATAAAGGACCAGCCGGCAGATTTGCTTACCAAAGCCGTGGGTAAAGACACACAAACCAGATTACTCGGCAAGTTATGAACTGTAAATGTATTCTAGCCCTAAATTTAAGGGGGAGTATGATAATTGTACAATTTAGTAATCTAGGTTTAGTTAGTTTTAGTTTAGCTTTATTTATTTTTTTTCAAGAAAGATTGGTTATTGGGTTTGGGCCTTGATGCTGGTTAAGCCCACCTGGTATTTGGTATTGGTATAAATAGGTGTCTAGGATATAATATTTTGTATGGATACCACCCAACTCAGTTTTAATAAAATGTAATAGTTTCTCAGCCAACAAGTGAAGTTCATACCAACAATGTCTTGAACATAATAATTTTCAATAAGAGAATACCTATACCTAAAAAATATATTTTAAAAGGAGATTATTGTTTTTCAATTAAAATTTTGAAAATACATTTTTTTTTAAAAAAATAATCTATATCTTTGTTTTGTTGGGGGCTTTGATAGGGAAGGGGAGGGATTTGCCCCCTTCCCTAATTTGAATAAGAAAATTGTAAACAAATCATTGAGAAAAAAATTTAGGGACGACTAAATATCATATTATCCCAAAAGAAAATCACATCGACATGAGAGCTCAATAGCTCATCCTCTACATCGAGCTACTAACAGAGTTGAAAGGAGAAGAAAAGAATATGAGAGAAAGGAAAGATTAAAAAAAGATTTAGGATGATGCATGAAAGAGGAAACAATTAAACATCATTGGTCTTTGATTGAAATTTCAATAATTCAAGGTTTTACATTATAATTGCTACTTTTATACATGTAGTCCTTATATTTGTCATTTTTTCTATAGAATTCACCAATAACTTAAAAATATACACATATGAAAATCACAATTATATATACAAACACAATGCCACCAGCGGAAGAGTGCCTCTGTGTCCCTTGGACATGTTTACATATATACAAACGGGTGTGTGGCTAGCTCTTCATAAGATCATTATTCAACGACCATTAGTGGAGAGGAGCGATTGAGACATTGAAATGCCATCCATAGATGGAAAGCATATTGTACTATCATGAGACTCATTATCACTCCCAAATGTGAGTCCAGAACAAGAAGGCAAAGGAAACTCCCTATTTAAATATTGCACAAGTTGACGCATGCTTGGCCTATCTTTACCCTTAGAATTTGAACACAAAAGTCCTAATCTCAACACTAATTCTACCTCCTCTTTGTCATATTCCGCTCCTAAAGTTTCATCCTTTGCCTCAATAATCTTATCATTCTTCCATAACCCATGAACCCAATCCACCAAAATCTCATCTTCACTTCCTCGCTCTATGGGTCTTCTTCTACAAACAACCTCTAGCATAAACGCACCAAAAGCAAAAACGTCAGATTTTGTTGTGGCTCTTCCTGTTCTCATGGTTTCCGGTGCAACATACCCTAGAGTTCCGGCCACATGTGTAGTTGCAGGGTCAACACCATGATCGTATAATCTTGCAAGACCAAAATCTCCTAACCTTCCATTGAACTCTGAATCTAACATAACATTGCTTGCTTTTACGTCTCTATGAACCACAACTTGTTCCCATTCTTCATGCAGATAGCACAATCCCAAAGCTACACCTTTGATGATTTTAAATCTTTGTATCCAATTTAGTGTTACCTTCGGTTGGTTATAGAGGTACTTGTCTAAGCTTCCATTTGGCATAAACTCGTAGACTAAAAGAAGCTCACCTTTTCGCCTACAATATCCCAAAAGAGAAACAAGGTTTCGATGGCGAAGACGACCGATGCTTACAATTTCTGCAATAAATTCCCTTATGCCTTGTTTGGAATCATGTGATACTTTCTTCACCGCAACCTCAATTTTTGAATCCGGCATCGTCCCTCTGTACACCTTCCCGAATCCTCCAAAGCCCAAAACCTCTCTCTCTCTAAATCCCTTCGTGGCAAAGTAGAGATCTTTATATTTAAACCTGTGAGGACCATAATTCTTCTCCCACTCCTCAACAATCTCAGAAAACTTCCGTTTCCTTTTAATGTAACAATATACAGATAAACTCACAAAAACAACTAAACAGAGTGAAACGAGAGGTAACACAATTAATAAAATGATAGATTGTTTCCCTTCAGGTTGGGGTAGTGTTGGGAGTTTCGAGATGTCAAGGTTTTGAGCCTCCCCGTTGACCTGGAAACTCCAACCAAGAACATAATGAGAAGCAGCCAGTGGTCCGGAGGTGGCAGATGAGAATCCAACATAACTTGGATTTGTTAAAAGTTGAGAAAGATCTTGGTACAACGTTAACAATGGAGTTATGGGCTTGTGGACATTAATTGGAGCTAGGGTGACATTGATTTGCTTCGTACCTCCATCATAGTCCACCCACACTTGCATTGGAAGGCCACTGGTAAGGCTCAAATTTTGAAACAGAGACCCATCAGCATAATATCCAGCAGGAGTTGAATTTGATGAATTCAAGCCGTTAATATCAATTCCAACATGGTTATCATTGATATCATCAAACTCACTGCTCTGAACTATGTCTAGTTCCACTGCCAACACATGGTTTGTTGGGTCACCGTTGTTGTTCATATTGAAGAGGCCTAGGTATTGACTGGGACGAGCACCTGGAAATGTTTTGGTTGGAGAAATTACAAAAGCCATTCCATGACCACTCGCAGTTTGAGGAACAGGTCTAATGGCAAAAACAAAAGTGGTAGAGAAAGAAGAAGTGTTTGTGAGAACTATTGGATTTGGGTAGAAAGCATGACCTGTTTGTAGCCTGGTTTCATTGGTGAGTTGAAGGAGGCCATTGGAAGTGATTTCAGAAATACCATCCATGGTTAAATTAGCTGATTGTAAGCCATTATTAAAGATGAAGCTTGTATCTGCGCCACTCACTTGTTGTACCATTGTTGTCACGAACAAGAAGACCAACAAGCACATAGTAAGCTTCACACACATGGCTGTTTCAAAATCAACGTCTTCTTTTATATGTCCTCTGCTATCTGTATCTTCGTTAAAATATCTATACAATAATCGGAGTTTCTCTCATTTTGGGCGGATCATTGAAGGGGTTGGTTCGGTTCGTAAATGACTAAAATCTTGTTGACTAGTTGGTTGGTTGCCGTAAAAGGTTTGGCCTCTTGGTTGGTGCCATTTTCAATGGCGTCTATTGAAAACCATCTTGCTGTCCTCGTATCAATTTCGATAGAGAAGAGGTCTCAAAAAAACGTGATGGATGATGCAACCTACACCTTTTATCATATCAAACGTGGTGGATGATGCAAGCTACACCTTTTAACATATACATTGGGACGAAATTTTAAGTAATTTTTTAATATTAATTCATTTAATAATTTAATATTTAAATAAAAAATTTAAAAAATATATATAATCTCTCAAACTTACATTATTTATACTATATATAAAAATATGTGTTTAAAATATGATTTTAAATTTTTTTAAAAAAATTAAAAAATAATTTCTAAAAATATAAATTTTATAATATGATTAAAATTAATAAATTTTATAACATATGAAATCACTCCAGTAATAATAACAAAGATTTGAATCTAAGAAGCGCATTGTTGGTGAGACGAAAAACCCTTTACATTTTAAATTTTGAAAGAGAAAACCCTTAATCAAATAAAAATGTTTTTTTTTTAAAAAAGCCATATACCAAACCGGGAAAAACACATTTCCCTTCCCATTTTCCTCTCTCATTTTCTCTCCATTTAAATAAGGGGTAAATCTTAAAAGGGAAAACCCTGATCAAATAAGAAAAAAGTAAAAAATAAAACAAAGCCATATACCAAACGAAGAATTTAAGGTAATTAAGGTTAACGTCTCTCCCATACAGAAGACCGGTATTCGTTCACTTCATTTAAAAATGCACATAGAGCACAAGTAAGAAAACATAAAACAGAGGAAAAATAAGAATGTTGTACAAATATTATGCAACCTAACCTAACCAAGAGTACAAGCACTTAACCACCATATGTCCTATACATGATTTCCTCAAAAGAAAATCAACGGCCTCCAGAGAGGACCGATTCAACTACCGAAGTTCGAGAGTGGTAGCCATCCGTACTAGAAGATGGAAAGGACATTCCAATGTTCTCAAGCACTTGGTGGCTCCCACATTTGAATCCACAACAAGAAGGAGACGACATTAGCGTTGGCAAATCAGGCAAAGGCACTTCCATGTTCAAATACTGCACAACATGACGCATGTTTGGCCTATTTTCAGCCTTTGAATTCGAACACAAAAGCCCCAATTTCAACACCAATTCTACCTCCTCTGCTTTGTACTCTGTTCCTAAATTCTGATCCTTTGCCTCAATTATCTCACCCTTCTTCCATAACCCATATACCCAATCCACCAAAATAAATTCTTCTATTCCTTGCTCTATAGGCCTTCTTCCACACACAACCTCCAGCATAAAAGCACCGAAAGAGAAAACATCAGACTTTGTGGTGGCTCTCCTTGTTCTTGTGTTCTCTGGTGCCATATATCCCATGGTCCCGACCACATGTGTAGTTGTAGGATCACTCCCATGATCGTATAATCTTGCGAGACCAAAATCTCCTAACCTTCCATTGTACTCAGAATCCAACAGAACATTGCTTGCTTTAATGTCTCTGTGTACTACTACTTGCTCCCAATCTCGGTGTAGATAGCTCAACCCTGAAGCTACGCCTTTGATGATTCTAAATCTTTGCATCCAATTTAGTGTCACACTTGGTTGGTTAAAGAGGTATTTATCTAAGCTTCCATTTGGCATGAAATCATAGACCAAAAGAAGCTCACCTTTTCGCCTGCAATATCCCAAAAGAGGTACGAGGTTTCGATGACGAAGACGACCAATGCTCACGATCTCTGCTATGAATTCCCTCATCCCTTGTCGGGATCCATGGGATACTTTCTTCACAGCAACCTCAATTTTCGAACCTGGCATCGTCCCTTTGTAGACGCTCCCAAAACCACCACTGCCTAGAAGCTCTTTATCTCTGAATCCCTTTGTGGCAATGTAGAGATCTTTGTATTTGAGCCTGTGAGGACCATAGTCTTGCTCCCACACATCAACAATCTCAGAAAACTTCTTTTTCCAATTTATGTAATGAACTAAAGATAAACCAGCAAGAGCAATTGCACAAAGTGAAAGGAGAGGTAACACAATTGGCAAAATCCTAGATTGTTTATTTCCTCTAAGTCGTGGAAGTTTTGGGAGTTTTGAGGTGTCAAGCTGTTGAGGCTGTCCATTGACCTTGAAACTCCAACCAAGAACATAATGAGAAGCTATCCTCTCCCCATTTGAAGATGAGAATCCAACATAACTGGGATTGGTTAGAATCTCAGAAAGATCTTGGGACAACGTTAACAATGGAGTTTCGGGCTTGTTAACATTGATTGAACCTAGGGTAGCACTGATTTGCTTCTTGCTTCCATCATAGTCCACCCACACCTGCATGGGGACGCCACTGTTGAGGCTCAAATTTTGAAAATGAAACCTATTTGCATAATATCCAGCAGGAGCTGATTTAGTGGAATTCAAACTGTTAATATCAATTCCAACATGGTTTCCATTGATATCCCCAAACTCAAAGTTCTGGAGGGTGTCCAATTCTACAGCAAACACGTGGTTTTTGGGGTCACCATTGTTGCTCATGTTGAAGAGGCCGAGGTACTGGCCGACGAGAGCATCTGGAAATGCTTTTGTTGGAGAAATCACAAAAGCCATTCCATGAGCATTCAGAGTTTGAGATTGAGGTCTAATGACAAAAACAAAAGTGGTAGAGAAAGAAGAAGTATTTGTGAAAACTACTGGACTGGGGTAAAAAGCATGACTCTTTTGGAACCCTGTTTCGTTAGTTAGTTGGAGGAGGCCATTGGAAGTGATGACAGAAATACCATTCATGGTTAAATTAGCTGATTGGAAGCCATTATTGAAGATGAAACTTGTATCTGCAACACTCACTTGTACCATTGTTGTCACCAACGAAAGGACCAACGCCATAATAAGCTTCACAAACATAGCTGTGTCTCAATCAGTAGTGTCTTCTTTCAAGTCATCTACTATATATATCTGAATTTTCATTAAATATATACAACAGTCAGATCGATCATTTTCTCCTATTTATTGCCGGTTTTTCAAAGGCAAGACACATGGTTTGATTTTTGTTGCCATGAGTGGTTGGCTTCTTGAGTGACTTCCATTTTCCATTGTACTGTAAGAATTTTGGTGATCACGCAGTCATGTATTACGTACGTAAAAACTTGTCACTCAAGAATACGACTGATCTTTCTAGAATCACCATTTATAAATTAGAATACCGAGACAGACATGCAAGGATGACTTGAAATACATAAATTTCAGGTATTTTGTCGTGTAATCTTGCCTTTAATGAATTAATGTTTTTTTCACGAAAAATTTTGTTTTTTAAGTATTAATCTCACTATTAAGTCGTCAAAAAGTCCATGAATCCACACCAACACCTTAAAGTATTTTTTTTAATATATATATTTTAGGGTGTTGAACACATCTAGAAAAATATTTCAGAGTCAAAAAATACTCTAGGGTGCTTTCAGCACACATGTAGAAAAAATATATTAGAGTGCCAGATCAACTTAACCCTTGACATAAGATGTTTTAACTCGGTCAATAAAAGGATATTACAAAGAAAAAGAAAATTTAAGGTTGGGTTGTTGAACTTTTTCTCAATTAACCTTTTTCTAAATAAGTTTTTCACTCAAAACCACTGGCGGACCCAGGTTCATTGTTGGGGGGCAAGTGCCCCACAAAAGTTTGGGAAATTTGGGAATTTTTTGTTTGTTTGTTTTAAATTCAAGTTAAAGGAGACTTGAATATAATGATTTCAAATTTTTATTAACATTAGTATTAGCATTATTTGTCTACTTTCCTTGAATTAATACATATTTGAATGATTGTCCACCCTTAAATTAAATGCACACCCTTAATACATCAAGATTGCACTTCGTAATCGGATGGGGGGATAAATCGTTGAATGATTGTTTAGTGCCTTATATTGAAAAATATGTATTAACTCCGGTCCTAATTATAGGAACACTTTTACACTACAAAAATGTTCCTATAATTAGGACCGGAGGAATATTTGATAGCATTGATAATAAGACAATTATGATGGAATTCCAAAACATAAGGCCTAGAAGGATGACATTGTAATTATTTTTATTATAATATACTTTTTTTTATTAAAATATATGTACTTGAACTTATTAAGATCCACCTTCATTGTAATTTATGTGAAATTTGCATTTCTAATCGTATTTAGCCTTACTTTTTTAAATGACAGGTTTGCAAAAAGAATTTCCTCTCTTATTACATCATCAATATTCACTTGATTTCATAAATATTATTTTGATATTTTTTTTCTTGTTTATATTCTTTTGTTTTTTAATGCGTTTAAAAATTTCCTTTAAAAAAAAAAAAATTCGGGGGCACAGCCCTGAATTCCCCCCCCAATTGTGCCCCCTTTCTATAAGTTTTTGGGTCCACCTTTGCTCAAAACAACTTAATCACTACCATTTATTGTCTCGGCCAGTTCTCTTAATTTTTTTTAAAAAAAAAACAAAACAAAAACTTGGTACAACTTAATTCATCGAATTCACTAAGCTGATAATTAAAAAAATAATAAAATAAATTAAGAACTAAAACTTATATTATGCAAAAGACAATCATATAGACACGAAAAAACACCATTTTTCAAATTAGTTAGTTGGGATAGATTATCAGCTACTCCCTCTTATTCATTTTAACTGGTACTACTAAGTGACAGTTAATGCAGTATATCTATCTTAATTTTATTTTTTTTATAAAAAATACAACTTTACATGTATTAAAATGAGATTTTTAAGGAAAGAGAAAATTGTAATGAAATTCATTTAAGCATTAATTATAAGGTAAAATTGATATATAAGTATTAATTACACTCCCCGTGACTTATGCCATAAACCAAAAAAGTCTACTAAATATAATTTATATTGACAAGAGGGATTATTAGCTACTCCCTTTTGTTCCATATTTTTGTTGAACAAGACTTTTGTCCATATTAACTGGTACAAAAAAATTGACAATTAACTGTTTAAATCTGTTTTAAATTAAAAAAATTCCAAATTTTTACAAATATTAAAATAAGATTTTTAAGGAGAGAGACAAATAAAATAAGACACATTTAAACATTAATTATATATAGGGCAAAATTGACATATCATTATTACTTATTCTCTAAATGACTTTGCTACTGATAGTCTAATTCCGTATGGTTGTTTTTAACTGAAAATCGCATCAACCAACCATTCAAGGAGACACAGTACGACGATTATAAGTTTTGTTATTTTATATAAAAAAAATATAATTATCATATAATTATTATCTTATATAGATGACATGTAGGATGTCCTGTCATCCCTATTAATCTAATTAATGTGGCAGATTTCATTAAACTTTACAGAAACATTAACGGTAGAAGCTTAATGTCAAAAATTAAAAGTCAAGAAGGTTATATGCAATTAACCAAAAGTTTAGAGGAATTTTATGGATTCTAGCCAATTATTTAATATTTTATCCTAATTGATTAATAAATACTTATTAAGGGTAACATGGTCATTTGGATATTTTTCATACTTCTCTTACCATCATTGTCAACCTACCAAGCATGTCGTCGGGGGTCCGAATTTTTCATTCCATTCCTCTATATATACAATGAACTCTCTCTCTACCTCTGTTTTCCTCTGCATGAGCTTCAATCCACTGTGGGTCCCGACGGAACTGGCTTCCTTGCGAGCAAGCAGGGGGCTCATCCGTACGGATGAGCTCCTGGCCGTCCAGATTTAGATCCTGGACGGCCCAGATTTTTTTTTAATTTTTTTTTAATTTTTTTTTTATATGAAAAAAATCATTTTTTGAAAAAGTGTTAGTTGATAGATTATTTTTATTTTAGATTATCTACCCATTAAAATTATATTTTTTTTAAAAAAATCGATCTGGATCGTCCAGATCAAATCTGAATGGTCCGTAGCTCGTTCGTGCGAACGAGCTCACTTTGTGCTCGTCCAAAGGACGAGCACGTAACCAGTTCCTGGGTCCCGACTTCTTTTTCAATTCACATTCCATGTTTTTATTAGGTCTTTCATCTCTCTAATTTTGGGGTGAGGACCTTTTTTTTTTAATATTGTATTTATTTAGATTAAATTATTTCTTTGCGTTCGAAATATTTTTTACATCCAGAATCTCGAATTAATTAATTTTTAGGATACTGGAGTTACTGGAAAAATATTTCAGAATGTAGGACTGAAAATTAATTAATTTGAGATACTTGATTCAAAAAATATTTCAAGATACAATATATAATTTAATCTAAATTAATAAAATATATATAAATAAAAAAATGCTCTCACCCTAAAATTAGAGGGATGAACACATAAAGGAGAAGCACCTAACGTGAACCCAAACTTCTTTCTCAATCTCCTGCATGGCCTTTGTCTGTTCCTCTTGATAATATTTACACTAGTGCAAAAAAGAGCTTTAATACCGCCTCATTTAGACGGGATTATAGAGAATCAGGTCTTAAAAGTATGACCGGTGGCAGTTTCGTAAATATAAAGGACTTTTTGGACCGGATTATAAAGGATCCGGTCTTAAAAATATGACCGGTGGCAATTTCGTAAATATATAGAACACTCTTAAGACCGGACTATAAAATATCTCGGTCTTAAAAGTATGACCGGTGGCAATTTCGTAAATATTGTGAGAAGACGCCGATTAGAGATGAGTCTCGAGAATGCGATGATTTATTCCTTCGCTTAATTGGAATTATATACGATACTAATAAGTAAATAATCTTGACCTGGTAGATTCCTATAATCTAGGGATTACAATCAAGAATATAATTACGAAATTCAAAAAACCATGATCTCGCTAACTTAATTCCTAAAATCTCTAAAACAACTTAATTAAGATTATTACAATCCGAAATTTAATTACGAAATTCAAAAAACCATGATCTGCTAACTTAATTCCTAAAATCTCTCTACCAACTTAATTAAGATGATTACAATCAGGAATTTAATTACAAAATTCAAAAAACCATGATCTACTAACTTAATTCCTAAAATCTCTCTAACAACTTAATTAAGATAATTGCACAATATAGAACACTTTTAAAACTGGTTTATAAAGGATCCGGTTTTAAAAATATCTTTTAAGACCCGTTGTTTCAAACAACCGGTCTTAAAAGTGTTTAAAAAAAAGTATGACCAGTGGTAATTTCGTAAATATATAGAACACTTTTAAGACCATTTGTTTCAAAAAACAGGTTTTAAAAAGTATACTTTTAAGACTGCTTGTTTCAAACAACTGGTCTTAAAAGTGTTAAAAAAAAAGTATGACCAGTGGCAATTTCGTAAATATATAGAATACTTTTAAGACCGGTTGTTTCAAAAAACAGGTCTTAAAAGTATACTTTTAAGACTGCTTGTTTCAAACAACCGGTCTTAAAAATGTTTTTTAAAAAAAGTATGACCGGTGGCAATTTCGTAAATATATAGAATACTTTTAAGACCGCTTGTTTCAAACAACCGGTCTTAAAAGTGCTAAAAAAAAAGTATGACCGGTGACAATTTCGTAAATATATAGAACACTTTTAAGATCGCTTTTTTCAAAAAACCGGTCTTAAAAGTGTATAAAAAAATTTAAAAAAAAAAAGAAGAAAAAGCTAACTTCGCTAAACTTGTTAAGTCTAAGAGTCTACTTTGTCTTCTTGGTGATATAACATTTACTTAGTTATAGATTCAAAGAGTGTCCCAAGAGCCTCACGGGTTAAATCCTCAGCAAGAATGTCATCCTCTTCCTCTAACCTACTCGCAATCTTTGTAAGTCATCCCAAGAACCACACAATCAAATCTTTAGCAACGTTGGCGGTGACACTAGTGCAAAAAAGGACTTTAAGACCGGACAAAAGAGGCATCGTAAGACCGGACCATCGACCGGTCTTGTTCCTGCCGGTATTAAAAGTCCACATTTAAGACCGGACTATAACCGGTCTTAAAGAAACTCTTTCGACCGGACATATAAAACATTAGGTCTTAAAAGTCGGACTAAATAAGGTTGAAATATTTTTAACATTCGGTCTTAAAACTCAACTTTTAAGACCGGAAAAAACTCGGCCGCTCTTAAAAGATCAAAATTTTAAGACCGGACACAAATATAACCGGTCTGAAACATAGTGGCTTCTAAGACCTGACGACTAATTATACGCGGTCTTAAAAGACTGACTTTCAAGACTGGACAATAAATTGTCCGGTCTTAAAAATTGAATTTTAAGATCGGACGTATAAACACACCGATATTAAAAAAACAAACTTTTAAGACCGGCTTAATATCAAATAGGTACACTTGACCTTTAAGACCGGACATTTTGGTTACATCTGGTCTTAACAGTTGAACATTTAAGATTGGCCTATTTATTACCGGTCTAAATTTTCCCGAATGTTTTCCCTGTTCTATTCTTCCTGATCAATATGCACAAATCCACCACCCAATCCAGCACATAAAAGTCGATACTTTAAGTACAAGCTATGAACAATTATGAATAAATTGAACTGGGAAAAATAATACAAATAATATTCACCATGAGTTATGTCGCTTCTTAAATTAATGAATATATTATGACTACAACACCTAAATTAATTTATACAATAAGATAACTTACTTACAATCCAAATACAATCAGTTACAAATACAACATACATGCCCAATATAATATTCACCATGCCTTCATCTAATTCCCACCAAACAACGTAACATCCTCTTTTATAATATGCCCCTTTGGATCCGATCCTAGCTGCCACAAAAATAAAATAAGAACAAACTTCATAGTCGTGTGACATTGTTTAAGAACGTAGAAGGAATATAATATAGTAAAAACCTTAAAGTTTTCAAAGAAGTTTTCATATGAATATTACCTTATGAAATATATTGACTTTTTTATAAAACGATATCCTCCCATATCCCTTCTTGATGATCATTTCTTATGCCGGGTTCATTATCCGCTTCATCTTCTTCGTTCATTTCCGGTAGACCCCTTGAAAAAGGAGTACTCTTAGGAAGACCATAATTTGAATGACTTTCCTCATCAATATCAATGACCCTTTTTCCTTGGAGAGCTACTGCACCACATTTTATTTTCTTGATCGGTGATATAGAACACTTGTTTCGCCCGGGTCCGCCATAATAAAAGGTTCATCACCAAAACTTCTCTGTTGGCATCGACTAATGTAAATCCTAACCGATCGATCGAACATCATTATTGACATTAACTCACTTGCATTTGAAAATGGGAAATCTAATTTTAACATAGTCTACCTCCCAAATCTCTTCAATAACCCCATAATATGGCATGACTGCCAATAAAGGCCTCTTGTCTTTCGAACTAGAGAAGTGCATAGATTCAACCTCTAACATAACACCACCGTTCTCGGATGTGCTCTATCATCTAGGGACTTCGTGTAAAATGTATAACCATTGATCACATACGAATTCCAACTTATGACATCAACCTCGGACCACGGCTAACCATTTGATTGTATCGTAAACACATTCCTCTCCCTCGACCTTTTGTTTGAACCAGTTTGCAAAAGTTACGTTATGCTCCCTAATCAACCTTTGTTCGGTCATTCGATGATTTTCTTTCCTTTGACTTCTTTATGAGCAGCTATGCTTGGCTTGAACTTCATCAACATTATTCAAGATGTATAAGTGGACTTGTGACAATTCATCGGATCCACACTCTTTACCAAAGCCCCTCGTCTACCCCCTTCAAGACTTTGACGTTTTGGAAGCCCAATATGTCTTACTTTGGCCAAATAATTTTGACAAAATTCCATGGCTTTCTTCATAAACATGTTTATGAACAATTGATGCTTCTGGCCGGTATGCGTTCTTCACGTACCCTTTTAGGAATTTCATAGATATTTCAATTGGGTACATCCACCGTAAATGGATAGGTCCGCACAACTTTATCTCCCTCACTAGATGAACAATTAGATGAACCATGATGTCAAAAAAGGTAGGAACAAAAAGCTTCTCAAGGTGACACAAGATAAGATATCCTTCATTCTCCAATTCATCAACTTTTCAATCTCGAAAAATTTACTACAAACCGCATTGAAGAAGACACAAAGTCTAGTCAAAATGACCCGAAGATCATATTCGGCGATGCCTCGAATAGCTACTGGGAGTAGCTGTTGCATTAAGACATGACAATTATGAGACTTTTGGCCTACTAATTTCAAGTCCTTCATCGATACAAGCCTCTTAAAATTTGAAGGATACCCCGAGGGAACTTTTGTGCCATGTAAACACTCACAAAAACTTCGTTTCTCATCCTTAGACAGAGTATGAGAAGTCGGGGGACAATAAGTTCTCTTCCCGTATGGCCTTGGATGTAAGTCTTCACGTATTCCCATTGCTTACAAATCCAATCTTGCCTTCACACCATCCTTGGAACTACCTTGTATGTTGAGAACCGTGCCAACAATACTATCACATGTTTTTCTCCACGTGTATGACATCAATACAGTGTCTGACATCAAGATTGCGCGAATATAGAAGATCGAAGAATACAGATCTCTTTTTCCATATATTTGTTTCTTTTCTACTCTTTGCAGTCTTACCGAAGATGACACGATATTTTTCACCTTTTCATAAACTTGCTCCCCGAGTCAATGCCACCGAGCATCTTCATACTCCTGGCCACCAAAAAAGGCTTTCTTTAATCGACGATATGGGTGGTCTCGTCGAAGAAATCTCCTATGTCCAAGATAAACCGTCTTTCTTCCATGTTGAAGTTGATGGTAGCGTGTGCCTTCTTCACAAACCGGACATGCTTTATGGCCTTTTACACTATACCATGACAAGTTCCCATATGCTGGGAAGTCGTTTATAGTACAAAATATCATGGCTCGTAGTTTAAACACATCCTTCTTGAAAGAGTAAAAAACATCGACACATTATTCCCACAACTCCTTCAAGTCTTCGATCAAGGGCTGAAGGTAAACATCAATGTCATTTCCAGGTTGTTTTGGTCCCGAAATCAACTTAGACAACATGATGTACTTTCGTTTCATGCATAACATTGGAGATAAGTTGTAAATAATAAGGACCACAGGCCATGAACTATGTATGTTACTAAGGCTTCCATATGGATTCATGCCATCCTTGCTAAGGGCAAGCCTAAGGTTCCTAGGTTCTTCGCCGAAATTCGGAAATAAATGATCGATTTTCTTCAATTGAGAAGAATCGGCCGGATGTCGAAGCTTTCCATCAGAAATCCTCTCATCTGCATGACACCTCAAATTCTTTTCATCATTTTCATTCGCAAACAACCGCTTGAACCTTGGTATGATTGGAAGATACCACAACACTTTTACAGGCCCCTTATTTGACTTGTACCTTGGTGTTTTACATATCGGACAATACCCCGCTTCTCTTCAAACTCTTTTCTATACAATATGCAATCATTCGGGCATGCATGAATCTTTTTGTACTCCATCTCCAAAGGGATGAGTATTTTCTTAGCATCGAGTATCGATGCGGCAACACATTCTCATCCGGAAGCATGTCCTTAAAAGCCTCAAGCATTTCGAGAAAAACTCTTGTCGCTCCATCCATGACGTGCCTTCAAGCTTACCAATTTCAATACAAATAGCGTTCAACAATTGATATTTTTTACAACCAGGGTATAGCGGGGTCGCATCATTGCACATATTACTATATGCATGTGATTGATGAAAAGCCTCTTCTCCTACATCACGAATAATGTCCTCTATGTGATCATCCATATCCGTGTCATTATCATCAAAGGCCACTTCCTCATGTTGAGACCCACTTGGTATTTTTTCACCATGCCATACACATACTGTATAAGTCTTACAAAATCCTTCACAAATTAAATGTGTATAGAGAACTTCAGGACTTAGTCGCTTCTCATTCAAACATTTTACACAAGGGCAATAAAACTTCCCACTATCATCATGGGCATTTTGTTTAGCAAATTCTATAAATTCCCTCACCCCATTTCGATATTCAATACTCGTCCGTAACGCAGTTATCCAACAATGATCCATAGTAGAATTCCTATTTATAACACGGATACAAAATAAGGAAACACCAAATTCATATTTATGAATGAACGAAGAAACTTGCCCATTAAATGCATAACGAAGAAACACTTTTAGTCATAAATATCACAGTGAATGCAAGAAGTAAAATTAAAGCATGACGAGGAAATTAAATGCATCGTGTGAAATTAAATGTGGACTCACCTGTAGCATATAAATTCAAATGGTTTGCGGAGTCTTTCTTCTCCCGCCACGAACGTTGATGTTGCAGACAACAAGAGTAACCTAAAAACATGTGTTGGTCAGTTGGGTAGGTCAAAAGCGCAAATATAATCTTCAAAATACAATATTCATTAACAACAGAGAAACCCACTAGAACATTTCATCGATTTCGTTCAATTCAGAAAACCATAAAGTTATTTAACCGAAACACCTCTTTAGGACCGGATGTTGAGATAAAATGCGGTCCTAAAAGTCTAGCCATAGTTTTTTAGAAGACTTTGAAGACCGGACGTAATGATTTGTCCGGTCCTAAAAGTCTTGCCACATTTTTAGAAGACTTTTAAGACCGGACCAATCATTAAGTCCGGTCCTAAAAGTGCAGCCATAATTTTTTTTTAAATTAACGAAGACTTTTAGCACAAAGAAGTTTAATAACTATGCGGTCCTAAAGGTCTCGCCATATTTTTAACAAAGGACTGGATGTTGAAGTAAAATGCGGTCCTAAAAGTCTAAGTTTTTTAGAAGACTTTGCGACGTAATGTCCTAAAAGTCTTCCCATATTTTTAACAAAGACTTTTCTCATTTACAACATCATGTACCTCAAATTTCAAGCATAAATATCTAGAATGAATGAATTTATTCTTGAATTACACAATTTGTATGTTTATTTACAAATAAATGACTTGTTCGAAACAATAAACAAATTTACAGAAAATTATTTTTGCTACAACATATATTTACATCCACATTTAAGACTTAATTAGGCCATACAGATATTCACAAAACACATTGCGTATATGCTCCACTTCATTATCATGATGGGGACCGTAAGCTCTAAACATCTCGTAACATCAAAGACGTAAACCGAATTAACTTGTGTGCATATTTCATTAAGCCAGAAACTGAATTAAGCCATAATATGTAACATCAAATACATTTACCTTTGCTAACAATTTTGTCTTTCCTCCCCTGATAACATCATACATGTGTTTCATGACGTACATGCCACATAAGTTGGACTGTTTTGGTTGCCGATAGGTCTAAAACGAACAAGAAATATAGGATAAGTGACCAGAAATATAGCATATATATAGCTTACTGACCAAGTTCACAAGGCAGTGTTTAAGTGTCCAAATATGTACTAACCTCTGGGGTGTACCAGTTAGGTCTAATAGTGGCCTGAGACCCACGCTTCATTCTTACCTTGACTTGGTAGGTCAACATGACACTATCATCAAAATCACAAATTTATCAATAATGTTCACTAAATATGCAACGTAGAGATTTCAGACAAGAGAATCAAAATGACATGCTTACTTGTTAACGGTCTCCACCAATATATTATCTGGCTTATTGTGAGTGGAGCATAAGAAGATAACTTTATAATCCTCCATGCACATGAGGACCAATCGCCGATGGCGGCTGAAAATTCATAGCAAGAAAGTACTCGAGAGATATATGTAGATGAATTAAGTGAATTGCAGACAAGAATTGTGATACGTACCCGTGGAAGTATGGAAACAGGAACACCTTTTTTATCACTTCACACACCCTGGTTGACATGTATTCTTATCTGATCTTTTGGGCCGTTGTACTTGCATAGACCGGGCACAAGAATCCAAAATTATTGATTCTGCCCTGTTTGTCCAATTCTTGATGCAAGAACCTAAAATAATGACATCGATCAGGAAATTAGTATATATGTATGTGTGTAAAAACGATGCAGTTAAATTATGTACTCATCAATTTGACGCTTAAATAGAAAAAGTATATCATGGGTGGTGCTGGATCAGCTTAACTCTTGAAATAAGATTTTTTAAAATCTATATTACTCATTCAATAAAATGATATTACAAAGAAAAAGAAAATATAAGGTTGAGTTCTTGAACTTTTTCTCAATTAACCTTTTTCTAAAGAAGTTTTAACTCAAAACAACTCAATCACTTCCATTTATTGGCTTGGCCCAGTTCTCCTAATTTTTTTAAAAAACTTGGTACAGAATAATTCATCGAATTCACTAAGCTGATAATTGGAAAAAAAGAAATTAAGAACTAAAACTTATATTAATGCAAAAGAAAATCATGTAGACATGAAAGCTCGAGAGCTCATCTTCAAATTAGTTAGTTGGTAAAGATTATCAGCTACTCCCTCTTATCCATATTAACTGTACCACGAAATGACAGTTAACGATTATATTTGTCTTAATAATATTTTTTTAAAAAAAAAAATCCAACTTTACATGTATTAAAATGAGGTTCTTAAGGAGAGAAAAAATACAATAAAATTCATTTAAGTATTAATTATTGGATAAAATTAACATATAAGTATTAATTACACTCCTTGTGACTTATGCCATAAACCAAAAAAGTCTACTAAATATAACTTATATTGACAAGAGGATTTTTAGCTACTCCTTTTGTCCATATTTTTGTTGGACAACACTTTTGTCCATATTAACTGGTACAAAGAAATGACAATTAACTGTTTAAATATAAAAAGATATCAACTTTACAAATATCGAAATAAGGTTTTTAAGGAGAGAGAAAAATACTATGTGACACATTTAAGCATTAATTATGTATAAGGCCAAATTGACATATCATGATTACTTATTCTCCAAGTGAGCTACTTATAGTCTAATTCCGTATGGTTGTTTTTAACTGAAAATCGCATCAACCTACCGTTCAAGGAGACACAGAACGACGATGATAAGTTTTGTTCTTTTATATAAAAAAAATATATAATTATCATAAAATTATTTTCTAATATAGATGCCATGTAGGATGTCATGTCATCCCTATAAATCTAAGGTGGCAGATTTCATTAAACTTTACCGAAAAATTAATTATAGGAGCTTAATGTCAAAAATTAAAAGTCATGAAGGTTATATACAATTAACCCAAAGTTTAGGGGAATTTTATGAATTCTAACCAATTATTTAATATTTTATCCTAATTGATTAATAAATACTTATTAAGGGTAACATGGTCATTGGCATATTTTTCATACCTCTCTTACTCTTACCATCATTTTCAACCTACCAGGCATGTCGTCAGGGGTTTTTCATTCCATTCCTCTGTATATCACAATGAATTCTTTCTATCATTCCATTCTCTCTCTCTCTCTCTACCTCTGTTTTCCTCTGCATGACCTTCAATCCACTGTGGGTTCCATTCAACAACTTCTTCCTCAATTCATATTACATACTTCTCTGTTACGGCTTTTAGGTGTTCATCTATCTAATTTTGGGGTGAAGACTTTTTTTAAATATATATTTTATTTATTTAGATTTAATTATACGATCATCCTCAAATATTTTACACCAAGATCTTAAAATAATTAATTTCAGGATCTTGGTGTTACTTGAAAAATATTTTTGAATGATTTGTAAATTAATTAATTTGATATACTAAATTCAAAAAACATTTCGACGCAACATATAATTTAATCTAAATTAAGCAAAATATATAAAATATAAAAGAATGCTCCCACCCCAAAATTAGAGGGATGAGCATATAAGGAAGAAGCACATAATATGAACCCTTCTTCTTTCTCAATCTCCACCATTGCCTTCTTCTGTTCCTCTTTGTAATATTTACTTCCTGCTAATCCAATTGGCTTCATCTTGATTCTGCCACTGTCATATTGTTGTTTCCATCAAAGAGGCAGAGGTTAAAATTAGTTGATATTTATTAAAATTAAATTATTCAATCTTTTAAATTTAATACTCCCTGATCTTAATTATATGACATATTTACTATATTTTAGAGAAATTAAATATATAAGTTAAATTAGTTAATTATATTATTTTTTTCTAAAATGACCTTAATTTTAAAATGGCATCAGGAAAAGTCAATCACAGTTGCGTATGAATCAGCCCGTCAAAAGATATGTAACAAGTAAAGTTGGGCTGAACCAATTTTGTAGTGGAGCTTCGTACTAAAACATCGTGGCCCACTCTCAAGGTAAATAAAGATAATGAATATACATTTATTAAATAAAGACAATATCTGCCTTTGCCAACCATTTGGAAAATGGGTCAGACACTCTTACTAAAGGGAGGGAGGGAGTTTTGATCCGGAGTTAGTCAGCTGGCACGGAGAGCGTCCAGGAAATGTGAATTTGTGGAAACGCGGTGAGATGGATGGAGCGTGTGTCTTTCTCAGATGCTTGTATCGCAGGGAAGAAAGCGTCTTGCCCTTGGACTCGGGGATGACTCGAAAATTACAAAAGGGGCACAATTGGCGGGGTTTCGGGGTTCGGGGCTTTTTTTTTTTTTTTTTTTTTTAAAGGAAAGTTTTAAATGCATTAAAAACAAAAGAATATAAAAAAAAAAAAAATATCAAAAAAACATTTATATATATCAAAAAATTATTTATGAAATCAAGTGAATATTGATGATGATGTAATAAGAGAGACAATTATTGTACAAAACTGTCATCGTTTTGAAAAGCAAGGCTAAGTATGGTTAGAAATGCAGCTACATAAATTATAATGAAGGGTGCGCAGACTAATAAGTTCAAGACATATATTTTAATAAAAAAAAAGTATGTTACAATAAAAAAAATTATAATGTCATCCTTCTAGACTTTATTTTTTAGAATTCCATTAGATTTGCCTTATTATCAATGCTATTAAATACATCTCTTTTCAATATAAGACACTAAACAATCATTCAACTATTCATCTCTCATCCCATTACGAAGTGCAGTCTTGATATATTAAGGGTAAGCAATCATTCAAACATGTATTAATTATATATATTAAAAAAAAAAATTCTCAATTCTCCAATTCAAGGGGGGCACTTGCCCTCTTCTCTAGCATGTAGGTCCGCATCTGCTTGGACTGTGGGTAAACCCAACCCCCCTCCTAAAATTTTAGTATCAAAATAATAATAGTAATAAAGATAAAGATAATATTTCCTTGCATTGTATTAGCGTTTTTGGTTGTTTATATGCATGCATGTAATATGATGATCATAAAATTGAATACTAACGAGATCTGCTGTATGGTAATGTCTAGTGATTGTTTGAATTAGATGTAGAAACTACTTTTTCAATGTGATTTACGGTATACTAACGAGATTTGCAGTATGGCAATCTCTAGTGTTTTTTTGAATTAGTTGTAGAAGCTATTTTTCTAACTTAATTTATGGTATACGAGGTAAGTTTGTGAAAACAGTTTTGTATCGACTTATGTAAATATGTTTTTTCTAACGTTAACTCAAATAAGCTCTAGTCTAGCCATAACTAATTGTTCGAGATTAAAATGTCTCCTTAAATCAATTGGAAACTCAAATTCAACATTCACGCACGCGCCATTTAATTTTTAATGGAATTACTGGTTATATTTTTAGTTAATATTGTTCTAAAATATTCTCTTAAATCAGTCACACTCTGCCCAAATTAAAAATAGTAAAATTGAGGTATAAGTGACATTAATAAGTTGAAAGTATTACTTACTTTATAGAATATATAAGTGTATTATTAAATTATTATTGTGTTTAATTATTATTGAGAAAATATCAATAGAGGTATTTTAGGAAAAAAATTAACAAAAATTAAAACTTTGTCATATAATTAGGATTAGAACTAACTCTCAAATATTGTTATATAATTAGGATGGGAGGAAGTGAATTCTAATAATTCTTATACCTTTTAATAATTATTTACACCATCAACTTATACCAAACCTTCTTATAAGTTTCTCTTGGCGATGTTGACTCCATATAGACATTATCAGTGTGTCTGTTTAATTTCTTCTTGTAGATGAAGGACGGCAAAATAATAATATACAAATACATTAATATTAATTATGCCATACATTTTACAAAAATTACTTATATATAAAAATTTAAAATGTTCCTGAAAGGTGATTTACTGATTCATAAGCAGGAAATAACAAAACATAAAACAGAGCAACAATAAGCATGCTATACAAACATTATGAAACCTAACTTAACAAAGAGTACAAGTACTTAAGCTTATGTCCCATACATGTCTTCAAAAGGAAATCAACGACCACCTGAGAGGATCGATTCAGGTATTGAATAACGAGAGTGAAAGCCATCCACACTTGAAGATGGAAGCGACATTGCAATGTCATCCAAGTCTTGGTGCCTCCCAAATACAAATCCAGAGCAAGAAGGAGACGATATTAACGTTAAGAAATCAGGCAAAGGCACTTCCATATTCAAATACTGCACAACTTGGCGCATGCTTGGCCTATCTCCAGCCTTTGAGTTAGAACACAGAAGTCCCAATTTCAGCACTAATTCTAACTCTGCTTTATACTCCGTTCCCAAATTCTGATCCTTTGCCTCAATAATCTCACCCTTCTTCCATAACCCATATACCCAATCCACCAAAACCATATCTTCACTTACTAGGTCTACAGGCCTTCTTCCGCACACAACCTACAGCATAAAAGCACCGAAAGCGAAAACATCAGATTTTGTGGTGGCTGTCCTTGTTCTTGTGTTCTCAGGCGCCAAATATCCCAAGGTCCCGACAACATGTGTGGTTTCCGGATCACTCCCATGATCGTATAATCTTGCGAGACCGAAATCTCCTAACCTTCCATTCGACTCCGAATCTAGCAGAACATTGCTTGCTTTAATGTCTCTATGAACCACAACTTACTCCCATTCTTCATGAAGATAGCACAGTCCTGAAGCTACGCCTTTGATGATTCTAAATCTTTGCATCCAATTTAGTGTCACACTGGGTTGGTTATAAAGATATCTATCTAAGCTCCCATTTGGCATGAAATCATAGACTAAAAGAAGCTCGCCTTTTCTCCTGCAATATCCCAAAAGAGATACGATGTTTCGGTGGCGAAGGCGACCGATGCTCACAATTTCTGCAATGAATTCCTTCATGCCTTGTCGTGATTCATGGGATACTTTCTTCACAGAAACCTCATCTTTTGAACCAGGCATTGTCCCTTTGTACACCTTTCCAAATCCACCACGACCTAGAAGCTCTGTGTCTCTAAATCCTTTTGTGGCGTTGTATAGATCTTTATATTTGAACCTTTGAGGACCATAGTCTTTCTCCCACTGTTCAACAATCTCAGAAAATTTCCTCTTCCTATATATGTAATAAATGACCAATAAAGTCACACAAAAAATGAAAGAGAGCGAGAACAGAGGTAACACAAGTGTGAAAATCATAGATTGTTTTTTCCCTCCAAGTCGTGGTAGCTTTGGGAGTTTTGAGAATTGAAGGTTTTGAGCATCTCCATTGAGTGTAAAGCTCCAACCAAGAACATAATGAGAATTTATTGCTGAGCCAGTGGCAGCTGAGAATCCGACATAGCTAGGATTGTTTATAATATGAGAAAGATCCTGGGACAGCCTCAATAATGGAGTTTCTGGCTTTTTAATGTTGATTGGAGCTATGGTGACGTCAATTTGCTTCTTGCCTCCATCATAGTCCACCCACGCTTGCATGGGAAGGCCACTGCTAAGGGTCAGATTCTGAAATCCCAACCCATGAACATGATATCCAGCAGGAGCAGATTTCTTTGATTTCAAGTTGTTAATATCGATTCCGACATGATTATCATCAATATCGTCAAACTCTTTGTTCTGGTTGGTGTCGAGTTCCACTGCAAGCACATGGTTTGCGGAGTTGCCATTGTTGATTTCATTGAAGAGGCCAAGGTACGGTGCGGGATTGGCATCTTTAAATGCTGTTGTTGTTGGAGATATTACAAAAGCCATTCCATGGCCACCTAGATTAGGGTATAGAGGTCGAATGGCGAAAACGAAAGTGGTAGAGAAAGAACTAGTGTTGGTGAAAACAAGTGGATAAGGGTAAAATGCATGCCCCATTTTCATCTTGGTCTGGTTGGTGAGTATGAGGAGGCCTTTGGAGGTAACAGATGCAAAACCATCCATGGTTAAGTTAGCTGATTGGAAGCCATAATTAAAGATGAAACTTGTATCTGCTCTACTTACTTGTACCATTGTTGTCACCACCAAAAGCACCAACGTCATAATAATCTGCACAAACATGGCTGTGTCTCAAAATCAGTAGTCCTCTGCTATCCGTATCTTCGTACGTAATATATATATATATATATATATATATATATATAGTTAACAATCATTTCCATTGGTATAGCAATCAGAGTTTCTCCTTTTTAATTATCAGCAGTCTGTGAAAGGCAATAAATGGGTTGGTTCTGGTTGCCGTGGACGGTGGGATTCTGGAGTGACTGTCATTTCCATTGGTCGAGGAAAGAAAAGAAAAGATTTTTTGTGATCCCGCATTCATGTATTTTTAGAAAAAAAAGTTAATCAAGAATGTGGCTCTTTCCAGGAGCAATGTTTATAAATTTTTTAGAAAATCTCTTTAAGGTCCTAGGGGATCATAAAAATGTCAAAACGTCTTAGAGAAAATTCTAATATTAAAAATGTCTCATTAACAACTTCTTTAGAAGGATATCGACAACTCATCTCATGGTTTTAACAACTTCCGGAACTTTTTGATATTAGAATTTCTCTGAGACTTTTTAAATTTTTTTTTTTTAGTCTTTTGAGACTTTAAATGGATTTTCCTAAAAAAAATTTGGTACCACTTTCCTTCCCTATTTATGAGGTTGGATTGATTGAATTGTATTGTTTAAGAAAATAGTCAAAATTAACTAAAAGTAATTAAATATATAAAAAATATATTTGTGTTTTTAAATATGTCATTATTTATAACTAGGTAAATAATAAAGAGTAATAGGGAGACAAATGATGAGAGTTTAGAAGGAAAATTAATTAGGGATAACATTGGTAAAAATACTTGGAAAAATAGTTTTTTTTAAAAACTTTGAAATTTCAAAATCTCAAATCAGGTTTGTTACTCATATAAAATTTTGCAATTCAGAACTTATTTGGGAGGAATTGTTAGCTATATGGTGTTAGTAGGGTCGTTATGTGGTGTTTGAATTAGGTGGACATATTTGATTTGTCACACTCAACATTTCCCGGTCCTTGGAACCTATATTGATTAGACATTTAGACATGCAATTAAAGAGATTCCTCATCCTATGATACTCACTGGTCCTTAACATTTCAACAGTATAAAATTAATTGGACTATTCGAATAGTCTAAATGTTGAGGGTTATTGGAAACTCCGTGACACTTCCTCCAAAGTCACGTGGGAGTTTTGGGGTATTAAGGTTTTTAGCTACCGGCCCCATTGACGTGGACAGTACTCCAACCAAGAACAAAATGGTGAAAAACTATCAACAGCTCATACTATTAAGGTGTTCGTAGAGACCCTGTTTTTGAGTCACTGAGATTGGTTAGAATTTGAGAAAGATCTTAAGACAACATTAACACAACTAATGCCTTTTGTAAATGGTACGAGTTTGATGACTTTTGTAATAAGTTATTTTGTCTACCCTTATTTTACTTATCTTTGTCTACCTCTTTTAATACCTTTAAATTATAATCTCCTCCAACGGTGAAGATTTGAGGGATAAAATAAACTCTTCTACCCCTTCTTCTCTCCCACAGCCTCCTACCCTCTCTTTCCCCTCTGCTGGCATGTACAAATTGAACTCATCCATGGCAAAAAGTAGAGAAGTATAAAACTTAACTTTCTTGGTTAATACAATGATTTTTTTTTTTTTTTTTTTTTTTTTTTGTCTGACGGCGAGCTATAGAGAAGAAACAGTGGCCGAAGGAAGAAGATGTGAAATCAGAAAGAAGGATCGCAGGGACATCAGAGAGCGACGCAACAAACACAGGCGAAGATGAGACGTGGCTGGGGGTAAGGGATGAGCGAAACAATGAGGCGGTTTGGAGCAGATGAGATCAGAATCGAAGGCCAAGAGTGGATGCCATTTGAACTTTATGGGAATGGTGGGAAAGAATGACGCAGAATCGGAACAAGAAGGGTTTAAGGTTCTCGATCCGGCTGTAAACGCAAATAAAGTAATGAATAAGGTTGATCCATGCTTTTGATTCGAGGTTGTTTACCTTTGATTGGAGCCGCCCCCAATCTCACAAATCTTCCTAGGTTTTCCATATCTTCCTTTTTTCCCTCAACATTTGTATAGCTACCTTAAATTGTTTAAAAATTATTCTTAATCTTTATCTTTATCCATTATAAATATACATTCCCCAAATTCTAAAGCTAACGT